>JASMMZ010000006.1:28003842-28104033 GCA_038502455.1 Anisogramma anomala
GATCGTTTCAACGTACGGTTGATATATCTTTATATAGATAACTTCTTATTCCAGAAACCTAAAAAGAATACCTTACACCATTCTCACATTCGATATATAACTATGGAAAACTATCTTTGTACCTTCGGTAAATAAAAAAATAAAATATCTTTATGGCATTTACTAAAAAAATTGAGTCTTTTTTTACATAACAATTCGATAATTTGGCTTTGAAAAAGTAAATTGTAATTGTTCGAACCGATTTATTCATCAAATGATATAAGGTTAATTAGTACTGGTCTTTGGTAACTATCATAAACAAGACTTGAAATAATGAATACCTGTAATAAAAATACAAACATAATATTGTTGTTTCTCATATAATCCTACTCGTAAAATTATCACATCATGGGTTGAAAAGTTGTTCGTTACATTTGGAAATTAGATAAGGGTGATAATTGAATTTTGCATGTTACTAATTCTATATTAAACACACCCTGATTGTTTAGTCTTCCGAAATTTTCATTATACCAATATACCTCTATATACTGGGAAATAGTTCATAAAATCGTGAAAGTTATATAGCTTCGTTCCTATTACTAACATCAATATGAGTACCCTAAGAAGTCTGAATTATGGACATATGATTAAAATTTTCAATATTGAATAAATAAAGTAATAAAAGAAGAATATTATCTTCTAATTATATTTCTTTAAATCTATGTTGAATATTTTCCGATAATCGATAAACGATAATATCGGTAACATAAATAGATGATTTTAGATCAATAAAAACATGGTAGAAGCTTATAGATTATAAAGACGTTCTGTGAATGATATAAGGACTCAGGTTAAACTTAACACCTAACATAAGAATCGAGTCTTAGTATCAAGAATTTAAAAAAGCGTAAATTTTTATCTATAATTTCTTAAATTACCCTTCAAGGGTTATATTACCAACGAAGGATTTATTACAGATTTATTAACATATATAAGAAATTGAACAACTTTGTTTCAATCTATTCTAAAGTACGTCGAATCTTCATATTTTATTATTATTTCAACTTTAATACGTTGGGGAAAAAAATTCTTAACTAAAAAATATAATGGATTGACATGAAATATCATTGAATCCACAATATCGTTCAAGGTTGTAGAAATCTAGGAATTGAATGTTGAAAAGACACCTTTGATAAAATAAATATATTCTACAAGTGTTTGAATTATTTGGCCTAAATGTATAGCTACTGCAACTTGAATTTTCATTTTCAGAAATCTAGATTGGAAAGTAATTTCGTAAATGGTAAATGAAATGTTTAACTTCTTATCCTGCCAAGAAATCACATTACGCGACATAAAAACATTGGATTTATAATACTTTAGCCAATTATTTATAAAAAGTATACAAGCCTACAATTAGTTAATTATTCGAGTTTTACTTATTTTGATAAATGAGTTAAATTTACTACTATATTTATAATTTAAAACCTAAAATATATATTTTAAGTTGGAAGGCAACTGAATTTACGGTTTCATAACATCGGTAATAGTTTGGAGTTCTTTCAAGGGTACTGGAAACTTAACGACATTTGAAATTTCTATTTGTTAAAACATGTGAATGTTTATTAATTTTTTTCCGGTACTAGTTTTAATGCATACTGATACATTTTCTCCTTTATCAGGGATTTTTTTTACAGCCGTAAATGGTAATTTACCAGTATTAATGACCATTTATAACTATGGCTGCTATATTTTTTATATTACGAGTAATTACAACATTCATCTTTCCAATATTGTTAACGATATTGAAGTAAATGTGTTAATCGGTTTTTCGTGAACAACGGTGTATTTTTGCGAAGATATCGAGTAACAAGTTAAGAAAATTCCAAGGTTAACAAACAACTGGTTTTGTAAGTCGAGTTAGGTAAGAAAATAATTACAAACTTTCTTATTAAACTTGGAATTTAGAAGAATAATCAGGTTTTATACGAAAACTTTAGTTTTCGACGACGAGGCTTTTATTTAGTATATAAAAAAACTTTGTAAGGAGGATCGAAAAAATTACGAGGTTTGTTTATTATTAGTTTCTGAATTAAAGTTGTAGTTTCGATTACACCTATGATTTCGGTTATGATAGCAACTAAAATTTCGCAGAAGAATGTCCCAGTCTCGTTAACAATCTCTATAGTCTTGGTCCTTATCTCGTGATCAATTGTTATGGTATTGTGAGCGATTATTTCGGTGTTATTTACGAAAAAGATCTTTACAGCGCGGCTGATTCTTATGACATCTATCTCATTTTCGATCTTGTTAACGATTATTGGCCTAATCGTATCCTCGATTAATAGAGTATCTAGGAATTTTATAGGGATAGCATATATTGTTATACAATTTACTAAGATTTTTAGGGCTTAAGCGAAAATCATAATAGTTTTTAGTATTACTTTTAACAGTTATAGGATGGTTAAATTGAAATTGGTAGTATATAATAGCTAGTAAGATTGTTTTACTTCCTTAACTTTGGTCATGTATTCTTGTATTTTTTTGTCGCGATAAAAAGGTGGTAAATATTATCTAGTATTAAGTTTTAATGCAAACCAGATAATCGCGATGACATCTTTGAAATTTCAATTTTATAGGTTCAAGGTCCAACTAGAGAAATTCTATCTTACCTTAGTCCAAATATATTTTAAACCGTATTTATCATTCACAAAAATCCGTAAAAAAAGGTTTCATTGTGGTATTTGGTGGTATATCGACTGGTTTCTATTGAGAATCTCGAAATAAAGGCGTTCATAATGTCTGTGAGGCCCCTAAAGAAACCCGTGTGACGATTGTAAGGAGTTAGCTTGAAATTATACTAATAAACCGCCGAATTTTATAAAGGAGTCGAAAATATCTCGATAAAATAACTTTCGGTACTAGGATCTAGATTCATAAAGAAGTTGAGCCTTTGTTAAATGCTTTGAATATTGGTAAACACAATCTTTTTACCCACAATAATTATACTCAATTCGATGGGATTAGAGTATTTAAAATTAAATATTCCCTCTTTTTCTCTTGTTAAGAAGCGACTTCATATAAAGTATTACGAAATGAATTAAAAAGGTTTTCGGGTAATACAAGAGTAAGTTTATTCGTTTCATCGGATTTATTGGTCATGTTTGCAAGTAACCCGAATTACCTTACGAATATATTAGTCGCCCTTACGAATACATAGGGGATTATCCTCCTCGTAAGGACGATAAGGCGATTTTTTTCGAAAATCATCCTTTAAACGACGAGAAAAGAGACTATAATCATAAGAAATTGCATCCTAACGACAGGGAAAAGGCTTACAACTTGTGACTCTATCGGCAACACTTTCCACGATTTTTCACCAATTATTAAAACTTTCATTTATTTATTTACAAAAAAATACCAAATCGTTACCGCCAACTGAGGTAGAAGCGCCTATATTAGCAATATTTACCGGGTGTTTAGCAACGCCCCTAGCGAAGGCTTCAGTAGTAGTTAGCGATATTATTCAGCGCTATGTATAAAAGGAAGAATGAAAACCAATTAAGGCTGGTAAAGGAAAAGGAAGAAGAATCCTCTATAATAACTTACTCGTAGGCGATATAATAAGAGAAGTGGAAATTTGTTAACGCTTCTTTTTACATAATACTGTAGTAGGCAACAACTGATCATCTAGTAAACCTTTTTATTGCTGTTTGTTATAAAAGGTAAAAACACATAAAGCTTACGAACAGTTGGCTAGCTTTGATTGAAAAGTAGGGGGGAAAGAGCTGGTAATGATTGTTGGTTAATAGAATAGCAAAGTGTTTTGCTATATAGTGATCCTCCGCAGCGAATAACAATATTAAGTATTGAAAACAACAAAAGTCTGGTAACAATTTGAAATTGAAAACAGTATCAAGTGTCAATCATTAACCTATAGCTGAAAGATACCATTTGTTATACTTGCTAATAGAAGTTTTAATGTGAAGTGAACATGATAAAGAAATAATATTTAAGCTTTGGCAGCAGCAGCTGTAGCAATTACTAAAGTACTAAAAAATGAAAACAAAGAAGGTATCATATAACACCACATGCCGTAAGGCCCTCGAATGGGACGCAACAGAACATCAGTCGATTGCAGTGCAGTAAAGTCAAGTATATTAATGGTCAGTCGACTGTATTGTTTGTGTGAATTGACTGGATTAATAGCAAGTCAAGTATAGTAGGTACTCACTTCAGATTAGGGAACAGACTAAACAATTGGCTATACAAATCATCATATAAATTCACTAGCTGTCTACCAAATTTAGAAGTAACACATTACCACATTAAATACAATATACCAGTTACTTTAACCACAGATTCGAATCAAATACGTTCTAACTAGAAAGGTTTGTCAAAACTGATTAGTGCTTATTAGGTTAAACATAAATAATCTAGGTAAAAGAAGCTACTATCTGATTATTACACTTTGTTTAGTAAAGGTAAAGGCAAAATTTGTGCGAAGTTCTCTTATACTTTGTGCAGTTTTTTGCGGCTGCAAATAGGGAGAGTTTATACACTGTGCAGTTGTTCTCGGCAGTTTAAAAATGGAGAAAATATCGCTATTATCGAAAATACCAAGACATTTTCATTGAATCAGTCTTGGGGGAAAAGGAAAGCGTTGAGATTAACCGCTGAAAAGTCTCAAAAATCGTCAAATTACAAAAGTTAGCAAACGACTAAGTAAGTACAATTATATATACTATTACTTCTATTCGCAAAGTAAGAACGATTAAGTCCTACGAACTTTAATTATAAATAATAACCTATAATACAACCTTTCACATTAAGTTTTACCTTATACACTTTGATCGTTAAGACGGTTACCGAAAACATCAAGAATAATATCTTTAAGGACTCTGTTAAGAAAAAAACGATCGAAAGCCTCGGATTGACGTTTATCAAGCACTTCTACAAGAACGTTTTGCAAATAAATGTTGATAGAAACGGTATCAACAAGTACTAAGCTAATTATATCGGCTACTTGATCCTCAAATTAAACCCAATTGAATATAATTAAGGATATAACGCGTTGGACGACTTCTCGAGTATCTTAACGTATATATTTTAAAGAAAATGAATGTAGTAGAAAGGCAAGTTAGACTTAGACTAAAGATTGAATTACATGAACAAAAAGTTCACTTGCTAATAAAAAAAGAGAAAAGAGGTAACCTGGCGAACTTGTTTTACGAATACGTAAAAGACGAGGCTATTAGTGGATTTGAAATGGTAAGAAAAAAGGAACCACTGGTAACAGCATCCATTAACACCTTTATATGCGTTTGTAAGGTTCTTTTTAAACCCAAATGGGTTTTTTAAACCCTTTTTCTCAAAATCCCTAATGCGTCCGCGGTACCAGCCGTAAGGAATTGATTAGCTAATACGTACCAAGTCTTTTAGTTTACAACTTCCCTCAAATTTATCACTTATTTGAATAATAATTTCAGAAACCCCCTCAACATAAATAAAATTCTTACGAAGTCCACGTAAATACTTGAATCTATTAATACGATTAGTTTTAATAAAACTATTGTTAATATTAGTTCAAAGTAGAAGCGCTCTTCCATAAGGGTTTGCCATAAACACAATTATTAGCTTTTCTCTTCCAAACTTTATCAAAGGTAATTATACTAACTACTAACACCGACACTTGCCTTCATATCACAATTCGAAAAATTCAAAATGTTTTGACGACTGATTCATTACTTTTCGACCTTAAAAAATCATTAGGGTAAATATGGAATACGCGATAATTATAATTTTCATTAAGATTGAGGAAAAAAGATAATTATAACGGTTAATAGTATAACTATTCCGATATGAAATGACGACCGTTTTAAATTTATTCCACCAAATAAGAATTAAATTTCTAAACTTCTACTCTTTATTATTGAGTATTCGTACCAATTAATTCTGGGATTATTAATTTTGGTATTGAACAAATTACTTATCGTTTCACAAAATTTACCATAATTTTAATTTTTACTTTTGATACAACATTATCACCCAATAATTTCATATAAACTGTAATATCATTGAATGATTTTATATGTTAGATTATAAAGAGAATAGGGAAGCGAAATAAATCTTTTTAATTAGATATTTAATAATTTGACATTTTGTTAATAAGCTATAGTTGATATGAAATCTGGCGCATTAATATTACTTTAATTAGTCCTTTAAGTTACTACGGGTTATAAGAAGTTAAAATACGGTTTATAGTATTTTAATACTATTTTTCAATGATTTTTCACCTAATTGCGTTTTTTGTTTGCGACGGTGATAATATGAGTACTGAGTTTTACTAATAAGTATATTAAAGCTTACGAATTTAACAACGAAAAAGAAAAATTCACTCACATCTATCATATAAATTATAAAAAAAGTAGTATAAGGTAATATCGTTATCAAAAAAGCCTTAACCTGAAACTTTGACTGTTAAGATATGTAAGGAAGAGGATAAATCTTTTTTATAATATTGAAATCAATTACGTGAGTTTTTGTTTCAAAATACTAGGATATATTATATTTACAGTAAACTATATTGTTTTTTAACATATTATATTATGATTGAACGTGAAATAAAGTCGCCCATATATCATAGTTAATACCCCTCCATGTTTGACTCGTAATATATTAAACTCGGTACAAAACTTGAAGTGATAGAGTTATAAAATAAGGAAAGGCTTAAAGTTATCGACTGGTATAAAGATTTTGGTACTAAATCAAAGGTAATATAATAATTGGTTAACTATATTTTTCGTACCATTGAACAAATAGAGACCCTTATCGTGGTTATAATAACGACGATTCTAGCTTTATGAATTTATTTATTATCTGTAATCGTTATAAAAATCAGGTTTTTCACGATATTATACTAGATATTAGAGTAATACTATATTGAATGAGACCTTTTTTGTGATTCTTCGTATTACGAAAAGATACTGGTAAGTTTGAAATAAGCTTTAGTTTTGGAAAAGAAACTTTTTACTAGGATTGACGACTATGATAATAGTCTTGGAGCTTGTTGTCTTTTATATTTTATAATCATTTACTCCTTTTTTATTTTACCTCCAAGACATTAGGAATCTCGGCATCAACTTCTATATTTCAATCGAAGAATCAGTAAAAAATAATGACCAAGAGTTTTCATTTAGTTTCAAATGGGAATACTTGTAATTTTACTCTTAAAAGCCAAAAGTAATAATATTGAACTTAACGAAGTTGAAATATCGTTAGTTATATTAATAGTTCAACTATCCAACGACTAATGGGTTATATAAAGTCTTGAAATCCAATGGTTATAAATATGTAGACTTGCTAACTTTAAAAGTAATTAACCGGTTTTACTATTATTATCAAATACATTTCTAACTCTCTCTAAAATTCAAGTTTATGTTAACAATGAATTGAAATTTTAAATTTAAAATGTTTTTAAACGTACTTTACCTAAACTTTAAATCTATACAGTTGAAACAGTAGTAATTTAAGTTTAGTAAGTCAACTATATTTTTAACTAAGTTCCTTATATCATTAGAAAGTGTAGTGCTTTGTTTTATGGGTTGACTGTATTGATTATAAATTCAAGTACAGTATGTGATCAATTCAGACTAGGGTATGTGCTAAGCAATTGGCCATACAAATTAGTTTGAAAACAGGCTATCAGTCTACCAAACCTAAAACAATGCATATACAATTTGACCATATACTATTATTGTTACTTCGATCGATTCGCATTGATAACTTTTAAAAGTCTGAAGACCCATTGAATAAGGTCTATTAACACTAATTAATGTTTATTAGGTGAAGTACAGATTAACTAGGTAGAAGAAGAAGTTTTTTTCAGGTTACACTATATATTTTATTGTAAGTTAGAGGAAAGAGTTTCGTGAAGGGCTCTATTAATACGCCTGCTGTTTATAGATGGAAAAAAATATATTTTTGAGTGCGTTTGCGGTTTATAAGCACTTGGAGTTGGCGACAGTATCTCTACTATTGAAAATACTAGGAAATTTTCATTGAACTTTTTTAAAGAACGTAAAGATTTACTGATAAACTTTTAAAATGTTAAGAAATAGATTACCAAGTTGCTAAGAAATCTATAGTTGGCAAACGGTTAAGTCTTTATTGCTTTATTGGGTATTACCATTGAAAATTTCAACTCGATAATTATAAGACCCCAATAAAACATAACAACTTAAATAACAAATAACATTCGATTTTTCCCTTAACACCAAGTTTTTTCTCCTACACTAATTTTTTGAACTTTCTATATATTACGAGATCGTTAATCCAATACCTCAGAAAACACGTGAAAGGTTTTACACCAAGCGAAAACACTATAATCTCCAAGTCACGCTAAGAAAGCTACGTCGTGTAACTCTACGTTAAATCGCCAAGCATTTTTACCTAAATTTTTAAGTTCACACTTTCCCAAATCGCTAAATTCCCTTGCCTAAACTACTAAGTGTTTATATTACCTAAATTGATGTTAACTTACCGGATAAAACGTTAAGATGGCATCAGAAAACACCAGGATGAAAGCTATCAAGGCATTTGGATCCTCTTTTACCAAGTATTACGATGAAGACCTCTGGTTTAAAGACGTTGACTCCGATTTAACAGAAGAGTATCTGACAAACTATATCTACTGATTCATTTTATATTTAATCTTTGATATAATTCATTACGGGTTTTTGGTTTTTGAAGAACATTCATTAATAATTTGACGATTAAATTATTAAGATGTGAAATAAAACTTCAAAAATAGTTAAATGCAAGATGAAAACAAACCTTTAAGATTGAGGAATCTCAATTCTTAATAGGAGATCAAACTTGTTATACACCCTTTTATATCTAGCCTAGATAGATCAATGCCTCTTAAACACCCAAAACCAATAACCAAAAGATAAATAGAAGGTTTTAGTTAAAGATTTTTACTATATAAGTTGAGAGGATTGGTATCTAATTATCAGCCAAGTTAATTTTTCATTTTCGAAAACCTCTTGGTTTGTTATTTACTTTATTTCTAGTTCCTGCCGACGATAGCAAGTAATATGTATTCAGTAGAGGCAAAACACATGAATTATCGGTTGTAAATGCGGTAAGAGAAATCAAGGTTAGCTTTATTTATTAGTCAATAAAGAAAAATCGTTAAACCTCGTCAAAAAAAATTTACGATTGTCAATTCCTTTAAGTTTTATAAGGTTTCCACCAAAATATTTAAGTTATTTAAAGTAAGGTCTTCTATAACAGTTTCGCTTATACAACCAAATTAACAGCAGATTTCATCACAGGACTTAACTTTTTCTGTTAGGCAATTAAAAATAGTCCCATTACCATAACTATGAAAATCTAAGGTTTGGATTGAATGTTGGAAACACCATCAACAAGTAGAACGATTATCGTGATTTTCCCACAAGATTAGTTAAAATGGTTAATATTAATTACAATTTTTTTACTGACTTCGCCAAAATTCAGAACCATGTAACGAAGCATAATGACGAGTTTTATAATTTTTTGATACAAAGATAATTATATTTCATAATATTTGTAGGTTGATGGTGTTATTACCCAAGAACATCGGAGGGTCAGAAAACAGGCCAATATGGGGCTAAGCCACTAAGAACCTGATGTCCAACATATCAGGTGGGGATATCACTTATGTCAGCAAACTTAGGGTTAGGGTTACGCACTAAGGATCATTGAGATCATGTTTCGATCCAACATAATCCAGCACTGAAGGCGTATGAAGGATTAAAGATATAAGGATACGGTCAACACCACATAGATAGTATTGCCTTCATAGCTCTTCAGTTGTCAATCTAAGTATTCAGTCTCAGTATATTCTGAATAGCCTCACGGCTTTTGATCATTACTTGCACGATTGCGATATTGTTCACTCAGCACATTTGCTACCTTCTTGATAACATAAACCCTCTGACACCTTCTATATACTCACGGGTATTTAGTGTGATCATTACAGATGGAGGTTTTTAGTTCAAGTTTTAACTTACTGTTTTCTGAAATCATGATAGGTTACAACGAAGATTACTACTTCATCTTCCTAACGAAGAAAAATAATTTACATTAAATTTACGATGATATGAAGATTTGTTTCAAGAACTACGTTTACTTTGCATAATATTATATTGATGAGGCTATAACGTGGCAAACGAAGATAATAGCTAGGGAGAAAAAAGAGAAAATACTAATTGATATTTTTAATTCAATGCTTAACAAGTTAATGCTGTTTTAGAAATAAATGGGGAATGTTTAAGTTAGAGAATCCATATTTTGTGAGTAGGTATGGGTAGTTATTACAGGCGTTAACGATTTTGAATACGCTTTACAACGCCTAGATGCCACTTGTATTGGCTTTTTAAGCCATTTGCGTTTTTCTTTTGCAATAGTTATTTCACTTTTGTTAAACTTAGTTGGTATATATCGTTGGGATTACAATTTCTGTAATTGACATTAAGAAAAAACATTGAGAAGGTATATTTTATGAATCGAAAATAGGGAAGGCTCTAACGCTTGAAACTTTATTCAAAGTCTTTACATATAAAATTATATTAACTAAAATATCGTCATCAAGACTTTAGAGAAACTGTTGACGGTAATAATTTTCGTTGTTATAATGGTAAAAGGTATTGGATTTATAATAAGTCCATTATGTGTTAACTCACCACCGTTCAGCTTAATGTTCAAAATAACAGGTAATTTATTACATCTAATAACATATTGCTTTCGGGGAAGATTGCTTGGATCATATCGTAGATTGTGAGAGCGAACAGGTTGTTAACTATAACGATACGTTGAATTTACGTGGTATAAATATATTACTTTTGTAGCGGCTTAGTAACCAAACGACTGTTATGGTCCGTTCTACAAAGGTATTCCAAGTAGATGCCAAATGGTGTTAACAATTAAGATACTAAGTAAGATTATAGAAATCTGTAGAGATCCTTTATGTAGGACTTATGTGCACGGTTCGTATACGGTCCGTCGCACGCCCTTATAAATAATGTTTGTGAACCGCGCCCAGACCGCACCCAAACCGCCCCCGAGCTGGGTAATACACATTCTGTTACTTGTAAAGTCGCATAACCTATAAGCCTAATGGCCAGTAATATAAATACATAATATGCCCCCCCCCCTCCTTCTATAGAAAAAGCCATTGAAGTTTTATTATCTTACCGATTAAAGATTAAATACGGATTGTATCCACGCGAGATGTAAACCGGTCGCGAACCTAGTGTAAAGCATATGACATGATTTTTGGATTATAACCGCGTTATATAAAGTGATAAATTAACTATATAATTACCGATTTCACACCGTTTACGTATATAAAAACGGTCTTGGCCGTCGTTCGTAATTCCTTTCGATTTTCTTTTTATTTTATCAATCTGTATTTTTCGCCCCATTTACATTAAATATTTCGATAATAAACTAATTTTTAACCGTTCTTTTTTAAATTTTCATCATAATTTTAATTATTCTTCGTTCTTCCAATAATATTTCCCCAACTGATTATGGCTTGTCGTTTTACATTCGAACCCTCACATTTTAATATAGCTACTATATATATTAAGTTTAATATACATTATGTTTTTTCTAGCGTTCCTCATAAAGATAATTAACTACACTATAAATTATACCATTCATTAGTATCTTAAGACCCTCATTGCTAACCGTTTTTGACAATTTCCACTCGTTATAAAATACTTATTACTATCTTGTAATAACGAGGATATCGTTAAACTTCCCCTTTTTAAAATTTAAAATATTTATATATTTTATATAAATAGCCTGTTATATTCGGTCGTAGCTTTAGCTTACGTTTATGTTTACTGATTTTAAGGGTGTCACATTTATTGTGAGGTATATGTCAAAATAAACCTAAAAATGAGTTTTATACAAAATACGAATACATATTAACCGCTGTTATAATACCTTTTAGGAAACTTATTTGCTTATAGCTTTTCTAGATTTACATGTTTTACTCAAATAACTCGTTATATTTTTGTAAGGTAATATTTACATTTTATTTTCGACCCGTGAACGCTATTGGAATCTTCCCGGCCATAAACCCATTTGTACTCTTACTTTTTCGAATTTAGTAAATTAATTCGGTTACCTACATAATATCGCCTATATTTGAGGCGTGCCGACTATTATAGCTATGAAGTCCGCGACGCCCCCATTTATACGTCCTCGTCCCACTCTTCCTCCATTTTGTCGTCGTCGGAAACGCCCCCATTTTTATTCCCCATTTACCGTACTTATACGTCGTTATATAACTGTGTTTTAACTTTTAATATTTTCGCTTCGGTTTTCGTTAATACTTACCGCGAACTCAGCTATAACCCCATTTAAGGCAGTTAAAGCGCCATGACAACTTAAGCCATATCCTTTAAAACTAATATTAGTTACGGCCTTTCAAATTGAACAAATGATATTTAAAACATAATTGCAAAAGTTTACCATTTTTATCTGTATTCTATTCACTAACCTTATATAGGAATAAATCAACCAAATTCATCAAAAACGTATTAATAACCGTATTTACACTAAATGCTTGGTTGAGATGTAGATAAATATACTACGATCCCTTGTAACCCGCCTAAAACAACGCTTTTCCCGACCCACCTCGCGTCGTCCTTGCCCTTCAGCATCCTTAAACGCCCGGAGCCGGGAATAATGGGGCCTTACCGTTGCCGGCATTCTAGTTTCAAGAAGCGGAGCGATAATAAAGATATCTTATAAGTAAAGTTTAATAGATTTTCAATAATAGTTACCTGGTGGTTGAATTATTATTCGAAAAATCCGGGTAGTATATACCTGGTATCACTGATCGTATTATTAAATAATAGTAACAAAAATACTGCCTTTTGCGTTACCACTACATTGGTTTCAAGGTAAAGGCGATATATTCAATGTAAGTTTTTTTATAATGTATTCGACGGCAATATCGCAACTCTGGGACGTAATGAAACCACGCGTTTTCTTTTTTCGATTGAGATTTATCGAAAGTCATAATATATTTAAATTACTCCAAAGAACCTTACTTCAATTTATCGTATCCTTCTCACTCAATTAACATAAAACGAATAACATCTTTCTCCGTTTTTCATTTTAAGATGTCCTAAATTTTAAAATCCTTGTATTTACTATTTACCGTATCATTTACGATAAAGACTGGGTCTAGGCGAATATTACACAGGACCTAAGAATGAAGGTGGTTCATAGCCGCGTATTAAGCTAAATATACGTAAAATATAAGGTATTAACCCGGCATATTTCAAACTATATTTAACGGATTCAGGACGCTAATTACACGGTATTGATTATGAAGATAGTCGAGCCTTTTATTTGGGCAATTGATTTTAATATTACCTTAATTAAGCCAAATTCAATCGCTAACCTTATATCGTTTTACCGGGCGTCGCCGAAGATTTAAAGCTTTTTTTATCTGTTATTATACGTATATTATGTCCGCTCGGATTAGGTTCCAACCTTCGTATAAATATATTAAAAACGTTGCGGTTTGTTCCACCAGACTAGTTATGAACTTCGTATTCCAGTTCACCTTCATAATAGGGGATATTTCGTATCTATTAACTAGCCGATTCGTATTAAACTTGGTAACCGTCGACTTCAGATCATTGAATACAAAGCAATATGTTAAAAAATACAATACCTAATCAAATTATAAAAAGGTGATCATGATCTACAGGTACTTTTGAACCTCTTAATTTACTCATTCAGTATCGTTATCCATTCAAAGGTAGTATAAAGTTAAAGAAGTTATTTAACTTTGAACTAAAAAGTATAGGGTCGTTTAAAAAATTACTCATCCAATTCGAGTTACATTCCTCAATAATAAATGGGGAAATTTATAAAATCAATATTAAATATTCCAAAAGCGCTTCGCATACATCCTAGCAATTATAAACTATATTACATTTAATTAAACTAATTTATAAAAGCGATTAATTATAACCAATAAATAGTGCGGACTATTATCGATAGCCGGTAAATCTACTATAAAGTCAACTAAAATATAGGATTAGTAACGATTTAGGATAGAAATTGGTATGGGAAGATCTTATCATAAGGTACTATGAGGTTTTATATTGTTATACTACATATAAAATCTATATAAACATCTAGTATAAATTATGATCCCTTTCTAATAGTCATTCTATGGGAAAATTCGGAATAATATGTTTTTATCCAGATACCCCATAATAGGCGAATAATTGATTTTTTTTAAAAAAATTTAATTAATAAATCTAATTAAGTAGTTATGAATTGCCTTGGTAACATAATATATCTCTCGGGTTTATGTTAGAATACGTAATTTACATCGAGTTTTTGATTTAAACCGGATAACGTTTAACTCCTTCAGCAACTATTAATAGTCAAATCGTATATAACGAATGATTTTTTATACTCTAGATTTACAATTCCGTCAAAATACCCGACCCGAAAATAAGGTAACCATTTAGTATTATTAACGTTAGTGGTATTAATGCGGGATGTAATCGTAACGTTATCGTAACCGTTAATGCCATGTGATCCTTTAGTTCGTCTTTTCAACGTATATTCTCTCGATTGAATAAATAAGCTTTCATTTTGACTAATTTATCGGTATAACTCATCATAATATACATTTTCACAATATATAATTTTATTGTAATTCAATTTTCTTTAACGATGGAAATGGGTTAGAAAACCCACTCATGATGTCTTTAAACCTCGGGTTTATTTTATAATTTGTAAGTTAATACATTTGGGTGGATACCCCAAATTGATGGCTGATAAGGTAAGTAATGGTAAAAAAACGAAATAGTTTCAGTCATGGACTCATGTCGTTGGTCATTGATCCTATAGGTTATGTGACTGTTCGTAACGAGATAGGCAGCGTTCGGCCTGGGCCCGGCCCGGGCGTGGATAGGGCATGGTCCGGGTACAAGCCGGATACGGTCCGTGTACGGTACGTATAAAGGCACATGATGAGCTGGGTATTGGCCCTACCTAAAGGCTTTACACGTTAGGTTACAATAGCATCTTTTAGTCTTCCTCCGTATCTTAATAGTGAATTCCATTTGATATTGACTTAGCTTACTATTATAGTTCGGATTATAATATACTATTAAGGTTTATTTTTCATTTTTCCGAAGAAATATTATTTACGATAAGCGAATCGATAACAAACGTTAATAATTCGGCGTTATACTTTAGAGTTGCCGAGGAAGATAGGCCATCGGCGAATAACTAGTCTTCCACCTTTATAAATATACCTTCGGCCCCTTCGGAGCCGATTTAAACCAATATTTTTCGTTTACAAAATACTGTAAGTTACATCAGTTTAAATATTTAATAATTATACTAACCGAGTTAATTAACTTTAATGATTGACCTTACATCCGACTTCGTTTAGGTTATCACAAAGATTTAGCAATTCGAAGTCGAATTAACCGTAACTTGTATTGGGTTTTTACCGGTTCTAAACGGACAAAAACGACATGATTAATCGTAATTTGCCAGATTTTCTTTTATATAGGCGACGACGCGTCAAATAATTCAATTTATACCAAAAACAGATAAAATATAAATTAAAAAGGGTCGGTATACGTTTCTTTACGTATAGGGATATTTTACGGTAACGGTGAAATAGGTAGTTATAACGTATTACGAAGCTGGAGGACGCGAAGGTATATATAATATAAAAAATTTATTCGATTATATCGAAACGGCTTTTTGTAAACTTCATTATACAAATATAGTATTAATCGAATTCGAAGTTTGGTTAAAAATAATGGGAATTTGTAAGTTATATTTATTATTTGGTTCGAAATACTTTTAGCTAAAATAAACGGTTTAAGTTGGTTTTCGGTTGTAAAGTGTAATTATTTACGTTTTTTTGTATCGTTAAATATTTACGATAAGTTAATTATGGTAAGTGTTGGCCGGGTAAATTATATTGTAATCTTAGAAAGGTTCCGCGAATTCGTCAACAAATTAAAATCTTTAAACTTGATTTTAGGCGTTACATACGTTATAGTTTATCGAAATATTGTTAATATGGCTATGACCTCTGCCCGGCATTACCTCTCGCGTAGGTATATATAGCCTAAATCGAAAAAGTAAAGGAAGGTTCCCTCTTCATAGCGACGGGGGAAGCCTAATTTGTAAATACAGTTTCGCTTAGGCGTTATATAGCCTGAGTGGTGTAATTACAAAATCGAGTATAAAGGAGTTTAATTTAATTAAAATACGTATAAAGAAAGAACTATTCCTTATCCCTATATTTTTAAAAACATTTACTTTTTAAATATCTAAATCGGTTTCAATTGTAACTGTTATTACATTGTAAATAATTTTTCAATATAACGGATAAGGATAAAGTAAAGTCGGCTATTATATTCACGAAATCTTAAAATAATATTAGAGTTATGGTAAAAAAAATGTATTATCCAAGTAGCTAAATTTCGTATGAATATTAATAAATAGTCGAACTCGATATTAATATATATTTTTTCCGGAATAACACGGGTTATAATTTTTGAAATACTTTCAATACGATATTCATAAGTAACCTCAACGCGGGCGATAACAGGTTAGTAATATAAAGTTAGGAAGGCTTAATTATCGATGTAATATTAATACGCCTTAAGACGAGAAATATATAGGGCGTAATGGGTTCAGTTTTCTTCGGATTAATATAACGCTTAAACTGAAAGGTATAAAGTATAGTGGACTCGTTTCTGATAGCTTGTATTATAAGACTTTACGAAATAACACGGATTTTATAAGTAACGGCGACGACTGCGATTAAAAAGGAAAAAGATTAATTACGATTTTTTTAACCGAAATTGGCTATATTTTGCGACCTATTTAATAAGGATAAGGCTATAACTTTACCTTTATATAAGGGGAAATTGGACTACTATATTTAAATTTAATCTAACGAAAATAAATCTTGAATATAACGACTTTAACGGCCGTTATACTCGATATTATAATTTTTTTTTAAACTTTGACGATAGGTTACAAAGTTAATAAATAACAGTTATGTTTGAGTAAATTCTTATTTTACGGCGAAGTCGGTATTCCTTTTTTCTAAACCGAAAGGGGAATAATAGTTTCATTTCGATTATCGGGTATTAAATCAAATTATAAAGTAAAAAAAATTTCCTTTACCTTTAATTAAGAAAACCCTATATACCTTATCGAAGTTGATATTACTTACAAAGTTAAATATTCGAACGGCTTTTTACTATATTCGAATAATACCCGAATAAAAGGAATTAAATACGTTTTGTATTAGATTTAGGTTATTCAAAAAGCTAATTACCTCCTTAAAACAGGCGGGAGAGCCAGCGATGTTACAACGATATATTAATTATATAATAATGGTTATTTGAAATAATTTCGTTACAAAGTACTTAAACAAGTTTTTAATCTTTTTTCAGATATTGAATAGTCCTATATAATGAAAGTTCGCGTGGTTTTAAAACGTCTTTATAATACGGTGTAAAATTTGGATGTAAAAAAGTACGATTTCGTAATTAAAGAGATAAAATACTTAGGTCTTTTATTCTAACGATTAGGGTAAGTATACGGGCCGACCCCGAAAAATTCCGAGTAACTCGCGAATAGTAATTATTACGTACGATATTGGAGGTTCGAAACTTTTCAGGTTTTATCAACTTTTATCGTAATTTTATAATAATTTTTCAAAGTTAACGGATCATTTCATCCGCTTAACCAAATAAAGTATTCGTTAGGCTTAGATGAAGTAGAACGAATGATTATTTTTAACTTTCAAGGATGTATTTATTACGGCCTTGATTTTGGTATATTAGGATTCAAATCAGTTAATAGTAGTAGAAACCAACTATTTGAAACGGCGTTAAACGGGTATTTATCGTAATAGAATGACAATAACATCTTAAAACTAATAACTTACTATTCCGTATAATTAACGGGTACGAAACTTAACTACATTATTTATTGAAAAAACCTCCTGAGATAATTTCATGTTTAAAAGCGTAGTTTCTCGAATTATGTATTGTTCGTATATCGTTCACGATTTCAATTAATCATAAGGGATGGAATTTATTTTTACGACGACTAATTTCGAAACCTCAAATTAAATATACCGAAATCCTTTCATTTTTTTAATATCATTTACAATATAAACCCGTAACTTTGAGGGCCTGCTTGGAAATGTTAACCTGTAAGCTATAAAATAAGCCCGAGGTTAAAGAACGTCGCGTGCGGGTTTTTTAACTTATTTACATTTTTTTATTCAACTTCATAATAATAAACTGATATATTGAAAAGACGTAAATTACAGTGGGGCACGTAAAAGAATTTGACAAAATAAAGGCTTGGTTATAAAATTACGACGATATATATTTTAAAAAGGGGTGGGAAGTTTTTAAAGAGCCGCCGAAAGCGGTATCGCTCCGGACCCAGACCGCTCCCGGGTTGTTATCGGGGATAACGTTTAAGGATTTCAACGCGGCGGTATGGGCGGTACCGCCCCGGGCTCGACCCGTATTGAACACATCGGCGTCGTTAACGCCAAGTAATTCCCTTATTTCTGGCCCGGGTATACAAACAGAATGATAAAACTAAAAAATAATAAACGATCCGTTATATAAAGTTCGCCTTTTAACGGTTTTCAAAGGCGTTAGGCGTTTTCCACCTTAAGTAGGATAATTAGTACAAATTGAAAATTACGGGATGAACCCGTAAAGGGTATTACGTTACCATAATCGCTTATAGTTATCGAGTTAAGAACTATTAATAATAAGGATATTATAATAAACCCATAACTCGTTTATTATAGTTTATCTGGGTAAAATCATTTTATTTCGCGTTTTACAACAAAATGACTACTAAAAAGGGATAATCGTAAATATCCGACGTTTATGTTGAATATATACGTAGTATAACGAAACGAAACCTCATCGTACCCTACGGTAAAACCTCCTATTATAACCCAAGGACCAACTGCAGGTCATGGAATAGGCCAGCGGTCCGCTGCACTATCAGAAGCCTGATGTCCAACACATCAAGCCAGTGATTTCTCTTAGGTAAGGACCCAGGGTTAGGGTTGGGACCGCAAGGATTGCAGAGCATTCCAGTCGATACTACATTGGACTGCAGGAAGCAACCAGCGACTTCAGTAGTCTAGTACTGAAGATGGTATGAAGGCCATAGGATATAAGGACATGGTCATCACCACATAGATAGTATTTCCTTTATAGCTCTTCAGTTGTCAATCTAATTATTCAGTCTACCCTGAATAGCCTAACGGCTAATGATCATTCTACAGCACAAATAAACATTTTCTGATATTGCACCTTTGTTACCTCTGCTACCTTACTGCTATCATAAACCCCCTGACACCTTCTATTTACTCACGGGTATTTAGTGTGATCATTACACCTCCTTTAACCTCTTTCCATTTCCGACCGGTATGAAACGTATATTTCGGTCGACTTTATAATCGGCTTACCAGCTATTAATAATAGCCCTCGATATTGACTAGTTATTATAAATCTTCTTTTCAAATTTATCTAATTAAAATCTTTATGGTTTATAACAGTCAATATATACGCGGAACGCTTTTGGGATATATAGTAGAGATTTTATAGGTTTTAAACTTTCATTATTAATCATCGCGATTTGAATTAGGTAGATGTATTTTAAACGATAGTTGATTTACTAGTAAAAGTCGAATAACTTTTATCTACGGCGTACAACTTATGAAGAAAGAACGGTATTAAACGGGTAAACCAAAAAGTTCAAAAATATTTATGTATATTTATCGCTTTTTCGTAATACAATTGAACTTTATATTAACCCATATATTCATTTACGTTGAATAACCGGAAGTCGACGGTTATAGGGTTTAATACAAATCGTTTAGTAAATAAATACGAAATATTACATATTTTAAATGTAAAAGGGAATACGAAGTCATTAACCAATTCGTCGGGACGAGTTATTACGTTTTTAATTTATTTACTCAAAGTAATAAAGTTAACTGAAACGGACATAACATATATCTAATAATAAATTTAAGCGGAGGTATATTATAAACGACCTTCGGCGAAACTTTATAAGGCACGGGATTAAATTTAACTTAACTTGAGTAATATAAAAATTAATATCTCAAAACAAAAGTTAAATTAACTTTATAACTAATTCCGAGTAATCGGTATTTGGAACCTGTTTAATATCGTATTATATATTTCTAAAAAATATCTGATATTTTATATAAATTTAATTAAACGAACGGTTTCGAACTCCTTTTTTCAAAGGTCTCATCCATTACTCGCCCGAGATCAATTTTAATAGCTGACGATATAATGGATAATAAGTATATGGAATTTTAGTATGGAATATCTTCGCGGTAAAGACGGGGAAGAGCGTGGTTCGCTATGTATTAATTAAGTAAAACAGCTGTAATAAGCCGAAGTGAGAATTAGTAAAACTTTATTAGTATATAATAACTTCGAATAAATTCGAACCAAATTAGGAAAATATTCGGGTTTATAATAACCCGGTATTTTAACAACAACGTTAAGTTTATATTGAATCATAAGTATAAGGCATATCGCTTACGGCTTCGAAATAACACTTTACCTCAAGATAAAAAGAAGATTTTATTATGAAATAAATTATAATATTATCAAAAGGGCCGGATGAATACTACCCGATTATTTAGAATACGTATCCGATAGTAAAGCGGCTTTTAATATATCCTAACGAAGATTTACCTACGTATTATTATTATCCTTATTTAGGCTTAACGAATACTAGCGTTATTAATATTAAGGGGTTTATTGTAACTTACTTCGTAAATTAGGCGATATCGGGGGAAGGGTATAATAAAAGGTATAATGGAAATTAATAGGCGTTAAGGAGTGGAGCTAGTAAAAGGCGGGACGGATACAAGGCGACGTTAAGGAAAGCGGATAACGCGAGGAGGGGCAGGCGTTAAAAGAGGTCGATAGTGGATAATACGAGGAGGGATGGACGTTAGGGGAGGTCGACGATAAAGGATAATGTTAGGAGAAACAGACGTTAGAAAAAGCCGACTATAACGGCTAACGAAGAATAGGGCGAAAAGCTGAGCAGACAGAATGATCCTTTAGGCGGGTTACCAAAAACTATAATGCGTTAATTTAGGCCCGAGTAATGCGATCGGCCTGAATACGATTTTACACCCGTTCACGGTCGGTCCAATTAACTAGTTTTTATTCAAAATTAATAAATTAAATACAAATAAAATGGAGGATTGTATAATTAAGCCCTAAACATCGTTCGTAACATTTAATAAGCTGTAGCTTATATTAATTATAAAATATATAACCTAAGTAGTTATATCAATTTGACCTTTTAGGCTAAAACTACGGAAAGGTATACAGAGATAACTAAAAGGGGTTGGGGCGAAGGCGTTACACGTTAAAACCCGGTTAACCAAAGACGTTTTATTTTTATAAAGAAACGATATAATAGAAAACGATAAAGTGGTACAGGGTAAAGATAAACCTGATAGGAAAAGGTGGTGTAAGCGTATAATTAAAGGGGTACCAACTTATACAGCAGGTTTAATAAAAACTTCTTACGCCTAAGCGATATTATGAAGCCAGTCAAACTAATTAATTAACTCGGAAAAGGCGGGGGTAAAAACGGATCGAAAACCCGGGATATTTTTCTAACGTTTACGCGTAGGGGATAGTATTCAACCCATATTTTCTATCGTAATAATTAATTAGCGTAAAAAGACACGTAAACCATGTAAGACCATAAATAAGTTGATTTTTTAAATATATTACGAAAAGGAGTTAATTAGCGGTGAAACGTTTTATAAGGCTTATTTATAAGCCAACTTTATTATAAACTTTTCCATATACTTTATACCTTTATACTCGATAAATTTAAACCTAAAATAAAAAAACTCTAAAGTTTAAAAGATAGTTAATATACGATATATAGGCGTCTTTAACTTATGACGAGAAAATTTCATTTTTATCTTTCTTATATTTAAGGACAAGGATGTTCATTATAACGCGAAAACTCTGTATTTGGTAATTGATAATAGGATATTCGTAAATAATAATGCAATATACTTGACGGAAAGGCTTACTTTACCCTTCAAAAGTATATTCGATAACGTAACCTAAATTTAAACTATTATATACAATGGTTATAATAATGAATTAGAAGAAAAGGTAAAGTTATATTAATACGAGTAGCTGATTGATATATATAAAAGAAAATTAAAAGGGTTATAACGGGAGTGGTTAATAAAAGGGCGGGCGGTAATATATAAGGGAAAAGGAGGAAGTTTTAAAAATTACAGGAAACGGTTGTATTTATAAAAACTGGCGGACAGGATTCGGTAAAGACTACGTATTATATGGGGCGCGTTATACGGTATTAAAGGTAAAATCCTAACTTCATATAACGCGTTATACGATATCGGCGGTAAAAAGGATGCCTTATATGGCGCGTTAACAAGAACGTTATACGGCGCCGGTGGCAAAAATGTTATATTATACGGCACGTTAATAGATACGTTATACGATGTAAGCGGTAAGAAAATTTATATTATACAATAAGATAACGAGTGTATTTCTGGCTTATGTTCAAGCCACTTATTAGGTTAATATAACTCGCGTCCGGTGTTTATTTAAAAAGGGTACCGTAACCATTATAGAGTCCGGAGAGGAAGGGGTATGTTATAGACTTAAGCTGTTGGTTATTAAGTTTATAGGTTATGTGACTATACACGTAAGGGTATATGTAACGCCTGGCCTGGGCCTAGCCCGGGCGCGAATAGGGCACGGTTCGGGTACAGGTTGGACACGGTTCGTGTACGGCATGTATAAGGGCACGTGACGAGCAAGGTATTATCCTTGCTCAAGGGCTCGGCACGTTGGGCCACGGTAGCCTTTTCTAGTCTTCCTCCGTACCTTAATAGCAAATCCCATTTGGCACCTACTTGGCTTACCATTGTAGGTCAGAATATAACAGTTTCGACCTAACGAGTTTACTACTCGGAAATTAAACGGCGTATAAAAATATTTTTTTTTATCATTTGTTAAAATAGTAAACAGTGTACGAATATTACGTAATTTCAATAACTACGACTTTGGGAAGGATATTACCGCAAGGGACTTCTTATTGAAAATGATTTATTTACGTTCTGCAGTCGATAATTGAGTGAAATGTTACGTTAACGGCTTAAGAATACCGATTTGATCGTTTTAGGAAAGCCACTATTTTAAAGTTATCCCCGAATAATCGGTTTTTACTACCGTTAGATGTTCAGAGTTTCAATATATCAAAATCGGAGCGTAAATAATATTTGTTTTCACGTTTGGAAAACATATTCCTCGCAATCCATCCAAGCATACCTGGTTTCTTATTTTCTAAATCGAATAAGATTATCAGTCAATTCGGAAACTTGCCAATATATTTTTGATAAAAGTTCGTAAACCTTGAAAAACTCTTCAACTCTCGGATAATATAGGGAAACTCCTATTTGAAAACAATATAAACTGTGTCAGAGTCGGCTTGGATACCCACGCCCGCCGTTATAATAAAGCTAAAATACTTTACCTCCTTTACTTCAAAGTTACATTTTTTCAAAATCAAGTTTAACCCAGCGTTGCGAAGGCGCCCTAGAACCTCAAAAACCTTCGCTATATAGTCCTATTTTACAAAATACGTTCTCGTTCGGTTGAATATAAATGTAATAATCGACCTTCTCCCAATACAGGAGTGAAAACATTGCCTTTTCCTTATTAAATGGATCTCGGAATTCTATTAATTTGGGCGGTTAATAAGATTAATCCTTATTTTATTTTACAACCGTTAACGGAATCGATTGAAAATCCGTGTTATTTTGTATAAGTTTATAACAAAAGTTAATTACAATTGATAACTAATACGTTATACCACCTATTAAATTCGATTTGTTGATCTAACAAACAAAAATTATATAACACTTCGATTATCTTTCAACTTAAATTGTAATATTATCGTATAGACTATTAACTCTTCCTAACTTTTAATCATTAAAAGATTTCCTCTAACGATCAAAATCAGTTCTTAATATCACATTTATGATATACTAAACTTTATATCCCACGTTGATCCAGGAATAATATATATTAATATCAGGTTCTATTATTCATTAATATGAAGAGAAATTTTACCTTATACGTAACACTTGTACTCTGCTATAAGTCTAATATTATACCTAAATTTCGAAAATATAATAGCTAATTCTTTTAACCTTTACTATTATATTAAAGCTTCGTTTACAACATAGTAATTATAATAATTAAGATCGTCCTATTGAATGAATAAGTAAATGTTGTAAAGAAATATAAAGATAAAATATAAATCCTCGTTTATATATATTTGATTTAAACCAAACTCTTTTATATTGGATTATACATTTACACCAGTAAAACTATACAATACTTTAACAAAATTGCATTCAAAATTTGATTTTTCTCGTAGTCAACAAATAGAAACTTATATTAACCTTTTCGACTTTAATTGTATATATCCTCGTTGGAGAGAAAGTCGGACGAAGTTTATGACCCCTTCAAAAGTTATTCGAAAAGTTATAATGTAAATAACTTCTTATAGACTTCCAAACTTTATGTTTCTCTATTATTATCCATATCATCCAACTTCCTTGGTTTTAGGTTTAATTTAAACGGCTTTATCAAGATATTTAACCGCAACTGCCCCGGCCATTTCATAAGGATATTTGAACAATATAAACCCCCATTATAAGTACATTTTTATTAGGTCACGATATTTATACGAGATCTGATAGCTATTAATTGAAACGTTATTTTGATTTGAAGAACTTCAACACGTTAATAAACTCGCGGTATTTTACCAAAGTAACTATATAATTAATACGACTAATGCTTATCGTAATAAACCTGTCCCGGATATATGAGGAGATACGAAAACGAAAGTAATTATACCTAATGATTAAATGTTAGTTTGAATCGCCCGCTTAAGTTAATAACGTTTTGAACTTAAAAGTAAACGGTATTCATAAGTTTTCATTATTTATAAGCAATACTTTCAACTCGACCAAACCTTTATTACCCTAGTAAAGGTTTTTAAGGATAGACCTAATATAATCGCAAAACCTGCCTATATTATACATTACTTCGTACCCTCCGGCCTCGTAATATGATGTAGCAGTTTATTTAATAGCCGGTGTATAATATTCTCATACGTTAAAAAAACTCCTACCGGTACTTTTAATCTATAATTTATCTGTATTCAGTATAAACTAGATTTTTTAACGCGTTTCCGCCTAATTAAAAACATATCTATTAAACTATAATTAATTTTGTCACTTCCGATCGCTTTTGAACTTTGAAAAACTAGCTCGAATACTCGTTAAGTTAACTTCAAATTACTAAAGTTTAATAATGACTTAGGAAAAGTCGAACGTAAAAAAATGCGAAATGACCTAGTCGAAGGAGGAAATTGATTGAATTAAATATTATAATTACTTTGACGTAAACTCGATATAACTTATGGCGTTTTGAAGGTGAGATATATAGGTTGAAGTGGGTATCTAAATGGTAGAAGGTATATTCATAAAGGTATAAAATTAGGTATTCGCTGACGGCTTATTCTTATTGATAGAGTTACGGTGTAGCGCTAAAGTATAAATATTTATTATCGATTCATTTATTATAAGGAATATTCATTGAGAAGTAAAGAGAAAATTTAATTATATATTATAATTTAACCTACAAAGATATACCAAGTGTTTGTCAAATAGTATTTACAATTCATATACTAAAGAAAATTTGAGGAGTTTATAAAGGTTCTTTATGCAAGACTTATGTACACAGAATATATATGGTCTGTTACGTTCCTTTACACGTGACGTCTGCGGTCTGCATCCAGTCCGTGTCTGGCCTAGGTAATACACATCATATTACGTGTACAGTCATATAATCTATGGATTCAATAGCCAGTAGCCTGAGTCCATAATGTTGACAACACCTTTCTATTTCGCTTAATTGGTGAAACCCTTTATATTTTCCTTTAAAATTCAATTTCTAACTCTTAATACACTTTTAACGTTTGCAATCGTTACAAAAATTATATATTTCAATCTATTATGTCAGATACCGGGGTATTAAAGTTTCAAATAGGATCATATTAGTAATATTTGTCATTACGACAAAAAAGTATTACTATTACAGAGATCAATCGTTAATATGATATTAAGGCTAGAGGTGGCTTCGGTTTATTTAAACAATTTTTTTTTGGTATTGATAACTGTATAATTAGTCGTTGAGCTAATACATTTTATATCTTCAAATTCTCTATATTCTTCGTTCATTATTTAGAATATATGGAGATCCTCAAAGTTAACGTCGAAGTTAATTTAAACAAACTGGTTAAAAATATGCAAAGGTTTCCTTTCGCTTCTAAGTTAAGGTACTTCTGATTTTATCTTGAAGGGCTAGAGGCAATAGTGATAAATATGACAGAGTAAGATATATTTTAATTGTACCGGTATTTGAATTATCTATTTTTCGATAGTTTATATAAAATCTATAAGTTTGCCAGATATAAAGATGTGCAATATTCTATTTCAAAAGTTATGGAAAGGCTTTATCGTTATTGCCAAATATATTTATAAACCCTCTAAAATTTCAAGTTACATTTCAAATGATAGATACTTCAATTTTGTGATTTTTATTAATAAGTTTTATTTGGATAATAAGTTTGTTTTTAATATCGTGAATTCAATACTCTTTTTTACTATATCAATCTTTTTTAGTCCTAATCTGCGAAGGATACGTGGAAAACATTAAGGATATTATGAATTAATACGCACTTAGGCTTACCAAATGTTGTCGTCTACGATACTAGTATTGATTTTATGGCGATAAAGCTTTGAATATATGTTAAGACAATAGGAATATTGTTTCACTTATATGAGAGATACTGGACATATACATGATGAAAGCTGGACTAGTACACACCAAGTTTTAGAAAGCACGTATCTGTGCTCACATATCTTACCTTCTTTGCTCCATTGAGCAACTCCTCATTTTAATTCTTTCCTCATGAGTCATTAAATACTACACTGTTTCAACAATACGTTGCCCCTATACAACGGGACCAACAATTGATATCTTTAAGTATATATACTGAGAAGCACCAAATATTATATTTCTACCAGTCTGAACAAATTAAAACGGAAAAAGAAAAGTCGCTAGTTTTTCCACGTACGAACAAAGAAAACCTCCCAACTTTTTAACTTTACGATATCTTCCCTTTAATCTTAAACTATCCCTCCCATAAATTTACTACTTTTCTTTATTACCACTGCTGCCGCCGCCGCCATTACGTTGTCACCGACACTATTAAGCCGTTACCTTGCTGTAGTCATTAGATATTCATTAATTCCTTCGAAACAAACGCGAGTTGCGTGCTTTAACCCTAGATTTCATTAAACTACCTATCATACTACGTAGAATAAGTTACCAAACAGTTAATCCTTAGCACTTAAAAGAGGAATCACTTACCCTCGCAATTTTCGCCTTGTCCGCTTTTTCTCTTTTATGCCTATTACTCCCTTTAACATACCCCTTCCGTTAATATCTTTTTCAGATGTTGCTTTTCGTTCCCATACCCTTCATACTTATGAGCGAACCTTATACGAAAATACCCTTTAATCCAAGATAGATTTAATACATAACTGAATCAGAAACCATTAGGAATAGATAGCTAGGACGGTGGAAAGAAAAAAAAAATTCGGCGAACGTTTCAAATTATCTTAATACAAGCCCTTAATAACAAATCATAGATAATCAAATAATTATGGAAGGTCGTTTTAATGCCCTTGCATGTGAATAGTAAAGATGCACTCATCGTAATAAAGAGCGCCTTCATATCTTTAAACTTTAGACTTACGTATAATAATACCTTTATTGCAGCCTTAATCATAAACGTAAGAATCTAAACACTTCAACTATTTAATCCTCGAGTATTAATGGTTTTTACCGCCTAAATTATGAGGAAATATGTATATATAATTTGAAGTATCTTACTTCATTTAACATGGAAATAGTTATGGGGGGTAAAAATATCATCTAAATCTTGCAAACTCGTTTCTAAATCTTCAACAAAATTAATACGAATGTAAAAGATTATATCTTTTATATAGTTGGAACTTTATTTTAAGAATTTGCGATATTACACTAGAATACAGAAATATTTAATAAGAAGAGTACAAGCCTTATTAACGAAAGCTTCGAAGTTGTTATAGACATTTTTACCAACTGTTTTCAAAAAAACGAAAGCTGTATCATAAGGAAGTTCCGTAAATTGATATTTACCCTACATGATTTTGTAAATCTTTGAATACAGGGTTTTCAACTATATTCAAACTAGGTAAAGTTTTTCGCAAGCTATGAGTATTTTAAATCAAATCGATAACAACTGGTATAAAGTTATAATTAAAATTTAGACCTTACACGACTTATTTATATAAGAAAATCTCTAACCTTTGAATCGTAAGCAAACTTTGTAACAATGCATGAACAAAAATCGAGGAAGTTCAGATCATTTTACTAGCGGTAACCAACTGTTGGTACCTTTTTTTAAAACTCAATCTTAAAGAAGTACGCGAAAAGTACGATTAGCGTATATTTTACGAGAAGTTAAATTAAAAGGGTAAAGATAAAAATAGTTATAATAAAGAATATGATAGAAGTGGTCATCTTGTTTGTAATCGCGAATTAGAACCTAGCGAGTGTCATTGTAAGTCTTATGAGGCTTCTAATAAGCTTCGCAAGAGACTTCGCAACAATAACTGTGGCGACAAGAATGAGGGTTATTGCCGCAATGTCAATAGTTGTTGAAACCGCAGTCGTTAGCTGAATGTATTAATAATATTATATATAACTCAGAACCTAAATCCTTAAAGCAGATCAACCATAAGTTATTCTCGTTTTCGTAAGCGAGTAAGGTAAGCTTTATAAACAAGATGCCAGACTTCGCTAGCAAGACGCTGTTAAGTCGTCGAATATACGTATGTTGTGAATACAAGTGTGAATCTTGTAATATGTTTTTCAAGCATTTGAAAGTTTGTTATAAGACGACAGCCTTTCTTAAAAGTTATGAAACGAAATATTAGGTATATAGTTATTAAACCAGCTTTTCACCCTGGAAGAATCGCCAAATTTATATAAAATTTGAAAATTTTTGTAACTAAACCGGTTCATGAAAAGGTGGTTATAGTTATAAAAGGCTTCTCATTGAAATAGTAGTATTTGCAATGCAGTAGGTCAACTTTACTTACAGTAAAGTTGATGATACTGACTGCAAGTATAGTGTATTGTTTTGTGTGGACTTACTTTATTGGATGAAAATAAAATACAATATGCGCCCACTTCATACTAGAGAAGGAGCCAAGCAATTGACCGTACAAATTACTACGCTAACCGGCTAGAGGTCTGCCAAACCTAGAATAATACATCCACTACCTGACTACTGTAATACTACTGTTACTTCGATCAATCCAATCAACAACTTTATAATGTCTAAAGCCCTATTAATACTGGTTAGTATTTATTAGGTTAAGTACAGTTAAGATAAGTAGAAAAAAAATGCTACTTTCTGGTTACGCTTTACGTTAACAAACGGCGGCTAAGGTAGCGGAAAGATTTTTGCGAAGTGCCTTTATTAGTATTGCGCCAGTCAACAAGAGTAATTTAAATGTAAGCGACGGTATCGCTACTTCAAAATACTAGGAAATATTAACAGATCTTTCTTAAAGACGTTGGGATTGACTATCAGAAGTCTTAAAGTTCGGCAAATTAGTAAACGGCTAAGTCAGTATTATTTCGAGTATTACTACTATAATAACAACGATAAATTCCTACAGCCAAATAAAAAATTACCTTCGACCTTTACCTATAATAATAAACGAACTTCAACCTTAATTTTTACACGAAACCTTTGCTCCTACCTTATTCCTTTCACTTTTCCTACGCCAATCTAATCGTTAACATCGCTACTCTGAGCGAAAACAATAAAAATAGCCAGGTTGCGTCGAGAAAACCACGTTGCGCGACTTAACGCTAAGTTCTTAAGTTCCTAGGCGATTTTACGCCAAAATATCAAGTTCCTACGCCCAAGATCGCTAAGTCATTTACCTACATGCCCTATATGCCCACTAAGTTTCACGTAAGCCATAAACTTAAGATGGTATTTAGTTAAAAGCAAATAAAAGTAATTTAAACCCTCGAACCTTACTTTACTAAATATTTCGATAAAGGTTTTTTGGGTACAACATCTATGAAAACTTAATAGAAATTCATTGTGATAAATTCGTTGGATTTTACATTATCGACCACGATAAAAGCAAAAAGTTTTACTTTGGCAGCTGTACTTTTTGAAAATACTGTAAGTTTTTTAATAACTAGACTACTAATGTATCAAAAAGAATCTAAGGGGGTGTTAAGTTAAGGTTAAAGGAAGAATTTTAGCAAAGATTTATTTATATACTAGAGAAGAACCTTGTTAAGTTGGCGGAAACCCTTTCCGGTTTGACCTAGCTGGAAAAATACCCTTAAGATCCATGTCATAAGGAAAAGGGTGTTAAAAAAACTTAACTCCTTTACACGCGTTTTAAGGGACCTCCCCTTCAACCTTAGCTAAGTTAAGCACTTTTACACGCTGGCGATGAAAACCATGTTAACCTGCTCAGTAGACCGGCAACACTACGTGATAGAGTAAAGTACTCCCTTAGTAGTGGTAGAACACGTAAAGTAATAGCCTTCAACGCGGCTAAAGGTATTGACGTTATCGCTTTACACATGTTAATTAAGCAAGATCGTTAAGTCCCTTAAAACTTTTAAGCCCATATTATCTCATTGCCCTTTAATCGCTAAATCTTCCAAAAGCTCTTTTACGGCAGGTTTTCCTATACGCGAGTTTACTATAAATTTTACTACAGGACTTTACTCCTCTGGCTAGGCGACTGTCAATTACCAATAATACCGTGCTTCGGGGACTTTAAAGCTTTAATTACCAGTAAACAATGTCAACAAAAGCTGGGATAATTATCGCGACCTGCCCTTAAAACCCATCAAAATCTTTAATATTAACTATAAGTTTTTTACTAATTTCTCCAAAATCTGGAACGATATAAAGAAGTATAACGAACAGTTTTATACACTTTTTAAAAATTTACAAATAAAAAAAAGGTTTCCCCTTCTAACTTTTACTTACTATTTCCCGGAATCTTTATAGGATATTCCAAGGATTAATACCTAAACTTCCTCACTCGAATTACCACCTTTCGCGAAATTTACGATAATATGAAAAGTTAATTCGAAAAGAACGTCTACCCTATCTAATACTATATAAACTGAGCAATTACTCGATAAACTACTACAATAACTTAAAAGAAAAAAGAGGAAATACTAATAAATATTCTTAACTAGATGCTCTACAAGTAAATATTATGCTGTTAAGTAATAGAGAAAGTCTATGTTGGCGAAGTCATGTTTCGTAAGTAGGTACGGATAGAAATTACGGGCGTTAGCAAGTTCGAATACACCTTATAACATTTAAAAAACACCTACAAATGGAATTTTAAACAATTACGTACCCCGATTATAACTATAATAACACGTATACCAAACTCGCTTAGTATATACCCTTAAGACGGTAATTTCCTTAACGTAAATAAAAAAGACTTTATAATAGTTAATTACGTTCACCGCAAGTACGGCTACGGGCGCTTTTAACGCCTAAAGTTTGGTCCATCGACTATAAACTAAAGGTAACAGGTACGTTGGTGCTAATAGAACCAAAATTTAAGCGGGCCTATTAACCGTAAGTATTATCGTCTAATAATAGTAAGAAATGCTATATTTGTAATAAGTTTAGCTATTGGTTAACTAACTACCCCCTTGTCGAACAAAATAGTAAAAAGGTAATATACTTTATATAATACCCTACCACTTTTCAACTCTATTATTTAAGTTAAGTTAAAAAATTTAAGGGATACAAGTTAATTAACGTCGATAATCTCCTTAAGTAAATTCAATAGTATAAAGATATTGCCTTTAACGCGGTACAGTAATTAGCCAACCATGCCTTTTTGTACCGCCTAGAAGGTAAAGCCCTTTATCTTTACCTTAACCAAGCCACTAACCCTTTATATACCTTTAACATTAGTGATAGTTTGGTAGATTGTATATTTCAAGGTATAATGTTTAATATAGAGGTGATAAGGTACTTAATAAGAGGTTATTTGTATTATGTAGTACTACCGAGGGAAAGCATTACGGTTACTGAGATTAATCGCTATGATGCTAATAAGGATAAAGTTGGCTTCGGACCAAGCGAATGATTATCGTTACTAGAGATAACGGTAATTTAAACTATTATTAGGTTGATTAAATTCCATCTTTTTAAGTTTTTCACTCCTTTTTTTTTTACTTGGGGGATATAAACACCGTTAACGTTAACGTTAACATTTATATTGACGATCTAGTTAAAAAAAGATAGAAGTTTTCCCTCGCCTTTAAATAGTGGTATTCATAGTTTTATATTTAATTCTCAAAAGTAATAGTGTTAAACCTAAAGAAGCCGGAGATACGTTAATTACACCGGAGATTTAATTACCTAGCCGTTAACAGGCTATACAAAGTCCTAAAAACTGTAAGGCAGAAAGATATGAAATACTTTTCCTTAAAAGCTATTAAAAAGCTTTGCCATTATTACTAAATATATAACTAAGCCCTTCGAAGATTGAAGTTTATATTTAAATATGATTAATACTGTAATTACGAGGTTTTTATTAATTTATTTCATTTGGATTACAATCCTATTTTTTACGTCGTTAACTTCGTAACCTCTTTTCACAAAGTTAAGTTTCTAAATTTCCTTTCAATAAAGGATACGAGGCAAACGTTGAGGATATTGTAAATTAACACGTACTTTAGCCTATCTAACATTGTTATTTACGATACGGGTATCAATTTGACGGCGGCAAGATGTCAGGAAAATCTTAAAATAATAAATATTTAGTGTAAATAGTCGCATGTAAAGGCGTATTAAAATATTTAAATGGTTAAAAAAGTATACGCCATACTTTTCTAAGTGTATAAAATTCTTACGCTAAAAATTAAAAGCTTTACAGATTTGGAGGTACGACTTTAAATAGTGGTAAAGAGCCTAAACAGTATTATAGGCCCTGACGGCCTAATACCAACGCTATTAGTTTTCGGAGCGTAAATATTCCTCACGAGTGAATTTCTGCTATTAGCAAGTACCTAAAAGCGAGCTGTAGCCTATAGTAAAGAACTAAAGGAATTGAGGAAGGAATCGGTACGAAGTTAGGTTAACGATGCCTTTAATACTATGAAAGGCCTTATAATAATCGATATATTTATTTTGCCGTTGTAAATTCAAGTCTTCATATAGTGGGAGCCGGGTAAATAGGAGGGCTTATATAAAATCTTAAGTATCGCCAACTTAAAAGTAGTTGTTGAAATTGATAACGGTCCTGTAAATATTCGTTCTACTCAGGTTAATACTTGTATTAAAGTTACTAACAATAAAAACTCTTATACTAAACGACTAAACCAATACGAATTTCCTTTATCCGTTATCCAAAAATCGATAAAACATCGCCAACACAGACGACCCCTAGAAAAAATAAACTTTAAAGAGGAGAAATACATACTGGGTCGTATTTATAATATTATTTTAGTAAATAGGGGGGGAAAAAGATAACGAAGACTTAACACTAAAGTTTCAGGTACAAGGTATTATTTAAACTTTCAGTAACCCCTTAAAAGAAAGCGATAAGGTCGAAATTAACGGCCTACTAACTAGAGGAGTTGTATAATTCGTACCGAAAGGCGATTTTGACCTTTAAGATCCAAATATCACGATTTTTAAGTCAAGAATTATCCACAAGGTTAAAGGCAAAATTACAGGGCGGCTGTACGAAAAATCACGCTTAATCGTTGAAAGATACGGCTATAAGAGTAAATACGGGATTCTTACGTAGTCTCCAACGATTTAAAAGATTGGGTAACGCTTAGTAGTCGCCTAAGCAAAAGAATTTCTAGCTAAAACTAAAGGTAAGTTCACATTTGATAACCGAAATATAATTCAAGCTTATACATAATTAATAACAGATTTATAATATAGTATATTATTAGAGTTACCATATTAATCAAGCATTATTTACTTTTCAAGGACGGTAATACGATATAACAAGTTACTATACGAACTAGTTAAAGTAGGGGTTTATTAGTTTTTAACTTATTAATCATACCTTAAATCTCGACTATGAATAAAGGCTTTAATATACAACCCATACTTATTGTGAACGTAAGAAAAGGATTTTGGACTAGTAGTTATATAAACTAACGAAACTCGTTTCGTTGGAATGGCTGGATTTATAGTATCGGAATAACAGTCGATTAAGGACATTAAGTTTTAAAATTATTAGTTGGTTACGACGCTAACGAAGAGTAATTAAGTTAATTTCAACGGACCATTAATTCTTATACTTGTTGTTAACACCGGACTTATCTTTCGATAAAAGAGATAAGGCATTAATTTGGTCATAATCGATAAAATTAACGTGGCCAAAACCTAATAGTATGTGGAATAGCGTGCTCATGGCGATTATATTGCCACTTTTTGTTAACTGAAAGCCTTTTAAAACCATTTTATCGCGGATTAAACATAAAATCTAATAGGCAACGACTTTAACCGATTTAAAAAAAATATTGAGTGGTAGATATGGAATCTAGATCAAGAGATTAATATAATTTTTAGAACTTGTCGAAGGTTAAGTCAATAATCCTTATGGATAGATATTTTTTAAATAACACTAACCTATCTTTATTTATCCGCTTTCTAATAATCTTTATTTACAAAGATAAGCGGAAGAACGAATTTAGCATTATCGGAAATATAATTTACTAGATTTTGATTAAATATAAGAGCATTACACGAAGCGTATTAGCTTCGAAATTTTACGGCATAATAGCAGGATTTAACGTAAACATATTATTATGGGAAACCCATAAAGTTATTACTAAGCAGCTAAGGATTCCAGTTATTCTGGTGGTAATCTATACTAACTCGAGAAGCTTATTCGAATATCTTTTAAAGCTCAAAACCACCAGAAAAAAACGCTTGATAATGGACGTAATAGTACTTTTTAGAGCGTATGAATAAGGGGAAATTAAGTAATTCCGGTGGATTAATAATGAATATAATCCTGTTAATATCATAGCGAAGGTATCGCCAACTAAAGTCCTTAAAAGGTTCTTAAATAGAAATGAACTAACTATACGTATCGAGGGCTACGTTAATAAGCCGTCCGGCAAGGTTAAATCAAGTAACGATGGCGGCTAAGGATATACTAGTAAATTGGAAGATTATTAGGAGACTAACTATAGTAACTTGATTGATTTATACGGCTAAATTGAAGGCCCATATATATTTGTAGCGGAAGAACTTTGTGTTGGGATCGATAAAGGTGGACCTCAAAGCTGTTGGGAAATTAGCGGTATTTAGAGTTAATTTGCATGCAATTGAGTGCAATTCTATACGGAGGTTAATTGAAATTAACAGGGGTTTAGCTAGTTGACAAGGTCTAAATTTAGTGCTTGCCGGAAAAGATTAGTTACCCATACTGGCGTACGTGTACAAGCTAAAAAACCGCTAGTATTGGAATAATATTATTTGTAATATAATAGATCAACTTTAATTATAGTAAACGATAATTTTGAAACGTCTAAAACCCTACCAATACTTCTAATTAATCTAAGTGTCTGTTCATATCACTTTATCTAACTGAGATTATACTCCTTATATTTAGATAAACGTTATTCAAGATTCTGTAACCAAGTTATAATTCAATAAATGTTTTGATAATTCCGTCAAAACCGCCATTTTGCTGGGTAAAATCATTTTAGGGGTTATAACCCTCCCCCCCCCCATATAATTCATTACTAAAGCTTAATAGTTATTCATAACTTAAACCCATGATTCGGACGATAATCCAAGTATTTGTAAAGAACCCGTAAAGGTGTGGATTGTAGATCGTCTTAACGTAGGTTTTTTGTTTTTGAACAATTAGTTGAAGCCTTATAAGGCTAATATTATTGTATCTAAGGATTTCATCAGCTTTAGAAACAGTTATTTTGAAATAACGTTCACTGTATATAAATCGGTAACCAATTCAATGATTTGTGAAATACTTACTAAGGCTTTTGTAGACATTATTTTGTTGAAATAAAACGTCAAACTTGTCATCGAATATAGTAAACATCCGTAGAAAACTTTTCTCATATTTACTAGCTAATATTCAAGTATGTTATACATTTTTGTGGATTTCACCACGCTATATTTAATTTAGCTTCATGATAAATATTAATACGCTAATTTCATTCCCTTAACCTTCGTATTTGAACACCATTATAAAATATAAGGATATCATTTACTTTCTCATAAGCTGTAAGAGAGTCGTTTAAACGCTGTTGTAGGCTCATCAAGTCGGAAACATAATCTCCGAGGTCATTTAACTAACTCTCGAGGCAGTTGTTGAATATTAGGCGGGATTTGGTAGTATTGGCGAAATATTTTCGCGAACTACTAAGACGTTACTTATAGTATTGGACCTCATGTTAGATTTTCAAACCGCTAAAATTGTAGAAGCTCTAATATGATCCCGGTAATTCTTGAAAAATATTATCAACAGACGATCAAACACTTGGTTCCTTAATCTAATTAACTATTTAATTGAAATTACGCAAGATACGAATCTCACAGAACAATAGAATAAACCTCGTTTCAAAAAGTTCCCAACTTTATTCGGAATCAAGACTTCTAATAAAGTTTCAATACTTATAACTAGATATAGGGTACGCGTTGATCTTACTAACGTTTTTGACATATAGGAATTGGCTGACATTTATAATATATTATCCAACCTATTTAAAATATCGGGACCTGTTCATTTACCACCCGTGTGATGGATTGAGGCCATTGACCATTGAGTCTATAAGTTACGTGGCTGTGCACGTAATGGGATATGCAGTATCTGGTTCCGGCTTGGTCCAGGCGCGGTCTGAGCACGGTCCGCATACAGTACGTGCGAGGGCACGTAATGGTTGGGTATTGACTATAGCCATACGTCTTATATATAGGGCTATTATAGCTTTTTCTAGTCTTTCCCCTATACTTTAATAGTAAACCCTAATTGGAATCTATTTGGTTTATTATCATAGGTTAGACTATAATATATTATTGAGGTTCATTTTCATATTTTCAAAAAGGAAATTACTTATAATAGACGAATCGATGGCAATATTAATGATTTTACATCATAATTTAACGTTATTGGCGAGGATGGGCCGTCGGAGAATACTTAATCCTTTATTTTTGTAGATATACCTTCTGCCTCTTCGGTGCTAACTGAGGCTGATATATTTTGTTTACAGCATATTATAAGTTATATCGCGTTTATTATGAAATTAATTTAATAGCCGGGTTAATTCTCTTTCGTTATAGACTTTATATTCGATTTCGTTCAGGTTATAGTAAAAATATAATAATTTAAAGCCTATTTAACTGTAATTTGTGCCAGTGCTTTACTGTTTTAGGGTGTGCTAAAACGATATAATCAATCATAATTCGATGGATCTACTTTCTATAGGTGGCTATGCGTAAAATCATCGAATTTATATAAAAAGCGAATAAGATATAAATTGAGGAAAGTCAGTATACGTTTTTTTACTTATAGAGTTGTTATAAGTCGGTGTTAAAGTAAGTTATTACGGAGTATTATGAAACCGGCGGATATAAAGGTATATATAAAGTAATTAAGTTTTTTAACTATATTAAAGCAGATTTTAGCGACTTTTATTGCGTGGATAAAGCCTTGTTCGAATTGAAAGGATTGCTTATGAGTCACAAAAACCTATAGGTAACATTTGTTATTAGGTTCGAGATATTACTGGTTTAAACGGGTGGATTGGATAATCTTTCGGCCGTAAAGTGTAATTACTTACGTTTTTACGTATCTGGAAGTATTTACAACAAATATATTACGGTAATCCTAAGTCAGGTCTATTATATCGTAGCCTTAGCAAAATACCATAGGTTTGCTAACAAATTAAAGTTTTTAAACTTAAAGAAATATTTCAATCGACAAACATCGGGATTTGTATAGGTATAACAGTCGAATGAAAATACAGTTATAATAATAGTTTACGACTTTTAAGTGTTTTAGTTCAAGAGTTGCGGTAATCGTTGTTAATTATCTTAGTAAACTCATTCGGTATACATTTAGGATTAAAGACGTAAGGTAACGTAGATACCAGCGACAAAACGATGGGTTAGGTGAGTTATGGGACGTTACCTACATTATAATTCGACTAATTATTATTAAAGTGGTTACGGACTCCGCCCGGCATTACCTTCGATGCAAATGTATACGATCTAAGTCGAAAAATTAAATAAAGATTTTCCACTAACTGCGATGAAGAAAGCCTAGCTACTAAATATAATTTCGTTTCCAAATTAAATAACTTTAACTGCGTAATTGTAAAATCAAATACAGAGGAGTTTGATTTAATTGAAATACGTATAAACGAAGATTCATTTTTCATTTTCATATTTTTTAATGATATTTACTTTTTATGTTGGAATAGTACTTCATGAAGTATAGTAGGTTAACTTTACTGTCAGTAAACTTAACTATACTGTAAGTTGAGTGTATTTTTTTTTTGGACTTACCGCATTGAGTATAAGTCGAGTGCAGTACGCTGCACTTTAAACTATGGCACGGCTTAAGCAATTGGCCATACAAATTACTGTGCAGACCGGCTAGCGGTCTGTTAAATCTAGAACAAAACATCCACAACTTGACCAATACAATACTACCGTTACTTCGACCACGATTCGAATCGACAACGTTGCAATGATCTAAGGCCCTACCAACATTTTAGATATTTAAGTCGATTGTAATTGTAGATTTTATTATATTGTAAGCGAAGTTTTAATATATTAGTTCAGGATGGAGTAAATTCGACTATTATATTCTCGAAATCTGGGTACGATATTAGGGTTACAGCGAAATATATGTATTAACAAAATATTTAAGGTTTAGGTATATACTAATAAATAACGATCCCGATGTTAATATATATTATTCCTGGAATTACGTGAGAAATAAATTTTGGGAATACTTTTGATATAATATTGTTAGGTAATTTTAAACGTTAGAGGTAATCGCTTGATAATTTATGATTAAAGAGGATTCATCCGTAATCCAGTAAAATTACGCTTTAAAGTGGGGGATATATGAAGCGTTATAAAATTTGTTTCAATTAGTTTAATACACCGTTTTTAACGTATAATATAATGTACGGAGGATGAATCGTAATTAACTTTGGTTATAAGTTTTCGCAAAATAACAGGGATTCTATAGGCGATGGCGCCGATTATCGTAAAGAGGGAAACATATGAGTTACATCTTTTACCAAAATTGGCAAATTTTTGAAACCTATTCGATAAGGATAATACTATATCCTTCCCTTTATATAGGGGAAAACTAGATTATCATATTTACATTAAACGGAAAAAGAAAATTATCAAACATAATCATAGGTATTGGAACAGTATTGCAATGGTATTATAAGCAGTGCAGTAGGTCAAATTTACAGGCAGTAAAGTTGACCGTACTGCAAGTTTATTGCTTTGTGGAGACTTACCGCATTGGGTACAAGTCGAGTGCAGTATGCTGCACTTTACCCTAGGGCATGGGACACTACTTAGCCATAAAAATTAGTGCAGACCAGCTAGCGGTCTGCCAAACCTAGAACAATACATCTACCATCTGACAACGCAATACTACAGTTATTTCGACCAATGGAAATAATAACGTTGCAACGTCTAAGGCCTACCAACAATAGGTATTATCATATTTAATATTACGTGATTAACCTTTCGAGTTTAGGTATTGAGTTATGGAATTAATAAATAAAGGTTAAGTTTGAACGAATTTCTTATCAGCCACGGCATCGGTATTACTAATTTTGAAACCGGGGGAGGGGTAAGAAATAGCCGTTTTATATCGATTGTCGGGTATTGAATAAGATTATCGAGTAGGATCATTTTACTTCATCTTCAATTCAGGAAACCCTACGCACATTATCGATAATGACGTAACTTACGAAATTAGATATTTGAGCAGCCTTTTACCGTATTATTCGGGTTATACCCAGATAAGAAATATTAACGGCTTTTCGTATACGTTTCGAGTTATTTAAGTAGCTAGTTACCCTTTTGAAATTAGCGGAAATGCCGGCTAAGTTTTATCGACATATTAATTATGTAATAACGAATATTTTGAATAGTTTCGTTCAAATTTACCTAAACAATCTATTTTTTCGGTACTAAGTAAGATTATATAGCAAAAGTTCGCATAGTTTTAAAACGCTTTTATGAAATTCAGTTTAACTTAAACTTAAACAAGTATAACTTTGTAATGGAAAAAGTAAAGTATCTGGGTTCTATTATAACGGTTAGTGTAGGTATTTGCGCCGACGCCGAAAAAGTCTAGGCAATACGACAATAGAAGATTTTATATAATATTCGGAAGGTTTAAAGTTTTTTGGGTTTTATTAACTTTTATAGGGATTTCATCGGTACTTTTCCCTTTTGAGATAACTATTTCATAAGATGAATGAAGTCAGGAATTTATTAGGTTTAGATAAAAAGAAAACAATATATATTTTCAATATCAAAAAATACTTCTATTACGCCCCTGATTTTGGTATATTTGGATCCGTATCGGTTAAAGGTAGTAAAAACAGATTATTTGGAAATAGCGTGAAAAGGGTACTTATTGTAAAAGGACGAAAATAATATCTTGAAGCTTAGAACTTATTGTTTTATACGATTAATGGACGCAGAGCGTAACTATACGATTTACGATAGGGAGATTTTCGCGGTGGTATCATATTTAAAGGCGTGGTTTTCGGAATTACGTAGTATTCGCACCCCGTTTACAATCCTAATGGATAATAAAAGATTGGAATATTTTTCTTTAATACGTTTGATTTCAAAACGTTAGGTTAAATAAGCCGAAGTTTTTTCGTTTTTCCAATACCATTTACGTTATCAGCCCACAATTTAAGGCGTCTATCCAAATATATTAACTAGGAGATTTTAAAATAAATCTGAAGTTAAAGAGCGCTACACGCAAGTGATTGAGCTCATTTTCATTACCATATTTAATGTTGTAATAATACACCTATACATTATAGGAACACATATTATGGCGGGATATACAGATCAATTTGTTAAAACGGAGGTTTGATTACTAGATTTCGATAATATACGTCCCGAAGGAGATCCGGAGGATTCTGTGGTATCGATATTAACGGAATAGTTACGGGCCCAACCCGCGCCTAGGTAACTAATCAAGATAACGTTAGGGGGTACCAGGACGCCGATAATTAGGGTATCACTACGAGCCAAGTTCGCGTTAAACCCGATAACTTCGTTAACGCCGAATAATTACCTTATTTTCGGGCCGAGTACCCTCGTAAAATCGTAGGACTAAGGAGTAGCAAGCGATTTGTTATATAAAGTTTATTTATTAACGGTTTTTAAAAGCGTTAAATGTTTTTCAGCCGTAATAGGATATTCGATATAAATTACGGATCATAAGATTGATCAGTGGGGTATATTATATTGTCGCAACCGATTATAGTTATTCTGTTCAAAGTTATTAATGACTAAAATATTGTAATAAACGTTCGATTCGCTTATTATAGATTATCCGGGAAAAACCCTTTTATTTTGAGTTTTCTAACGAGATGATTATTGAGAGGGGAAAATAAAAAATATTGAGCGCCTTTATCAAATATATATATAATGTAATAGTAATAAACCTCATCGTATTTTACGACAAGTTTTTTTTAACCTTTTCTCATTTCAAATAGATATTGGTTTTATATTTTCGTCGACTTTGGAGTCAACTTATTTTTTACCAATTACAGCTTTTAATATTTATCAATTTTCATGAACCGCTTTTCTAAGTTGCTTTCATTCGAGATTATATAATTTTTAACCACTAATATATATACGAAGCGTTTTCGAAATATGTAGTGGAAATTTTATCGATTTCTGGTATTTACTATTAACGATCGCGGTTTGAATTAGATAGGCGTATTTTCAACAAATTCCAATTTTTGGATAAAAATAAAACAACTTTTATCGACGGCGTATTATTTACAGATAAATAACGGTACCGAACGTATTAATTAGGAATTTTAAAAGTATTTACAGATTGTCGTCGCCGTTTTAGGAATATAATTAGGTATTATATTTACCCATTTATCAATTTATATTAAATAACAAGGACTTGAAGGTTTTCAAGTTTAACATTAACCGGATAATTAATATCCATAAAATATCCCCTATACTTAGCGTATATAATGATATAAAGTCGTCGACCAGTCCAGTGGAGGGAATCGCTACGTTTTTGGCATATTGACATAAAGGTATAAAGTTAACTTAAGCGAAGATAATATATATTTGATAATAAATAGAAATAGCGGCATATCTTCGGTAACTTCCGGCAAAACGGTATAAGTTAAGTGTTTAAGTTTAACTTAATTTACATAATATTAAAACCAACCGACCGAATAAAAGTTTCAACTGTTTTTATAATTAGTATTGAATCGTCGACGCTTTAAACCCGTTAAATATTACTTTAAATATTTTTTTTAAAACATTACCCTATATTTCATGTAAATCTGGTTAAACGAGCAGTTATAGATCCCTTACTCTTATAGGTTGTATTGAATAGTTGTTCGAAACCAGTTTTAATCGTGAATGAATTGGGAAAATATATATATAAAGAATATAAAATCTAAATAAGTTTCGCGATAAAAACCGAACAGGGCAATATTTTTTATATATTAATTGATTCAAATGGTTATAATGAACTAAAATGTCAATTATGGGAAATTTCCAATGTATTGTAACCCTAAATAAATTCAAAGCGAAATCAAGAGACGCTCGGTTTTACAATTACCTGATATTTCGACGTCGACGTTGTGTATATATTAAATAACTTACGCGAGGCAAATTACCCTACCTTAAAAATAGTATAATGTTTATAAAAAAGGAAATTTCATCATTATTATAGCATAATACGATAAGTGGAGCTGGGTATACTTTGCTCGGCTTTTTCGAAGAAGTATTTGACCGCGAGATAACTTTTATAACAATTAATTCAAGTTTTTTTTACTCGTTATTATTATCTTTGTTTAGTTATTATGAGTAATAGCGCTATTAACGTTGGAAATACTATTACAACTAGTTTAGGAAATTAAGAAAGGCCGGTAAGGGCGGGCAGAGTGAGGCGGGATAAGTGTTGTTTAACGCCGAGAAGGGGGGTTATTGAAGGGCGGGACGGGTATTAGGAGACGCCAAAGATAACGGGTATCGGTAGGCGGAACGAATATTAAAGGAATCCGACGATAGCGATTAACGTGGGATGCGACGGGGAAAGCAACCTTTTAAATAGGGTACCAAAAAATTTAATATATTAGTTTATATCCAGGTGATGCGGTTGACCTAGGTACGATTATTAGCCCTGTTTTAATGGACGCGATTAATCCTCTTTTATTCAAATTTAGTAAATGAAATACGGATGAAAAGGGGGTTTTTACGATTAGGTTTTAAATATAGTTCGTTATGTTTTATAAACTGAAACTTATATTAGTTATAGAAGAAATAACTTACGTGGCTATATTACTCTTACTACTTAGGCTAAACCTACGGGAGGGTATATAGCTAGTATTAAAAGGATCCGTCGGAAAGATATTATGTATGAACATACGTTTAAGCCAATAAGGTTTGTTACAATAAACAGGTAAAACTATAAAAAGCGACGGAAAAGTGAAAAAAAAATAACGGACTTGGAAAAAGGTGGCGACGGGGACATAACGAAAAGGGTAATAACTTGTATTACTGAAACGGTAGGAATTTTTTACATTTGCGTAATATTTCAAAACCAAGTAAATTGGTCAATTCATTCGGAAAACGCAGGAGTAAAACGGGTTCATAACCCGGAAAATTTCCTTACCGCTTGCAAACGGAGGATAAAATATAGCCTTCGTCTTTAGTAATTTTAACTAATTTCCGTATTAAAGCGCATAAACGAGGCGAAGCCGTAAATAACTTCATCATTTTAAATATATTATAAAAAGGGGTTCATTTACAGACGGTTTTTGTATAGGGTTAATTTCTTCAAATTACCTTATGATAAATGTTCTGGTACATACGATAACTTTATGAACGATGAAAACTTACGTGAATAAGGGGTGCGCTAAAGTCAAATGGGTAATAAATATATAATGTATAAACGTTTTTCGTTCGTAAAAGTGGAAATTCGTTTTTATACTTGTGATTACCAAGGAAAAATAGGTTGCCCATGACGCGAATAATCTAAAAGATGTAATAAGAAATAGGGTATTAATATATAATAGGGTAATATAATTTATGTAGCGGTTAATCGTTTTTACTAAAAGCGCCTACGGCGGCATAAACTAGGTTAGGTTTATTGTAAATATTAGCTATATTAACAAAAAAAAGGTTAATAGGTTACGAAAAGTTAATAAGTAGTAAAAGGCTAAAATAAGATTCAGAAATAGGTGGTTGTAATAAGGTTGTTATATAGGATACAGTATAGTGAAAGATGTTAAAGGCAGGTTATTAAGGTAAAAAGAAAAAGGAGGAACGTTTTAAGGTTACAATAAAACCCGGTTTTATAGATATAGATGAATCGAAATAGGTAGGAATTATAAGTTATACATCGCATTGAGAGACGTTTCATATGGTATCGAAGGCGAAAATAATATATTATATGGCACTTTAAAGGACGCGTTATATGGTATCGACGATAAAAACGATAAATTATACGATACGTTGAAAGGCGCGTTATACGGCGTCGACGGCCTAAATTCAACCAGCCGATACGTTATATGACGCGTTAAAAGGGGAGTTACCAGCTCGTACCTAATTTGCGTCCGGATCGTATATTGGGTGAATACGGCCTATATTCTACTTTTAATAAGTAGGATACTCATGCCCTTATCATATTGAAGGGAGAGGGAGATATATGATAGATTTAGGCTATTAGTTATTAAATTTATCGGTTACGTGACTATATATCCAATGTGATATATAATACCCGATCCTGGATCGGTTCGGACGTAGACCGGGTATGAACCGTATATAGCACGTGCGAAGGCACGTAACGGGTTAGGTAATGGCCATGCCTATAGGTCCTGCACGAAGCGCCACCGTAGCCTCTTCTAGTATTCCGTCTGTACCTCAATAGTAAACCCCAATTGGCACCTACTTGGCCTACTATTGTAGGTTGGACCATAATAGCCCGACTTAATGATGAAGGTGCCTTTGTTTAAAGATTGATTAAATGCGAAATTAAACCGTTACTATTACATAATTTTACTACGAATGAATGTTTCTCTCAATTAATGATTAAACCGGTTCGATTTATAAGGCAGTATAAAATATATCAACGATGTATATATATTTACTCTATTAATTTTCATCGTATAAAAGAAATTAAACTATATTGAAAAAGGCCATGTAATTATTAGCCTCAAACCTTTTAATAAATTTGTCGTATTGGACGATTATATTTTTCGTTAATAGAAAACCGTTATTAATTTATTCAAATCCTCCAAATACATGCTTGCGATAAACTTTAGTAAATTCCTTATTTAGTTTCTTATATATAAAAAATTTAGAAATAGTTTTACTATTATGGTACAAACTATGAAAGTATGCTAAGTAAGTGAAAAATGGTGTTAAAAATGAAGGTACTAAGGAAAACTAGAGAGTTATACAGTGGTCCTCCACGCAGAACTTATATGTACAGTTTGTTACGTATACTATTAAATGATGTTTGCGAAACGCGCGCGGACCGCGCCTGAACCGTAAAATACATTTGTACATTCCTTTACGTATGCGGCCACGTAACTTTTAAGCTGAATAACAAATAATCTATATCTATAACATACCCACTCCCTTATAAGAAAAATATACGTCGTTATAACGCGTATGAACCGTATCTTAACCGGATTAAAATCGGATATAAAGCGTATAAAGTTATTGGCCAGCCGTAAATTAGCCGTATTCACATCTCTATTTCGTCGATTAAAAGTTAAATACGAACTGTATTCGCGTCAGGTGCCCACGAGGTGCGAATTGGATGCAAAGCGTATAATATTATAACTCTGCTATATATATACTGGTCGCAAGCCGGGTATAATACGTATAATATTATAGATTAGCTATATACGTATCGATTTCGAAACGTTTACATAAAAAAACGTCTCTAATGTTGCCTGTAATTCCTTTAAATTTTTCTTTTTCTTTTTTAATGCGCCTTTATCTCGCATAAACTCTTAAGTTTTCTTCTAGTAACCTAGTTTTCATCCACCCTTTATATTGGAACAATATTAACTGCTATTTATAACAGGTCAATTGCAATACATTCAGTCCACTTTACTTACAGTTAAGTTAATTGTACTGTCTATAAGTAAGTTGAGTGTAAAGTGCCCGATTCATACTAGGGAACGATCCAAGAAGGTGGCTATACAAATTAGTGTGCAGACTAGCCAGCGGTCTACCAAACTAAGAACAATATATACACCACTTTAACACGTAATACTACTGATACTTCGATCAATCAAATCGACAACGTTGCAATGTAAAAAGCTCTACTAATACTGACAAGTGCTTATTGTGTTAAGTACAGATAATCTAAGTAGAAAAAGAAGCTACCTTTCGGTTACTCTTTATGTTAAACGGTGGCTAGGGTAGAGGAAAGGTTTTTACGAAAAGCCCTATAACTACGTCTGCGGTTTACAGGTAGCGAAAAGAAAGACTTTGAGTGCGTTTGTAATTTACAGTTATTTAGAAATAGTAACGGTATTGCCACCATTGAAAACACCAAGAAAACTTTATTGATATTTTTTGAAGGAAAGTGTCAAAATTAACCGCTAAAAGTCTTAAAGATTATTGAGGTGGCAAACTGCTAAGTCGGTACTTTTGCAGGTGATATTATTATGAAAACGACTAAGTCCTACGCCAAATAACTACAATGAACAACTTTAGACCTAACACTTTATATGACTTTTACCCTTGACACTAAGTCTTCTCCCTAATTCACTTTCTCTCCTCTCCTCCTACGCTATTTTAATCATCAAGATCGTTTCTCTAAGCTAAAAATACCAAAAAACCACTAAGTCGCGCCAAAAAAAGCTACATTGTGTAAATTTACGCTAAATAGCCAAGTTTCTACGCGACTTTACGTCAAAAACCCAAGTTCTACGCTCTCAAATCGCCAAGTTCACTCTAAGCTAAGCTACAAGCCCTGAATAAGCCAAAACGTCACGATAACTTCAGAAAACACAAGAATAAAGGCTGTTGAGATACTCAGACCCCTCTTCGCCAAAAACTACGATAAAAACCTCTGGTTTGAAGATATTAATACCGACTAAACAAAAAGGTAACTAACTCATTATATCGGCAAATTTATCCTCAACTTAAACCCTGGAAAAACCAATCGAGAAACCTACGCTTTTGAAAACTTTTACGATTACTTTACGTATTAAACAATTAAAATGTGAAACAAAACCCTAAAATAGTCAAAGGTAAGTTAAAGTCGTATATTTGAGATTATAAAGTCTTTATTAAAAATAGGAAAAAGGATTTAACATAAAACCTCCTCGATTTAGTCTAACTTAAGGAGTACCCCCAAGACCCACAAATAAAGAGCAAAAGAATTAAAGACCTTTAACGCTCCTATACGTTCTAGGTGATCTCTCTTCAATTATAAATTATATTAAGCCTTTAACTTCCCCATTAATACTAGTTCTTTATACGTCGATAATAAGAAACCTGTTAATCCATTCGGCAACCCAGAGCCTCCACGTAATAACGCGGAGTATGCTTTCAGCGACAGAAAAATACGTTAAGTAACAGTTTCCCAAACAGCAAGAGGATTTGACGTAGGTATCATCTACCGGTCAATTAAGTAAAATCGTTAGGTCTCTTAATGCCACTTTTACAATTAAGTCCACTGTACCTCTTAATATTTCCTTTAAACCCATTAAGCCCTTCAAAACGTTCCTCAAGATTGTCAAGTATCTTAAAATGAAGTTTTCTATAATAAGTACGCCTATAAATACGAACCTACTACAGGTTTTTCTACAGGACTTTACCCTTCAAGTTAAGCGACTAGCAATTACCTTTACCACCGCGATTTAGAGACACTATGAAACACCATCTACGAGTAGGATGATCATTGCGATCTTCTCCTCAGACCTGTTAAGATAGTTAATATTAACTATAAGCTTTTTACAAAATTCGACAGAATCTGAAATGACATAGAAAAGTATAACAGAAAACCCTATAATTTATTCAATACGAACATAATATTTTTTTTTAATATTTCTTAGTGGATAAAGGTTTCTTCTTCTGTTTTTTAGTTATTATTTTCCATAATCTTTATAAGCCACGTTAGAGACTATTATATAGTCTTAACGAGAGTAAGAACCTTTCACGAAATCTACGACGGCAAGAAAATCCACTTCAAATACGACGTCCACTTTGCGCAATATTATACGGACTAGGCTACCATAAGGTAGACGAAGATAATGATTAAAAAAATGGGGGAAACTCCGATAGATGTTTTTAACTAAATGCTAAATAATTTAATATTTTGACACTAAGCCATAGGAAAGACCTATATTAGCCAATCTATATTCCACAAGTAAGTATGGGTAGTAGTTACGGGCGTACGCGACTTTGGATACGCTTTATAATTCTTAAATTATACTTGTAAGGTTTTTTTTTAGGTAATTAAGGTCGTCGTTCGCGGCCTCGATGGTACGTACGCCAAACTCGCTTAACATATACCTCTAAATTAATGACTTTCATGATTTGTATGAAGAAGACCGCGTATTGGTGCATTAAATCGATCGCAAATGCGGGAGGCTCTAGCACTTTGACTTAAGATCTCCAGATTGGGAGTCACAGCAATAACTACACTAGTGTTAACGAGAGTAAGACTTAAGTGTACCTGTTAACCATAAGTATTATCGCCGTAGTAATAGTAAAAGGTGTTAGCTTTATGGCAAATCCGTTTATTAATCGACTCGCTACCTTTCGGTTAAGCGTAAAAAACGGCAGGCGATGTACCATATCCAATACCTTACTAAATCCGGGCAAAACTACTTAGACCGTATTATAAATTGGAAGGGTAGGGAAAATAAGGCTATACCAAAAAAAATCATATGATATAAACAAAAAGGGATACAGGAGTGCCCTGACTTACTGGAAGATTATTAGGATACTAAAGCTAACGATGTAATTAATTGACATGGTTAAGTTTAATTGACATAGCTAAGTTTGAGGTTTACATAATTGACATAGTTGAATTGGAGGTTTACATAAATTTGTAACGAAAGACTTATTTGTGGAAACTAATGAAGTTGGAACTCGGACCTGTGGGATAAATGGAGGCAATTGGAGTTAATTTGGCTACGAAATTAGCAGGGGTCTGGCCAGTTGACGAGGAGGTAATTAAGTGGTAACTGGAAACAATTGGTTGACCATACTAACGTGCGCGCACAAAATAAAAAGCCGTCAGTGTTGGAACAATATTGACTGCTATTTCTAGCAGTACAATTGCAGTACAACCAGTTAACTCTTGAATAAATTTGGTATAAGTTACGTTATTGCCGACACTCTTAGTAACAAGGATTAGCCGCCACATAAGATATACTATCTATCTTTATCCCAACCCTCTTACTATTAATATTCTAGTATAGCGCCCCCATGATATAAGTCATAATTAGTATTGGACGATAGCGAAAATGAAAAAGACTTCCCTTTATGAAGGCTAAAAATTCTTATACGTTTTACGTGGGTTGGTTAATAAACTTTAGGGTGTTTTTATTTTATGCACGGGTTTACCGCGCGTAAAGGTGTTACGTTTAACGAAAAACGCATAATAAATCAAGCTTTAAAACCATTTTGTAAGAGACACGAATAAATATTAACTATTTTTATAATGCGTTTAAAAAATGTATTTACTTATTACTTTTCTAAACTTACATATCCTTTTACGACAGATCGTCGCCACCTTTTACGGCGATGCCTATATTTAATTCCCGGTTTGTAAACGTAATAAAAATATTCCAGACCGTAAGCTTATTTTTGCCGTTACTTTTTTGAACCTTATAAAATAATTCGTTTGTTTACATAATATCTGCCGAAACTCAGGGGTACATACTATTAGGGCCGTATAAATCTTAACGTTCCAATTTATATATTTCCGGCCCATCCTTTCCCTTATGTTATCATCGCCCGTTACGTTCCCACTCCTATTCCTCATTAGCCGTAATCTTACACCCTTTTACAACCATACTTTAACCCGTAAAATATTCGTCCCGGTCATCATCGGTACCCATTATGAATCTGTGTATAACACCGTTTAAGCTGGTTAAAACGATATTATCGTCTAAGCCTTATCTCCTATAGCTAATTTAAATTAAGGTTTACAAAGCAGAACGAATGATATTGAAAGTTTAATCATAAAATCACATCATTTTGATCTTAATCTTATTAGTTAATTTAATATAAAAGTAAGGTAATCGGTACGACAAGGAATGTATCGACGATCATATTAAGTCCGAACGCGTAACGTAAACGTAAACGGACGTATTATAGTATTTTACAACCCTTTGAAAAAAGCGCCCCTCCTGTTGCGTTTTATGTTATTCGCATTAGTCGGCGTCCCCCGGCGTTTGTAGTTAAGGTCAAATGGTGTCTAACCATCTTCGGAATTTTTGTTGTTTAGAGTAAAAAGATAATGAAAATATCTTATAAGGAAATTTCGATACGTGTTAGTAAAAATCGTTTTGTGGTTGGATTATTATCCAAGAAAGCCGGACGTTTTATATCACGTTTTATCTATCGTATAATGAAATGATAATGATAAAATTATCCTTTTTTATTATTATTATGTTTATTTTGGTATAAAGGCGATATAAATGATATGAACTTTATGAAGTGTATTTCACGTCGACGTTAAAAAAATATGTCGTCATAAAACCACGTGTCCCTCTATTTCGCCTCGAAGTTTTCCAAATTATAATATATGTCTAATTTTGAATAACTCATATTTAAATGTATTGTCTACTTTTCATTTTATTGATATATAGCGGATACTACCTCTTTCCGTTTGCGTCGCTAAGATATACTAAACTTTAAATTCCCTATATATATCCTTTTCCGTATTATCAACTATTAAGACTGGATCCGAGCGGGTTTCGGATAAAATTTACGAGTAAAGAGGGTTTATAGCTCCGCGTTCGACCAAATTTACGTCACATATAAAATATTTATTAAAAATATTCTAAACAGTACTTAACGGGTTTAGAATATTTATTATACAATATAAATTATAAAGCTAGTTAAGTTCTTTATTTATGCTATACGTTTTAATTTTACGTAAATGAATTTAAATTAAATCTTTTACTTTATTTTATTAACTCCGAACATATTTAATGGCTAACGGCTTTTTTATTTGTTTTGAAAAGTATATTAGAATCGTTGAAACTAGTCCCATACCCTTATACAAGTGTATTGAAAACTTCACGGCTTATTTAACCGGACTGGTTATAAATTTCATATTTACATCTGCCTTAGCAACAGGGCATATTTCGTATCCATTAATAATTTGATTCGTATTACATCCTATAACTATTGATTCCCGATAATTCAATCTAAATTGATATATTATAAGATATAAACCTTAGTTAAATTGCGAAAAGGCGACGATGAATCATAGGTACTTGGAAACTTTCTAATTTATCCGTTTGATATAATTACCTATTGAGAAGTAATATATTGTTGACAAAAATTGCTTAACCTTAATTTAAAAACACAAGGTTAGTAAAGAAGAATTTACTTAATTCGAATGGCGATTACTGATAATAAATGCAGTGAATTCAGAAAATCCTTACCATATATCCTGACACCGCTTTTTATACTCCTTAATGGTTATAAATCATAATACTTTAATTGAATTAATTATATAGTTCATTTGTAAAAAACCAATTAATATAGTATACCGTTATTGATAATAGGTAAGTTTATTATAAAGTCGATTCAAATGTGGAATTAGTAACGATTGAGAATACAAAGAAGTTGAATGAGTTACTATTATAAATTACAACGAGGTTTTATATCATTATATTACGTATATCATCGACATATTCGTCGAATATTAGCGATTATTCCTTTGTAATAGTTATCCCTATATAAAACTAGGAATAAGACGATTTTTCTCGAATAATCCATTATAAATGAATTATGGGTCTCTTATAACATATTTGTCGTTAATAGTTTCCAATTCGGTAGTTATGAGCAGTTTGAATAATGTAATATACTTTTCGAGTCGATATTATTATTCGAAATTTAGATCAAGTATTCAACTTCAATTGCAAATTGACAGACGCTCTCGGTAACCATGAATAATAAAATTATATAGAACAGGTTATTTATCATACTCTAATCCTACAACTCCACTAAAACACTTGGCTTAAGAATGAGGTAACCTTCCGGAATTAATGAGGTCGACAACATAAACGCGCGCTGAGCCTATACGGTCATGAAAATCATCGACGTATTATTATCCTTAGACTCGTTTTTTAAACTCAATCCATTGTAATTCAATAAGTAAACCTTCTTTTCGCCAAATATATCCGTATATCATACCGCGATATACATTTTCTTAATATACAAGTTTATTGCCAACTTAATCGATATAATTATAAAAATGGTTTGGAAAACTTATACGTAACTTTTTTTAATATCGTGTTTATCTTATAACTTGTGAATTCAAGTATTGGGGCGAATTTCCCAAGCTACGAGGTGATACCACAAATAATAATGAAGAAACAACCGAATTTCGGCTTAAGAAACCTAATATTCCAAGATTAAATGAGGTAAAAAAAAATACTTTAATCCTTTATAATCTGTTGAAATAGTAAAAAAGATCAATAAATTACATGATTCTAATAACTACTTTTTTGGTTCAAATATTACGGAAAAAAGCTTTTTATTGTGGATATTGTAACTATGTTCCGTGTCTGATAATTGTACGGAATCGTAAATGATTGGTTTGAGGATATCATCTTCTTCCCTTCATAAAAGAAAACTCTTTAGAGCTATTTCCGAATAATTGGTTTTCATTGCCATTATCGGGTTTTAATTTTATTCTACTAAAATTAGAGTTGTAACAATCACTTACTTTAACGTTTAAAATGTTTGGTTTTCACCATCCGTTTATACCCACATATTTTCCTATTGTTATAGACTTAGGCTATGAGCCGTCAGTTTAAGTCATGAGTCATTTGCATGTGCATGTTGAGTTGAACGATTTTGTGTCATGTCTAGCCATTATAGTGTGGTTAGCGTAATCCAGGACGTCTGGATTATAGAACTTTTGACCTGGTGCAGCGGTCAAGAGGGCTAACTAACATCAACTGATGGAAGCCACGCTAACCGGTTTGAGCTTACTTAGTAAGACCATCACACCTATTTCGTAAGTTAAATAAAGTAATCAGATAACTCAAAAAACTTACTAACAAAGTTTTAATAAAAGTTTATAAACCCTAAAAAAAAATTCACTTTTCTAATAATAAAGAAAAACTCCTATCAACGGATAGCCCGAAGTTTCTCGGGGTCAGCCCAGATACCCATGTTCACCATCATAATAAAGTTAAGGTGTTATATCTCCTCTACCACAAAATCATATTTCTTTCAATCAAACTTAACTTGGCGTCTAGTAGGCGCCCCAACACCTCACGAACCTTCGTTATATTTTTTTTTTTGAAACCGGAAGAAAAACCTCAAAGGTTGTTTAGGTACACTGAAACCAAATTATCTAACATACTTAATATTATGTAATTAATATAGCATTAAAAATTCGTTAACGTCCCCGTCAGTTTGAAAGGAATAACGAACAATTTAAATAATTTGGAACGAATACAAAAAAACTGTTAATTTTTCTTATCCGAATACAATCCGAATTCGATAAAAGACTATCCATATATCCGATTTCTTTAGTTATGTCGACTTAGATAACAAGTGTATGTTCTGTTATTATTGAAGGTAATGGGAAATAATTTCGTTTGCTAATCTTATATAGAGCTCAATAATTAACGTAAAATCACTACTCACGTCCCGGTTTAAAATCAATAATATTGGTATTGTAACCGAAAAGAAATTTACTCGTACCTAACCCTTATCTATTAATTTAATAACTTAATGCCGAATATCGACGAGTTAATTTAGTAATATAGAAAATGACGATCCTTTTAGTTTATCCAGTAAAATTCCATCTTCATTCAATTTAATATAAATGTTGTAATCAAACTTCCCCAAATATCAGAGTAAAACTATGTACTTTTTATTATGAAATAGGTCGCAAAATTCCGCTAGTTTATATGGTAAGCGAAACCAATCTTTACCTTTTTTTGTAAGCTTTGGCACCGTTGATTGTAAAATTCACGTTATCTCGTGAAAACACATAACAAAAACTAATTTTAACTAGTTTGTAATAAATTTACTACCCGTTAACTCCGGGTCATAAATTCAATTAAAAGAACCTCCACAACATTTGAATTATCCCTTTACACAGGGAGTAATACTATGGCATTAAATACCAACCTTTTTTTAACTCTTAATTATTAAAAGATTTCCGTCGGTATTTAAAGTTACTTATTACTTTAGTTACTATAATATAATTAAAATTCTACCTCATATTGTTTTGGAAATAATACATATTAATATCGGGTTCAATTATTCATTAATATTTACACGAAAACTTTGCGCATGAATAATATGGATATCTTATCATAACCTTAGTATTATGCCTCAATTTTAAAAATATAATAGCTGAACTTGTTTTAACCGTAACCATTATATTGAAACCTCTTTTGTAACATAATAATAATTATAGTTAAAATATACCAGAGTATCCAGAAAATGAAAGGTATTAAAAAGCATAAGACTAAGAAATGTATCGTCGTTTATGAGTATTTTAATTAAACAAAATTCTTTCTTTTTTGGTCCTATAATTTTATCAGTGAAGCCAAATAACTCCTTAACGAAATTACATCTAGGTGTTAAATTTCCCCTGTCGCCGAAAATAAGGAACCTATATTTACTTTCTCAACTTAAACCATACGAATTTATATGGAATAAAATGGATAGGCGGAATTTGTTACCTTGTTAAAGATATTCCAAAAAGTTATAACTTAAATAACGCCCTGTAATTTGCTTAGTTTAACGTTTTTCCATTGTTATTCATGTTGTTTGGCATCCCTAATCCTAGATTTCAATCGGATGAGCCTATTATGGTAGTCGACCGCGATTTCTGCAGCCCTTTAATAAAGATATCTAAATAGCGTAGGCCTCTATTATAATTATATATTTGTCTGGTCCTAGTACTTATATAAAACACAATAATTATCTTTTATAAAACTCTTACAAACCTGAACACTTTCATTCATTAGCGAAATCACGATACTTTCCCAAAATAACAACATAATTAAAAATTTAAAGTTTACCATAATAGATTTATCCTAGATATATAGAGAAATATGGTAACGAACGTAATTATATTCAACTGCTGAAAACTAATTTAAATCATATACCTGGGTTAATAAAGTTTCGAACTTAATAAAAATAATATCTAACAAAAATTATTACTTATAAACTATCCCGCCAATTCGACAAAACCTTATTTACGAGGTAAACCTTTCCAAAAATAACCGTTATGTAACCAAAAAGCTTATATATATTATATATTCCATCCTACTCCTCAGTTCTATAACAAACGTTTAGAAATTATTAAACAACTGGAATGCAATATCCCCATACATAAAAAACCGTATACCTCTCTTTCCTAATTTACATTTTGTACATGATTAATATAATTTCAATGGTTCAACTTATGATTACCCAATTGAAAAGAATAATCATCAAATTATAATTAATGATATCATTTTAAGCTATTATTAGGCGCGAAATGGTTAATCTGAATAATTGTTCAGTCGGTTTCGAGTAATTAAATCTTATTAATGACCTAGGCGAGATCGGACGTGAAAAGTTATCAAACGGCTAGGTCGAAAGCGGAAGCCTATTAAAAATCTAAAAAGAGGATATGCTATAGCTATATTAAATGAAACGTAATATCGTTCATCGAGTCCAAAAAACAAAATATATTGGTTTAAGTCAGCCTTGAAAAAGTATAAGGTGTATCTGTAGGGGTAAAAAATTGGGTATTTGTTGACTAATTTTCCATAATAATGTTAGAATATAGCGTAAACTAATTAATATCTGCCATTGATTCTTCCATTATAAGTAATATACCTTCAAAAAAACCTTAATTATATATGAAAGTTTAGCTTATAAATGTATACCAAGTAGGTACCTAATGATATTAATAATAAAAGTATTGAAAAAGACTAGAGAGATATGTAGTTGTCTTTTTCACAGGACTGATATCTATGGTCCATTACGTACAATTTTACGTAACTTCTACAAACCGTGCCCGGACTGCGCCTAGAGTGGGTTCTGTATCGCGCCTGGTTCGAATACTGCATATATATATTCCGTTACATTTATAGTCACGTAGTCTATGAACTTAATGGCTAGTAGCCTGAGTTAATAACATTTTCTTTTGTTATCCATCGGGGCTTTAAAGGTAACAAAATGGCTATTATCGGATTTATAAATTAATTTGCCTTTGTTTAGAGATTTATGAATGATAATTTTGAGCCTCACCAAGTATTTTACCAAGTATTTCTCGAAAATATTATCATTTTTTCAAATAGTCTAAAGATATTAACGTTACCTCACCTAAATCTTCGATTTATTTATCCAGGTTTATTGGTAGGTTTTTAGACGTTGCAACGTTGTCGATTCGAATCGTGGTTGAAGTAACAGTAGTATTGCATGGTCAGATGGTGGATGTATTGTTTTAGGTTTGATAGACCGCTAGCCAGTCTACATTGTAATTTGTATGGCCAATTTCTTGGCTCATGCCTTAGAGTGAAGTGTAGCGTATTACATTTGATTTACACCCAATGCGGTAAGTTCGCACAAAGCATTACACTTACAGTATGGTTAACTTTACTGTAAGTAAAGTTGACCTACTGCACTACATGTAATACTATTTCAACACTGGCAGCTTTTTAGTTTATGCGCATACGCTAGTGTAGCTCACCAATCTTTTCCGGTTACCACTAAATTATCTCCTCGTTAACTAGCCAGACCCATGTTAATTCTAGTTGACTTCCATACTGAATTGTACCCAAATGTATACAAATTGACTCCATTTGACTTTAATTGCTCCGTTGCTCTAAGGTCCGAGTTTATCAATTCCCACAAAAAGTTTTTCCGCCACAGGCTTTTGCAAGCCTCCACTTTAACTATTCCATTGAAACGAATAACTACTATTAATCCACTGGTTGTCTTTCAATCCGACAACACATCCTTGTCCGCTGTTACGTAATTTGGGTTTCCTGGGCGGCCTATTAACGTAGCCTTCAATACGTATGGTCAGCCTATTACTGTCTACTAACCTTCATAAGGTCTTATTTAGCGATGCCTTCGTTATGGCGTTAGCGGGAATTTCCTTACCATCGATCTACCGAAACTCCTGAATCTCCCTCCCTTCTTAGGCTTTATGAAATGCTATTACGTCGATTATCAGGCGTTTTTCGCTAGTGGTTCCAAGCTTTAAGAAATATTTAAAAAGGCTCCTCGAATAGGTACAGATTACCATAGGAATAAGAGGAATCTTTAACTGCCTAGTAATAATATTAAAGGTTTTCCATAGTACTATGCTTACATTAAATCCTGTAATTATACCGTAAACCTCCGATACTAATACAATTCATATAATTCTTTTAAACTTAACGAAGGTCTGATAAATTGGGCTAACAATAATACCAAACTAGTTTTCACGTTTGTCTTTGTTAACGAGGGTTATTAAAAAGTCGATCTATAAATATAAGTCGGTGTTATTTACAAAGGATCCGTCCATAAATATTATCAACTTGTCCCTTAAAAGGTCGATTAAAATCATATCGATTCCGCGGTCCAGATTTCGCAATTTTTACTCGAGCCTCTTATTTAATTGGTTAAAGTCCTTATCCGTTAGCTTTTCTACTTGAGTTACAATAAATAGGTCGTAAAAGTCTTCCGGTTAGCATAAAGTAGTAATAAAGCTGCCTCAAACACGTTATTCCAAGTACCGTTAAGCTTTGGCCTCATCAGTTTTATCAATTGGAGCCAAATCAGCGCTTTAGCCTTTTTGGAAAAAGTTAAGGCCGGCATTAACACCAAGTATACGGATTAACAATCTATTAAAGTCAAGTTAACTACTATTTTTTAATGTTATCACCAACTTGTAATTCCAAAACTTAAATCTTTAATCGCTTACTATTCTAATACTACAAAGTTAGAAGTTTCGACGAAAAGGGTATCTTTAGTTTGAATACCTACTACGTCGAAGTCCTTTTTTACGTTACCAATAAATACGAGTTGTATGTTAAATTTTCTATCGCTAAATGTAACTTAAGATATAATTTTCAAATTCAAAACCAGTAAATACTTACTTTAACCAATCCATATAATTGCTCAATACAATGTATTACCATGCCTAAAATGTAAACCAAACGAAGTTCTTATAACAATTTTAACAGTACAATCCGTTATAAGTTCGTTACTAACTACGTATAAACTTGCATTATGTTACGACTATTAAACGTAAACTTACCTTTAGTCTTAGCTAGCAAGCTTAACTCCAAAACGATCACTAAACATTAGCTAATCTTCTAAATCGTTAACGACTATATGAAGATCTAATCTTTACTTTTATCACTGTATTCTTAAGAGATTAAACGTTCTTTTTCGTACGGCTGCCCTGTAATCTAACCTTTAACCTTATAAATAATCCTTTACTTAAAATCGTGTCATTTAAGTCTTAAATGTTGAAATCAATCTTCGATACAAATTATATAACCCCTCGAGTTAATAAGCCGTTAATTTTGACCTTGTCACTTTCCTTAAAAGGTTTTCTGGAAGTTTAATAATCCTTTATACCCGGAACTTTATTACCAAGTCTTCGTTATCCTTCTCTTTCCTGCTTACTTAAGCAGTATTTTAAATACGACCCGGTATATATTCTTCCTCTTCAACGTCTTCTTATTTCGGGGATTGTCCATACCGGCGTCGTTTCATCTGCTTATCGATAACGGGTAAAAGATGGTTGCGTTAGCTCAGTCGTTTAACTTAAGGGGCTTAAGGGGCTTTACCTTTAGTAATCCAGATATAGGGCTTAACCTAAGCAATTCAAAAAGATATAGAATTGTTAATAGTTTGAATAACTACTTCAGAGTTCACGATACTTAATATCTTATACAGGCCCTTCCATTTTCCCAGCTCCCGTTACATAAAGACTTTACTTTACAACGACAAAGCAAGTACGTTAATTGTTAAAGGGCCGTTTCTGAAGTTAAAAGTCTTATTAATCTAGAAGCGTAACAATTCTATTTGTAACTTCCTCAAAGCTTTACTATAGGCCGCAACACGTTTCTAAGTACTTATAGAAAGCGAAAATTCACTTGTCAGGCGTAGGAACGCTCCAAAAACTAGTAGCGTTGACATTAAACCATCAGGGCCCACAATATTGTTTAGTCCTTTTACTACTATTTATAATTATGTCTCCAGATGCGTAAAGTTTCCAATCTCTAACATAAGGATATTGTACATATGGCGAAGTAGGGCGTATACCCTCTTAACCTTCTCAATGCTCTAATAGACTTTCACAGGTACCTATTTGTATTAAATAACCATTATCTTGGCATTTTCCTGAAGCTTCGACGCCACAAAGTTGGTATTGATATCGTAAACAACGACTTTAAGTAGTTCCAGGTACGTGTTAATCCATAACATCCTTAACGTTTCCCACATATCTTTTACCGCAAAGGACTTTAATAACTTAACCCCGTAAAAAAAAGGTTTCGATATAAACGACGTAAAAGATAGGCTTAATATTTAAGTAGAACACATCGACGAAAATCTCGTAATTGAAATCTTTATCGTTTTTAACGTAAAATTAAATCTCCAGGGGGCTTGAGAATATATTTAATAGTGTTGGCAAAGTCTTTTAATAGCTTTTAGGGTAAATCATTCCATATTATTATGCCTTGCAGACTTTAGAACTTTATATGACCTATCAACAGTTAAATGGTTAAAAATCCGGTATAATTAACGTATCTCCGGCTTTATTAGGTTTAACGCCATAACTTCCAGTCTTAAAAGATAAAATCATAGGTGCCCCTACTTAAGGGCGAGTGAAAACCTTTGGCCGTTTTTAACCAATTCGTTTGCATTAATGTTAACGTTGACGCTGAAGATTTTTATATTCTTTAAGAAAAGTGGAAACAGAGTGGGGGACTTAAGGATGTAAAACGTAGTTACGCCTATAACAATTTAAATTACCGTTATCACTAGTGATGATAGTTATTCGCTTATACTAAAACAAACTTTGACTTTACCAGAATCGTAACGATTAATCTCAGTAGCCGTAGTGCTTTTCTTTCGTAGCTTTATATATTACGAATATCTTCCTGTTAAGTACCTTGTTGCCCTTATATTTAATATAAGACTTTAGAACGTATGGTCCGCGTAACAATTACGAAGATTAAAGGAGTATAAGGGGTTAGAGGCTTAAGTAAGGTAAAGTTAGGGGTTTTACTACCTAAATAGTATAAGAAGGTGTAGTTAACTAGTTATTGGGCCGTACTAGGAATGGTATTTTCGTACCATTTGACTTGCTTAGGGGTGTTGGCGGCGTTGATTGACTCGTTACCTTTAAAGTCTGCGATTAAACCCAAGTAATCCTATTTAAAAGAAGTGGGATTAAGCATAATATACTGCCTTTCTGTTATTATGCTTGGTAAAGGGGTGCCGAGTTAACCAGCAGCAAAACTTGCTACAAATATAATATCTTTTGTCACTATCACGAAGATAGTGCTAGCGGTTAACAGGCTCGCCTAAAACTTAGCCTTATTAGCGCTAACGTAGCTATTGTCTCTAGTTTATAACTGGTGGGCTAGAACTTAGGCGTTATGAGCGCCCATATTTGCGGTCGACATAATTGACTACCATAAGATTTTTTTTTATTTACGTTAAGGAAATTTCTGGCTTAGGAGTACATACTAGACGAGTTTGGTATACGTACTATTATGGTAGCAAACGAGGAACGTAACTTATTAAAGAAACCTTCGCAGGTGGCATTTAGGCGTTATAAGGCGTATTCAAACTCGTTAACTCCCGTAACTTCTGCCCGTACCTTCTTACGAAGTGTAACTTCGCCAACGTGTACTTTCTCCATTACTTTCTAATATAGTATCAACTTATTAATTATCTTATTAAGCATATCCATCGGTATTTACTCCTCCTTCTTTTTAACCATTATTATAGACTACCTTGTAATAGCCTAATTTGTATGGTATTACGTAAGGTAGACGTTGTATTCGAAGTAGCCTTTTATGCTATCGTAAATTTCACGAAACTTAATTACTTGGGTCAGGAATATCAGGTAGTAATCCTTAACGTACCCTATAAGGATTCTGGAAAATAGTAAGTGAAAACCAAAAGGTAAAACCTCTATCCACTTGTTAATGTTTGGGAAAAGTATTATCTTAGTGTCGAAGAGATTGTAGGGTTTTCTATTATATTTTTTAATATTGTTCCAAATCTTAACGAAGTCAGTAAAAAGTTCGTAGTTAATATAACTATCTAGATAGGTTTTGGACGAAAATCGCAATATTTATCCCAGTCTTAAATGGTATTTGCCAACAGTTAGGTCCTTGGGGCTTCCAAGGCACGGTATTAAGGATAATTAGTAGTTACCTGGCCCAAGAGGTAAAGTCCTGTAGTAGGACCTGTAGTGGGCTATTGTATATAAGTAAATCTAAAGGTTAAAGTGTCTTAAAGAGCTCGTCGATTAAATTACTAAAGGGCGATGGGTGTTTAAAGGTTTTGAGAAGTCTGACGATCTTACTTAATTGACTAATATAAAGTGCTAACGTCAATACCCCTAGCCGCGTTGGCGGCTTTTGCTTTACGTGTCATACCGCCACTAAGGACGTATTCCGCATTATTACGTGAGGGTATTAAACTGCCAAGTAGGTTAACAAATTCCTTATCGCCAATGCGTAAAAAGGATTGACTTAGCTAAGGGTAAATTGAAGGTATCTTAAAACGTGTATGTGTGAGTTAAGATCCCTTAAAGCCTTTTCTTTTTCCTTAAATATTTTAATGATTAGGATCTTAAGGACAGTCTTCTTATTAAGCCAGTTTATAAAAGGTTTCTACCAATCTTAACAAAGTCTTTTCTGGGATGTAAATGCTACAGCGGGTATCTTCCTTTTTTTAACCTAGTCTTAACCGTATGCTGGATCATCTTCCACATGTCTGCTGTCTAGTGGTTAAAGAATTCACGAAAATCTTGAAAATCGTAGGCTCCGCGGCTGAACTTTTCACCAGCGTTAGATTCAAGAATATACCAGCTAACGTAGTTAGTCAAATAAGCTTTAGTAAAGGTTTTATCAACATCCGTAATCTAGAGTTATTCGTTGTAATTGTTAACGAAGATTGTTTAGAGGTTTTTAATTGCTTTTTTCCAAGCGGGATCGGTAATAGCCTGAAAGTGAGAACTTGCGGTGGCTAATTTAACGTTTTGGCTTTTGTAGGATGTGTAGGGCGAGGAATTTGGTAACTTTGGGTGTAAGAACTTAGTGTTTTTGGTGTAACTTCACATAAAGTGACTTTCTCGATGCGACTTGGCGATTCTTGGTGTTTTTCGCTCAAAGCAGCGAACTTGACGATGAAATTGGCGTAGGAAGAGTGAAAAGAGTAAAGTAGGGGTAAAGGTTTGATATGGAGGGTAGGTTCGAAGGTCGTTTATTGTTAAAGGTTATAGGTAAAGGGCGAAGGTTATTAATTGTTGTAAGCCGTGGAAATTAGTCGTTTTTCTTGCAGTAGTAGCACCCACAGTAGTATTAACTTAGTTGTTTACTAACTTGCTGAACTTTAAGACTTCTTATAGTTAATCTTAACGTCTTTAAAGGATTTGAAAAGATTTCTTGGTGTTTTCGATAACGATACCATCGCTACCTCTAAACTTCTGTGAAAAGCGGCGTAGCTTAGAAGTTTTTTCTACTTACTGCCGTAAAAACCGGCGCAGCAGTAAAGACCTTTCGCAAGAATATTTCCTCTATCCCAGCGGTCGTTTGTCTTAAAGCGTAACCGAAAATTAACTTCTTTTTCTACTTAATCAATCTGTGCTTAACCTTATAAACACTAATCAGTGTTGGTAGGTCTTTAGACGTTATAACGTTGTCGATTCGAATTGTAGTCGAAGTAATAGTAGTATTACATGGTCAGATGGTGGATGTATTATTCTACGTTTGGCAAACCGCTAGCCAGTCTGCACTGTTATTTGTATGGCCAATCGCTTGGCCCGTACCCTAGAGTGAAATGCAGCGTACTGCACTTGACTTACACCCAATACAGTAAGTCCGCACAAAGCAGTACACTTGCAGTACGGTCAAATTTACTGTAAGTAAAGTTGACCTACTGCACTGCATGTAATATTATTCCAACAAGGTTGGAATTTCATTATTCCTTGGTAAATCTTATATATGGTTTCGATTTCTTAAATTACTAAGGGTTTCAACGTATTTATATACATTAAATGGTTTATATACTATTTTTTCACTCGTTAAAGTTAATATACCGGAACAAATTATATAAAAATAGCAAGTTTTGATTTATAATATTTTGTCAATATTTAACATTATACGGATTTTATTATTAAATACGTCGTAAGGTTCGCTATTATAATTTTTGTTTTTATCACATAACTTGTTAAAGTCCGTAAACTTTGTAAGGTTAATTTTATTAATAGGAAACTAGTATGGTAGGATGTTGCGGTATGGGTCGTAGTTTGTGAGTATCGGGTTATAAGGCTTGTATAATCGTTTATTATCACTGATATTTTCTCCGAAAACGCCGTCTTCCTTATTTGGATCGCTTTTACTACAGCCATAAGGGGCGCTAAATTCATTTGAGAAGTAGTTTGGTTTTTTTTTTTTTTCTTTTTTTCAAAAATATTTATTGAAGAGGGTCCGTATTTAACTCCAATAGTAATTAACTTTCTTGGTATTTCCTTCTTTTCCATCAATTATTTAAACTTCGTCTGCCTTTTGCGGGACGTGGTTAAACTTTCGGAACGTTCTACCCTTTACATACGTAAAGTGTTTTAAGGCTTCTTCTATATTTACTCAATAATATGTTTCTTACGTTTCACCAACCATTATTCTTCTATAAAATCCACCTATAATATCTCACTATCTTCAAAATCTCAACTTTAGTGCAATTAGTCTATAGCATATATGAACTTTATTATACGGCCGTTTTTATTACGTAGGTTATTAATTTCTCCGCTTCGTATTTATACTGGTAGTATTTTAGAAATCGAGTTGTATACCGTATAACACATTTCTAACATCGAATTAAATTTTTTCCCCGAAAAAAATTAAATATACCAAACCCTTAAGCTTTGTCTTTTTGAAAAAGAAAAATTACTTTTGTAACGTACGTATTTACCGCCTAAGTATTTAAAATTTCTACTGGAGATTTGATGGTATTTTCCCACATATTTATATCCATAAGCTGCAAAAAGTTTCTTCGGAATGTTCTATATTTGAATAAAAGATCCATGTATTTACTGTCCTTAGCCTAACTCATTGTGGCTTATGCTATAAGAGCCAGGATATCGTATATAAGGGGGTAGTATAAATACAACATAGTAATGTGATTTTCTATGCGTTCAAAATAGTGTGTTTAAAATGAGTTTAGAATAAAACGGTATATAAGAGCATATAATACGAAAATTAAATACAAATGAAATGTTTTAAAGTGTTTTGAATAAGGATTTTAACGCTTGTTGATTTGAATGAAATATAAATAAAACGTAACTTCAAATTTGTTCAGCGTTTTAAATCAGTCATTTAATACTCATAAACGATATATTAAATGAATAACTAGTAAATTTAAACGCCGTAAATAATAAATTTAACAAGCGGTATATAATAATGCGAATATTAGTTAAAGTTAGGTATTCGAGGTCTAAAGTTGGTGTATAAGTATGGATATAATTATATATATCTGTATAGTTAGTCAAAGTTCACGTTGTAGGGTATACTTTTGCAGAGTGCATGGTAATGAGCCACGCTGCAAGATGTACTCTTATAGAGTGCACGATAACGTGTTGCGCTTCAAGATGCACTCTTATAAAGTGCATGATAATGTGTCACGCCTCAGAAAGTATATTAACAAAGTATATGGTAAAGTGACACGCTTTGGGTGAAAGCTTGTAATCTCTTACCTGAGGCGTATACTTTACGGATGCCTCCTTTCTCTTTTATCTATCCATTCATCTATCTATTATTAATAATACCAATCTTACAATTATTTTTCTATATTTTTATATTCACGTAAATAGGTAGAAATCCCACCGACACTAATTAGTAACCGATTTGATCGACTATATGCAGCCTATAAAAGAAGAGATAAACCTTAGTTAAATACTTATAACTAGATATTATAACAGTGTCCACTATTCTGTGTTCCAATACTACGTTTAAAAAGAAATACATAGCAATGTAAAAAAACTGAAAAGCAAAGTAACTTAAAAAAAATCACTTTAATATGAAATTATTAACTCGGTTAATTCGTTTAAACTACTAAAAGCCCCGTTATGCTATCCTTCAATTCGATTAACGCTTTAAATGTATCTGGGCACATTTTAAAAAACGTCTCATTTTGCATCAGCAATGAAAGCCATCAAACCTCAGAACACTTTACTAGGACCTATCTGAAAACAACTTTCGAAAAGCTCTGACAAACCTAGAGAGCGCCCAAAACAACTTCTGCAGCGCTTTGGAAAGCTTGAAGAGCGCTCAAACCAGTATCCAAAGCGCATTCACAACCACATCAAGTCCTAAAAACACATTTCGAAGCGCTCCAGCACATTTCGCGAAGCGCGAAACAAAACATTCAAAACGTTTACCACACACCGTTTACACCTTTACACAAACACCTCCCCACTTTTTTCTCCTCGTTAACCTTACTCCATCTAACTTTTTTCTGTTCGCCTTATATTATATCGTTTTCTTAAATAATTATTTGTGAAGTTTTAAGTTTACTTCTCACTTACGTAGTATAACATTAGAAAGAATTAAACGATTAATTTAAAATGTTTTAATAGTTTATAGTCACGCTTTATTTTATATTCCAATTGAATAAAAAAACGCTAAAAGCTTTATTTCAAACCCTTTGTCACGTTTCATTTTCTTTTTATTTATACATTGAAAACGCTAACACCTAATTTAGACCGTTTTCTTTCGGAACTGTTTTAAACACACTATTTTAAACATATCCAAATTCTGGTTATTAAGTTATAACAACATTGATAACGGTCCAATCAACTTAGTAAGCGCTTTAAACAGCTTCCAAAGCACACACATATTTACTCCAAACGTCCAAATCTTATTTCCAAACGCTCCAATATATTTCATACTCTCGCAATCTTTTAATTATTACTTCACTAAGAACAATTCTAGTAGACGCCCATAAAGATATAAACCTTTTTTTTAGTATATAACGATACGGAAAAGTGTTTTAAAACTTATTAACATTGACCTGTAGAATAATAAAACCAAAGCAATGGTAAAAGACCTTAACTCTTGGAGTACAAATACATACGTTACAAATATAATTTTTTAATATTTTTATTTAGAAACTTATAACTTGATTTACTCAACCATTTTAGAAAAGATTTTAAGTATCAGACATTGTAAATGTGGCGTAAAGTACATATCTCGATTTCCAAAGTGTCATAGCCACAACTATGATGTAAAAAAATCAATACTTCAGGTAGAAAACAGGCCGCGTTACGAAGACTTTATTTGCCACGGCCGAACTTCCTAAAATACCAAAGTGAAAGGATGAAGAGGTGTTATAAACAGACTTTATAAAAAGATATTGGTTGGCTATACATGGAAAACAAATTATTAAGAATATGCAAAATAAGATATTATCTACAACTTAGTTTCAAAAAAAAAAAAAAGGAAAGACTATAATGGTAATCCAATACTTAAGTTTAAAAAGAAAAATAGCTGTAATTATTACCTTACATTCAGATTTCGTAAGAGCAAATACCTTAAAAGCTATCCGGCACTCGAATTGAAAAGAAGGAAAAACTAAAGGTATCGTCCCTTGCTCAGCTTTAACAAAGAACAGGCTGAAAGAAATATTCAACGTTTGAGTTTAAAAAGAGGAATCAATGAAAATAGTAACCTTCACTTAGTCTTTATAAAAGATAGTGCTACAAAAGCCATTCGGCATTCGGAATCCAAAGGAATACGAGCCGAAAAGGTTATCTACCACTCAACTTCAAAAGGAGAAAAAGCCGAAAAGATTATTCAGCACTCGACTATAAAAGGAGCAAAAGCTGCAAGGATCATCCGGCACTCAGTTTTAAAAGGAGTGAGGACCATGAAAGTTTTCCTGCGCTCGAATTTAAGAAGAGAAAAAGGCCTTAAGGGTCATCCAACGCTCTAATTTAAAAGAAAAAAAAAGAATTTAACGCCTACGAAAACGTTTACACTCCAACTAAAGTATATAACCTTTTAAACTGAAACGAAAGTGCCCCAAACAAAGGAGATAACACTATAATACGTATACGAGTTTGCCATCCGTATAAAGATAATGACATCCTAAACGAAAGAGATGACGTTCCCGAAAAGCATACAAGTCAAAGCCTTTCCAACCATATTAGTAACGTTCTAGATGAAGGAAACGGCGCTTCCGAAAAATATATACGGAGAAGTAACACTTCAGCAGGGAATATAAAAAACTGTCCTTCAGAAAACGACAAGAACTCTCAAGGAGGGATAGACAACGCTTCTAAAAAAAAACATTAAATCGAAAAAAACCAAGAAAAAACGTTTTAGATGGGAAATTATAGTAATTCATTTATATGAGACTATAACAATACTCTTCGAATAGCATATTAAAAGCGTTATTACCAAAATAAAGCTCTTTTTTTGGTGTATTAAAAGCTAAATTAAGGAAAAGCGCCCTAAATATTGCATTGAAGGCTAGGCTTAAAAGCAGCGCCAAAAAATACGTATTCGAAACGAAGCCAAAGTAAGGCTCTCCGGATAGCGTATGAAAAGCTCTCCTGCTATAGCAACGTACTCCTAATAGTATATTAAAAACGTTGGTTTTTTACCACAACTCCTTCTATTAATGTTAGTAGGCTTTTATCGTTGCAACGTAGTCGATTCGAATCACTGTGGTCGAAGTAACTAGTGTTGAATTGATATCGTTAATTGGGGTGTAAGTTCTAAGTTTGGCAGACCACTAGCTGGTCTGCACACTAATTTGTATAGCCAAACGCTTTGGCTTGTGCCTTACTTTGAAGTGGGCACCTACTACACTGCACTTGCAGTGCAGTCCCACAAACTGCAGCCAATTTTGCAATCAGTACAATCAACTTTACTGCAAGTAAAGTTAACTTGTCTGTATTACATTTAACTGTTATTTTAATATTGGCGGCTTTTTGTTTTGTGCCTACATGCTAGCATAGCTTGCCATTAATTGGTAGTAACCTTTGAAATCTCTTTTTAATTCGTAAGCTAACAACAAGCCAAACCCCCGTTAATTCCGATTAATTTGTATTGAAATCAACATTAATTATGGCCTCTTGTAGCCCTTTTGTTTCACACTTCCGAGGCTTTCGTTCCTTAATTCCCGTGCATAAATCTTTCGCTATAAACTTGTACAAATTAGGTACGCTACCAATTGCATACCTTTTGCCAGTAGTTTAAACTACTACTATCTCCACCATTGCCCTAGCAGACTTCTAGTTTGCCAGAGCAACTCTGTTCCTCTACGTTACGTGTTGGGTGGTCTACGTATCCCTTAATTCGTATGGTTAGCGTATTACTATTTATAAACATTTTTAGTGCGCTATTAAGTATATCCTTAGTTATTGTATTAGAGAAGTTATATTTACCGTTAATCTACCGAAACTTATATATTTTCCGGGCTTCGTATCCCTTCCTTAAGGCTATTACGTTGATTATTTACCGTTTTTATTAGTCGTACCTAACTTTGATAGGTATTCGTAAAGGTTTCGGGAGTCGATACATACTATCACAGTTATAGGTGGTAATCTCAGCTGTTTAATAACAATATTTAATATTTTATTAATCATCATACCGATATTAAAGCCTATTATTATATTGTAAACTTTCAAAGCTAACACGTTTCGGATTATATGTTTACATTTAATCAATATCCAATATATGAGGCTTCCGGTTATCAATCATTGCCCTTTTAACCTATCCTTATTAACGAACATTATTAGGAAGCCGATTTGAAATATAAGGTTAGTATTATTAATAAATAACCCGTTCGCGAAAATTATTAATTTCGCCTTCGTTAAATTCACAAACCCCATATTAATTCCTCGTTTTATATCATCCATTCAACACTAAAATCTCTTATTTAACTTATTATAGTTTTCATCCCGTGGTTTTTATAATTTTGTTATAATAAAAAGGTCGTGCGATGTTTTTAATTAATACAAAGTAACGATATAGGCCGTATGAGCCCTTTGCTCCAAATATTTCTGTAATATTATTTCGTCGGTTTTATCTCTAATCTTTAGGCTTATAGATTACCGTGTTTAACGTAAACTAATATAAGTGCTGTTTTTAACCTAAATATTATAGATATAAAGTAACGATTTATCAAAGTTAAGTTATATACTTTCGGCCAACGTTTCGATCAGCTTATAATTTTAAAGGCCCAATTTTTCGATAATACGTTATTTCGTTATTAAAAACCCAATATCATCGAGAAAAAACGTATCGTTCGTTTATATACCTATAATATTCAAGTTTTTGCCTTTTATAATTAATAAACATAGGTTAAAGGTTAAGGTCTTTATACTAAACCTATTTTTAAAATACGTCTAGTATATTAGAAACCTGTAGAGACCTACCTCGGCAATTGTTTATGAAAGTTTAATATAAAGTATGATCATATTAGCTATAAACTTATCCCTTAATTCTTTTAATAATTCTAATAATATAATTCGTTCACAATTGATGGCAGATTACGTGTACGTTTACGTAATATTCTGGCTATTAAGTGTAAATTAACATTTTACGGTAATAATTAAGCTAATAATAATAATAATGATTAAACTCTGGCTAAATTTCTGAATTATAGGCGATTAAGTAAGGATTTAGTTTTTATCATTATTAGCGTATCCTTAAACGATTAACCGTAACTTTTCATATGGCCGGATCGTAATCTTACCTTTAACTTCGTAAATTATCCTTGAGTTTTAGATAGTAAAGTTTTAGCCTTTAAATTACGTGAAAAGCACAAATTATACAACCCTTTATAATAAAATACTATTAATTTCCACTTCGTTATTTTTCTTACAGAGTTTGTCTAGTGTATTAATAATGCTTTCGGTACATAGTTTAAGGGTAAGTTCTCCGTTAGACTTCTGCTTCTAAAATACGTACGCTATTCTATACGCCTTTACGGGCCTCTAATCCCCATCGCCATCCTTTTTTCAATGTGTATCCTTTTCTTAAGTAATCGTTTACGCCGTCGACATTCTATTAGCTTATTAATAATCGGCTCTAAAGGGTTCTGTTAGCTATTTCGTTTAACTCGAAGGTTATCGACGTCAAGATCTTTATCAAACTTAAGGTGTGTGAAGAGTTTTCGGTATAATTTAATCTATATTACTCGAAAAGTTACGGAGCCACTAACAGTTTTAATCACCACGTTTAAATTAGTAATATTTAAAATCTTATACAAACTATCATATTTACCTGATTCGTGCTACGTAAAAACTTTACTTTAAAGGGAAAGTAATAACACGTTTATTATTAAGGGTTCGTTCCTGATATTAAGGGTATTATTAACTTAACGGCATGTTAATTCCTTCCTCAGCTTTTTTAAAGATTTACTATACACAATAATACGTTTCTAGATACTTAACGAGGGTAACAACTAGGTTACCATAAGTAGGTAGTTTCTATCAACTAAAAAAATTAATATAAGTTCGTTAAAATCAAAAGTATCATTAAAACATTTCACTATTATTTAAAGTCATGTTTCTTAACTTATAAAGCTGCCGATTTCCAATATAAGGATATCATAAGACCTTTCAAAAAAGGCGTGTACTTTTTTGACCTTGCTAATACCCTAGTAAACTTTAACGGGGATTTATTTGTATTAAATCCCTATCAACTTTATATTAATTTCAAACTTTATCGTAAGAAAGTTGGTACCGGTATCGTGAACCAATACGTTTAGTAGCCTAGAATACGAGTTAATCTACGAAACACGTAATATCCTACGTATTTCCTTTACCGTAATGATTTTAAAAAACTTAACGTCGTAAAAATCCGTGACAAAGTTTATAACGTATAATACTAACTTACTATTTAGGTAAAACACGTTTACGAAAACTTTCGAATTAAAGTTTTTATTTTTTTAACTTAAATTTAAACCTCAAAAAGGCTTAAAAGTATATTTCATAATAGTGGTAAAGCCACTTAACTACTTTTAACGTTAATAAGCCCACATATTTGTAACCAATTACCTTTAAAACATTATAAAGCCTATTATTTATCGGGTAGTTAAACCCACGATATAATTAAAGAAGTTTCGCCTTCGTTAAATTTAATATTATTACCTTTTTCCTTTCAAGATAAAATTAGAAATACTCCTTCTTAACGTTGAATAAAAACATTTTACCGGCTTTAATTTGTATTAATTCGTTTATTTAAACGTTAACGTTAATACCAAAGTTTTATTTATATGTTTTAAGCAAAGGAAAAAGGGGGTAAGGGATTTCAAAACATGGAAAATAATAAGGTTAACCACAATCTTAACCGTCGTCGATCCTAGTAAAATAGCTTTCTTCCAAGGCTAAACTAACTCTACCCTTACTAATATCCACGTGGTTAAGTTCCGTAATAATATTAGTATCCCTTCATAATATGATGTATTATAAATATCCTTACATTAAATACCGTGTCGCCCTTATATCCGGTATCATCCCTTAAAAGACTTATTTTTCGCAACGGTCTGAAATATTAAAAATGTTATAAGGCCAGAGTTTTCATCATTATATCGGCAGTAAGGGTCTTTAACTATAAGGTGATATAAAAAAGCGTGGTCGTCTAATCATTACATCGTTTCTGGGCTAATACTGGTGCTAATATATTTGTACTAGCCGATGGCCTTTACCCTGTTTTCCTTTTCTTTATTTTTACTTTCTTTAAACGATAGAACTTACTCGATATAATCCTAGTTAAAAGTAAAAGCGGATTACATATAATATATTACCAACTTTACTTTACGTTCGATAGCAATATAACGTGTTAACTAGTAGCTTTACTTACCATAAATCTAATATCTCTTTTGTAATGATCACACTAAATACCCGTGAGTAAATAGAAGGTATCAAGGGGTTTATGTTAGTAGTAAGGTAGCAGAGGTAGCAAGGAGCAATATCAAGATGTGTGTTCGTGCTATAGGATGATCATTAGCCATTAGACTATTCAGATATGTAGACTAAATACTTAGATTGACAACTGAATAGCTATGAAGGAAATACCATCTATGTGGTGCTGACCGTATTCTTATATCCTATGGTCTTCATACCATATTCAGTACTAAGGCTCACCGGTGCTCACTGGGGCTTACCGGTGCTCACTGAGGCTTACCGGTGCCCACCGAAGCTTACTGGTACTCACTGAGGCTCAGTGAGCACTTGTGATCTAGATAACCCTAACCCTGGAGGATTGCCTAGTCTGGTGCTAACAAAGAGATGTTCCTCGCCTAATATATTAGACTTCAGGCTCTCGGTAGCTCAGCTGCATGCTGGTCTGTTTCCTGACTCGCCAATGTGCTTAGGTCATAACATCTTTACGTTGAAAGTAAAAATTTGTTTAGTCGGCTTAAAGACTTTAAGAAAAAGGAATACCTTCCTTCGTAGGTAAAGGTCTGGAACTTCCGTTAACCGTATTAGCCGGACCTTTCGTACCGTTTATTAGTGTAATACGAATAAGGAGGGTTTTCTTCCTCGTCACAAAATTCCGAAGTTTAACGGTATATACTAGACAAACCGGAGACTCAAGCAGTTATGGTCGCTAATAAGAAACGTAATTAGCCAAAAAAATATTTCGCAGGTAAAATCGAGGTATTAGAAGACGTATTCAAACTTTTTATAACACATAATGGTTTGCCGAACCTACTAGCGTAAAGTACCTTCGCTAGATACTACGTTCAACATTACTAATTGGTAAAACATCAGCTTATTAAAAATATAATTGAAAAGGTCCATTTTACTTTTCGATTCTTTTTTGTAATCAAGTATATAAAACCATTTGATAATATTTCAATCGGTATAATATTATGCAAAATTAACATTGTACTCGAAATAGCTCTTTAGGCTATTATAAATTTCGCGAAAAGAGGCTCAATTAGTTAGGTACGGGAGGTAGTAATCTTTAGCTTAGCCGATAAAGATATTAGAAAACAACGAGTAAAAACCTGGCAATTTAACCTTTATTTGGCGGTAGATATTAAAGAATGGGTGCAATTTAATGTCGAAAAGATTATACGACTTACCGTTATACTTTTCCTTTCCTCCCCAAATTTTAACGAATATAGTAATTGCAGTACTATCCTTATTTAACATAGAAACGCATCGAAGAGGAAAGGTAATATATTAATCGTAAGGACCTTTCATATCTCTTAGCTAAAGAAAAAACCGAGGTTATTAATACTAATGGGCAGGATAGTTACCTCTAGTTAAATTTGGAAAGAAAAAGCCAATAGTCGTACCAATAATAGGCTCGCATGTAAAGCTGGCTTTTCCTTAATTTGGTTACGAAAACTAAACGTGTTAATAGGTCTAAGGAGATAGGTTTAGGGGTTTTCATAGACTTGGTAATAATTTTCTTGGTATTAATAGGTATATCGAGGGTTTTATTTAATCGACTGGTAAATCTAAGAGCTTATAGGGTGTAAGTTCATCGATTTTTTACGTCCTATGATACTAAAGCATTGAAAATCCCGCGTAATGGGGTCTAAGGAACTTATCTAAACTTAGAAAAGTCCTTACGAACATGTATATAATCGTTAAGGGTTACTGTCGCTAATAATACCTTTACCATTTGCTAATGTCTATTAATGGTTTTTATCCGTGGCGCATTCATATAGTAAATTATCCAGATTACTATCTATCCTTTTCTTCGTAGGTAGTTCGACTCCTCGAGTAAATAGTTCGGTTTTTAGTCTTATCTTGCCTTGCTTATCCGCCATTTTTCACATAGCTAAACTCTAGTTGTAAAACTATTTTCAAAAATCGTTGAAAGCTATAGGTTCAAGATGAATAATAGTAGGATCTAAATCAAAAATAAAACGACTGATTATGTTAATAAGGTATTCGGTCAAAGAATTTTCGTTAACATTTATATAATAGATGTCTTCGTCGTAACTCTTTTGAAAAATGCCGCCAAGGTCCTTAATTGCCTTTTTCTGGTTAGGGTTGTTAATGGTATTAATTACGGCGTATTTTGAAGCTATCGTAACGTTAATTAAAAAGTGAAAATAGAAAAAAAAAAGTAATGGGTTGTAGGTTTTCTATTAAAATTGGTATAAATTAAAGGTCGTGGGACTTATTCGTTTTTATAATTTGTAATAATAGTAATAGCACCTACAATAACAGCTGTAATAATACTAACTTAGCTGTTTGCCAACTTACCTACTTAGTAATCTTTAAGACTTTTAGCAGTTAATCTCAATGCTTCTTTAAGAAGTATTAATGGAGCTTTCTTAACGTTTTCAATTACGATACCGACACCTACTTCTAAATTATCACGAAGATAACATAATCCAAAAGCCTTCTCTAAGTACTACCGCGAAAAAGACACAGTACTATAGGAGCGCTTCGCAAAAACCTTTCCTCTACCTTGCCTAAACAAAGCTTAATAACCGGAAAACAGCTTCTTCTTCTACTTAGCCAATCTTTTCTTAACTTAATAGGCATTAATCAGTATTGATAGGTCATTATAGTTGCAACGTATTCAATTCGAATTATTGTGGTTGAAGTAACTGGTGTTGTGTTGATATCGTTGATTATGATGTAAATTCTAAGTTTGGCAGACCGCTAACCGGTCTGCATACTTATTTGTATGGCCAAATGATTTGCCCTCTGCTCCACTTTGAAGTAAGCATCTACTACACTGCACTTGCAGTGCAGTCCTACAAACGGCAGCCAATTTTGAGGTCAGTATAATCAACTTTACTGCAAGTAAAGTTAATTTAGCTGTACTGCATTTGACTGCTATTCCAACAATTAATGTTATTAAATAACTAATATAATCTAATATTGACCGGTAACGTTTTTTACATTTCTTCATAAAATTTTCTTCATATTTTATGCCTTGTATATATTATTTATTACTTATATTATTTTCTATTTAAATTTACCATTCACCATTTTTTTTAACATATTATTACTTTTTAAATTTGTTATTTGCAACTTTATCTATTCATCTTTCCTCGGTACATTTATTATTTACTACTTCATTAATACCTTTTCACTTTCTTTATCATTTGGTTAAACAAATATAATATAATTTGTGTAGTTATCTATATATGAGTCGTCCTTAGCAGCATAATATAAAAATAGGGAAACTTTCAATTTTAAATAGAAAGGGAGCGGGGGAACACGTAATATTATTTTCCTGGTTGCCGTTGTCGCTATTGACCTCTCTTTCATTTTCTTCATCGTTGTCGTCGTTGCTAATAATGCAACCGCCACTACTATCATCGACATCACCATCAGCGTTGCTGCTAAAAGGAGGGCCCCGCGCTTTAAGTTACATAGTCTTAGTTAAGGAACGTGGGGCAGGCTCGCCTTCTATACGACAACGTGTGATAACGTCGTCGAATCCGTTTATATAATACATATGAAAACCCGCTTGCCAAGTAGTAATAGTAGTTGACATCTCCTTCGGCTGCCGATTAAAGCCTAATAAAATATTAATATAAACTTTATTTTACATATTAAGGGAGTAAATATCGAATGAATAAACTATAAATAACATTTGAGAAAAGTAAAAAACAATTATGTGAGCTTCGAATTACATATTAAAGGAGCAAATATCAAATTAAGCTCTGAATAACGTATTGAAAAAGTTGAAATCAATAATTGAGCCCTGGATTACCTAATGAAAAAGTAGGTGGATAACTTACTGTAGAGATGGTGAGAGCGTAATAGGGCCTCGGCTTACGGTCTTAGGACTACTGAAATAAGGGTATACTTATTGTCGTTTTATTTGTAGAAGTAGATAACTTACTGTAGAGATGGTGGGAGCGTAATAGGGCCTCGGCTTACGGCCCCAGAACCACTGAAATAAGGGTATACTTATTGTCGTTTTATCTGTAGAGGGGATAAAGCGATAAGTAACTCCTGATTTCGCGGTAATCGTTAATAAACTTACATGTATCGGCGGATATAACGTATGACACGTAGGGCGTATTCATTGGCAGTCTAAGGATGCGAACTCGAGTATACCACTTTAACCCTTTACGTATTAAAAAGGCTTTGCGGCGTATCCCTGTAAGCTGTAACTCGAAACGGCGGGCTCGCTTCGCTTTTTTATATTTATTTACATCAATATTAGTATAATAAGATTTAAGGGAAAGGGGTTAATTATTATGAACCGTGCTACAGCTCAGCGATATTATGCTTTTAGCGATAAAGGATAGCTGTTACATATAAATTTGTCATTATTCGTAGCGAAATGATAAGGTTAATAACCTTGAAAGCCTTACATTCCTCCTCATATAAGGTGGGGGGAAAGGAGGAGGAGGAAAAAAGAGGAAAAGAAGTAGCGAATTTGTCTACGGCGGCAGGAAAACGAAAAATAAAAGCCGGAATCAACGAATTACTGCCGTTACTGAGTTTAGTATTAGGGGCAACGCGGCGTATGACAGCGGCTACAGCCTTAGAGTGACGGTGCTATCAAGCTAAATAGTGCCTTTCGGTACTATTCATGCGGGGTATCTATTGAAAAAGAGGTTAGAACATAGCATTAGTTAAATAACTAATCTATACGAAAGCGCTAAATAACCAATTGAAAGCGGGTGGTTTAGAGGAGCGAACGCTGAATAGCTAATTAAAATAGTGTAGTTTAAACGTATGAACGCCAAATAGCTAATTAGGGGCTTACTTTAGAGATAAATACACGTCCTTGAAAAGAAAAGAAGTTTTTCTTAAATAGATAACGATTTTTTTATATTACCTTTCAAATAAGTAATATGGATAATTACACCTTTTCAATCACATCTTTATAGGGATTACAAACTTTTTAAGCCAATCCTCCAAAAATTATAATATTACTGCTATTAAATATAACAATATTATTACTAGGAATGATTAAGGATTTTAAGAAATTACATTATTATTACTATTATTATTAAACGATTAATTAGGGGTTTGAATAAATTGTATTATTATTATTATTAATTGATTTATTCCGCGTTTAAATGAAAAATATATTATTATTATGAAACGATTGATTGAAAGCTAGACTAAATTGAACTATCATTACCAGATTACAAATACGAAGCGCACTGAAAAAGAAAAGATTGTCTATATGGATATGATTATATATATCTCTATAGTTGGTAAGAGGTTATATTGTAGGATACACTCTTACAAAGTATATGATAATATATTACGTTGCAAGATACACTCTTATAGAGTATACAATAACTTGTCGCATTGTAAGGTGAACTTTTGCAAAGTATATGATAGTATACCACGCACTAGAAGAGATGTTGACAAAGTGTATAGTAAAGTATCACGCTTCTAGTAAAAGCTTATAAGCTCTTACTTGAGACGTACACTCTACAGATACCTCTGCTCTCTCCTATCTATCTATCTATCTATTTATCATCAATACTACCAATCTTACGATTATTTTTCTATATTTTTATATTCATGAAAATAGGTAAAAACCTTACCGATAATAAAGGTTAAAATAGTAGGATAAGCGTTTCAAATATTATATTAGGCGCTTATGAAATATATTGGAACGTTTCGAAAAAAATCTTTGGACGCTCGATGTATATTCATGTAGGCGTTTTGGATGCTGCTTTTAGGGTTTGTGATAATGTTAAAGGCGTTTCAAAAGTTTTTTTAGCCGTTGTTAAAGTATGTGTAACCGATTTTGATATTATATTAGATGCTTTTTCAGTTTGCTAGAGCATTATCAAAGTTATTCTAGGCGCTTTTCAAGTTTACCAAAACGCTACAAAAGTTGTTTTTAAGCGTTGTTCATGTTTTTTAGAACGCTTTAAAAGTGGGTTTCGGATAGGTATTAATAAAGTATTTCAAGACTTAATAACTTATCTAACTGATATATAATAAGACGGTTTTTAAAAAGTGCTCAGAAATGTGTAAAACATTAATCGAGTTAACGGATAATGCAACGGAACTTTGAATAGTTAAAAAGTACCAACCGAATTAATAATTTCGTATTAAAGTTATACTTTTCAAAGTTATTCCGTGTTTTCCAATCTTTTTATACTCTTATATGTTTATTATAAATCGTAGTATTGAAATGTAAAATAGTTGGAACCATTATATTATCCCGTTATAGGTATTTAACTAAAGTTTATTTCTTTTTTCCTAAGCTATTTATAGTTAACTAAGTCGGTTACCAATTTATATTAGTGAAGTTTTTCATACGTTAATATAAAAAAAAAAGATAGTATTATAAGTATTAATGATAAATTATTCAAAGGGAAAAGAGGTATCCCAAGAGTGCACGTCTCAGGTAAAAGCTTATAAGCTCCCACCCAGAGCGTGTCACTCTACTATGCACTCTATCAACGTCCCTCCTGAGGCATAACACACTATTATACACTCTATAAGAGTGAATTTTGCAGCGTGACTACTTTACTAACTATAGAGATATATAATCATATCCACACATGTACCCAAAAGTACCAAATGTATTTACCTATACCAAAAGTCGTTGTAACTTGTTCCGAGAGTTGTTTTTATAAATTAAAGTTTAACTTAATTGATATATATACATTTATATATATATTTGAATAATCTTTTACTTGACATTTCAATCGTTTATATTACGATAATAGATTTCGAAACAATTCAGACGGTATAAAATTAAAAAATATCTTAACAAAAACTGCAATTGGGGCTCACTAGTTATATATACGAATCTTAGCTGTGCTTAATGCTGCAGTCGGCTGTGGTGCATCCCGGATCCGACGCATCGCGGATCACTTATCCGAAAGTCGGCTTGGATCTACACAAGCCGATTAGTGACAAGGTCGCCGTACAAACTACAAACCCGAGCTCGGATCATAAAAAAAAGTGTCGCAAAATGCACCCCGACAGTGTCGATTCCTTGTCCGTCTTGCAGCTCCCCGGCCGATGAGAGCTTGTCACATCTTATTCCAGTCATCAATCTGCTCGTTGCTGCTGCTTGTTAGCCAAGGCAGATGGGGTTGCGCTGAATGCAGACAGTTGTAGCCTCTTGGTTGCGCAAAGGCGTCCGCACCGGCTCTGGCTCTGGCTCTGGAACGGGCACAGCAAGTTCCATTGCGAAGCTCGCATGTCAACAAAGCCAAAGCCCTTCTCGATCTTCCTTTCCTCTCTGGCGCAGCTGCACAACCCAGCGACTCCAGCGACTCCATTGTCGTATCACGACCTCCTACCCCCGTCTTGAAGCCTGCCGTGTCACACCTCGCGCTCGCCTGATCCGGTCCTTTTCCACCCACACAGCCTCTCCCCCCTCGACTTCCACAACCACAGCAGCCTCGAATCCTCCGGCCCAAGTCATTGACGACCAGGTCTCAGTCTCGCTGTCCGCCTCGCCCTCCACTGCCGATTGCTCTCCCTCTCCCTTCACCATGGTTGGCAACAGCACCTCCCCGCGCATCAAGCGCAAGCCCGACCACTTCGAGATCAAGCAGAGCGGCCGCCCCACCAAGAAGCTCCTGCGCTCCTCCATGAGCGGCGGCAGATCCACGGGCGACAACACTCCCGACGTCGAACCCGAAGACCTCGATATGGACGGCGATTACACTGAAGACCCCGCCGTACAGGCCCTGACGTCTCTGGGCCCTGAAACTGCCGAGTGGCAGACCTGCGTCGAGAACGTCGTGCGCAATGTCGTCTCCATCAGGTTCTGCCAAACCTGCTCCTTCGACACCGACCCGGCCCTCAACTCCGAGGCAACCGGCTTTGTTGTCGATGCCGAGCGCGGCTACATCCTCACCAACAGACACGTTCGTCTTGCCACTTCTCATCATCTCCCTCCTGCCACAGTACTGACGCTCAGCAGGTCGTGGGCTCAGGCCCATTTTGGGGCTTCGTCATCTTCGACAACCACGAGGAGGTCGACGCCTATCCCGTCTACCGCGATCCTGTCCATGACTTTGGCATTTTGAAGTTTGACCCCAAGGTCATCAAGTACATGCCTGTCCAGGCTCTCACGCTGCGCCCGGATCTAGCCAAAGGTAAGCTCCCGCTCCCACATCCTCGGCCCTGCCCTCTTTCGCGCGCTGACACTCCTGCAGTTGGCATTGAAATCCGCGTCGTTGGCAACGACGCAGGCGAGAAGCTCAGCATCCTCTCCGGTGTCATCAGTCGTCTCGATCGCAATGCTCCCGAATACGGCGAAGGCTACAGCGACTTCAACACAAGCTACTACCAGGCCTCGGCTGCTGCTAGCGGAGGTAGCTCCGGCAGTCCTGTCGTCAACCTCGACGGTTACGCCGTGGCTCTGCAAGCGGGTGGACGGGCTGACGGCGCGTCGACAGACTACTTCCTTCCCTTGGATCGGCCACTGCGAGCGTTGAAGTGTCTCCAAGAGGGGAAGCCCATCACACGAGGCGACATTCAATGTCAGTTCTTGTTGAAGCCGTTCGACGAGTGCCGCAGGCTCGGACTGTCCACAGCTTGGGAGGCACAGATGCGGAAGCAGTTCCCAAAGGAGACGAACATGCTTGTGGCAGAGATCATACTGCCTGACGGCCCGTCGCACAACAAGATCCAGGAGGGCGACGTTCTCATCAAGGTGAACGAGGAGCTGATCACGTCCTTCACGCGACTTGATGACATCATGGACTCCAGCGTTGGCAAGAACATCAAGCTGCTCCTGCAGAGGGGCTCCGCAGAAATCGAGGTGGAGATTGAAGTGGGAGACCTCCATTCCATCACACCGGATCGCTTTGTGTCGGTCGCTGGTGGAAGCTTCCACACGCTTTCCTACCAGCAAGCGCGCTTGTACGGCGTGGCCTGCAAGGGCGTCTACGTCTGTGAGGCAACGGGCTCCTTCCGTTTCGATAACAGCGACAATGGATGGTTGATCCAAACGCTCGACCACAAGAAGGTGCCGGATCTGGAGACCTTCATTGAAGTGGCATCCAAGGTGCCTGACAAGGCGAGAATTGTGGTCACGTGCAAGCACTTGAGGGATCTGCACACCCTGAACACGACCGTCATCTACGTCGACCGGCACTGGTCTTCCAAGATGAAGCTCGCAGTGCGGAACGATGCTTCGTGAGTGCCCCGAAACACCTTTCTCCTGCGCCTGCGCTGACCCGGCGCAGTGGACTTTGGGACTTTACGGATTTGGCAGACGCGCTCCCTCCAGTCCCGCCCGTGCCTAGGAAGGCCTCTTTCATCCAGCTCGAGCACACGTCGCACCCGGCCGTGGCCGAATTGGTCAAATCGTTTGTCCATGTCAACTGCACCATGCCAGTCAAACTGGACGGGTTCCCCAAGAACCGCAAGTGGGGCATGGGCCTCGTCATCGACGCGGACAAGGGCCTAGTAGTCATCTCAAGAGCCATTGTTCCTTACGATCTGTGCGACATCTCCATTACCATCGCCGACTCGATCGTAGTCGAGGGCAAGGTGGTGTTCCTGCACCCCCTCCAGAACTACGCCATCATCCAGTACGACCCGAAACTTGTGGACGCGCCCGTGCAGAGCGCCAAGTTCTCCACCCAGCAGATCACCCAGGGAGCGTCGACCTACTTCATCGGATACAACAGGATTGGCAGGGTGGTGCACACAGCCACCAGTGTGACCGAGATCTTTGCTGTCGCGATACCCGCCAATTCCGGCGCTCCCAGGTACCGAGCCGTCAACGTCGACGCAATCACAGTGGACACGAGTCTTTCTTCCCAGTGTGGAAGTGGTGTCTTGGTTGCACCAGATGGCGCGGTTCAGGCCCTCTGGCTCACATATCTTGGGGAGCGCTCTCCCACCACTCATCGGGACGAGGAGTACCATTTGGGTCTGGCCGCGCCGACCCTGCTTCCGGTGATGGCACAGATCCAGAACGGCGTTGTTCCGAAGCTCCGAATGCTTTCTGTCGAGTTCCGGTCGATTGCCATGTCCCAGGCTCGTTTGATGGGCGTGTCGGAGGAGTGGATAGACCAGGTCTCCAAGGCCAACACAGCGCACCACCAGGTCTTCATGGTGACGAAGAGGACGTTTGAGCGAGACGAGACGGACGAAGCGCTGCTTGAAGGTGACATTCTGCTCACGCTGAACGGCAAGCTGATCACGCGCATTTCGGAGTTAGATGTGATGTACGACAACGAGTTTCTGGACGCCGTGGTGATCCGGGACTGTGAGGAGCTTCGCATCCGCCTGCCCACGGTGGCGGCGGACGACGTCGAGACGGACATTGCTGTCAGTTTCTGCGGCGCCATCCTCCACCGACCACACCACGCCGTGCGGCAACAGATTAGCAAGCTGTTCAGCGAAGTCTACGTGTCGGCAAGGACGCGTGGATCGCCATCCTACCAATACGGGCTCGCGCCCACCAACTTCATCACGCACGTTAACAACCTCCCGACCCCGGACCTGGACTCGTTCCTCCAGGCCGTGGTCAAGATCCCCGACAACACCTACTTCCGGCTCCGGGCCGTGACCTTCGACAGCGTGCCGTGGGTGGTGACAATGAAGAAGAACGAGCACTACTTCCCCACGGTGGAGTGGATCAAAGACAAGTCAGTTGCAATAGGCTGGCGGCGCGTGACGTATGAGGCGGGCAAGGTGATTGAGGGAGAGGGCGCAGATGGTGTGCCCAGTGTCACGGACGATGTTGGTGAACCTGATGGCGGGTCGCTTGACGACCTGGTCAGGGGGTAGCAGGGCATCGCGAAGGCAGGAGGCGGTGCAGTTATTTTAATTTAATGTAATGTAGGGCGCGATGGATTCGAAGGCGCCTCGGAGACAGGCTAGCCTGGGTACCAAACTTCCAAGACGTCTACCGACTGCGGTCTTTTGACATGCGCATCCAGATTGGAACGGAGTTTGGTGGACGGAGGGAGGCGCTCCCCGCTCAGAGGCTTGACGACGACAGGATAGAGGACATGTCCTGGCAACATTGCAGTCAATAGATTGTGCAGGTCCACTGCTGCAACACTGCTGTTCCCACATCCCAAGGTTTGCGGAAGCAGCAATGCGAGACACCGCGCGCGACGTAGGCAGGCACACACACACACACACACACACACACACACACGCAGACGCACAGTCGCCTGCCCGTCATCCGTCTGGCGAGCTCATCACACGCCCTTGGCAACTGTGGCTAGGCGATTCATCACAAGATCGTACAGGGCCGCCGTCGTCTCCCCCATGCATGGGCAGTCGTCGGTTGTCCGTCTCGGCGCCAGGGCTCATGGTGCCAAAGGCCCCTCTTTCGATGCAAAGGATGCAATGGTAGTGTGGAACTGCTGCTGCTGCTGCTGCTGACAAGTCACCGAAAGTTCGAGTCGTCCAAGGACACGTCCAAGGACGAGGCCGCAGCACAGTCTGGATTGGTGTGGCTCGGTCTCGCAGTCACACAAGGCAGAAGGTGTCTAGGTATTATGTACTTGTTAGGGCCTTGCTCCGTAGCCAGCTGGAAACGGAGGGGCAATCTGCAAGAGGTCGTGCTGCTCGACAACGTAGCTGCAAATCCATCCACCCAATTCTAGAGTGTTGTAGGCTGTGTAAAAGTACCTCCCAGCTTCCATCAAAACACCAGGCCATGCTACTTAGACCAACCCGCTTATACCCAGTCATCCGTGTAAGCACCCCGTGACAGTTCCTTCCAAAACACCTCATGAACCGTTGGTCCATTCCAGATGCCCAAAGTCGAGTGACAGCAGTCAAAATGGCTCAGATCCCAATGAATCGAAGTGCCGGAAAGAGACAACGGTCCTCGACCGACCGAGACCGACCGACCATACTCCCCATAACCGAGACCATGTATAAACAGCCACGTTCAACCAGAAGTCTTGTCATCTACAGACATACTCACCAAAGGTCGTCATCCCTCGTGGTCCGTGGTCCGTGGTCCGAGGATACCCAACCTTGAAGCCCAGTGCTCAAGTACAACCTCAAGCCTCCAGATAAAATTATCCCTGTGCCAGCGATTCTCGACCAAAGGCCACGCGACATTCAGGTATGCTCATCATCGAGGGTGCCCGTAGAAAGCTAGTTCGCCACACGTCTTAAGGACAAGAGCTCACTTCATCATCTTCTCTCTGTTGATCATGAAGTTGCGCATGTGGAACTCGTGGCTGTTGCAAGCAGCCGCCCACTGCTCCCGCACCGCGCGGTCCTGCTCCTCCCAGTCTCTATACTCGATAAGACCTGCATCGTCCTTCGACGCGACCCAGTCGAGGTTGCGCAGCTTTTTCTTGATGTCAGCCGCTCGTGCGACAAAGTGATCAATGTAAAGGTTGTTGAACCTGTGCCATTCCACCATGTACTGCCCAAAGTTGTCCATGTACTTCTTCCACGTCGCTGCAGACGGTTTGAGACCCAGGTTTGGGCCCAGCGCAGCCGGCGAAGCGGGCGGCTTGGGCGGGATAGGCAGGTTGAGGTTATGTGACTTATGCGCGACAGCCTTCCTCATGACAGGCGCATGGCCAGCGGCGCCGCTGGGGAAGGGAAGAGTGGCCTTCAAGTCCCCAAACGACTCCAGTCCTGTGGGACGCTGGGCGACGGGGTCGACATTCCTTAGGTCGGCAAAGCTAGCCCTAAACTCCTCTGTATCTTCCGACCCACCGACCGGGGGTGAGAACCGGGCCTGCTGTCCACCAAGAGGCTTTGCATCAACCTTGATACCAAGACCAACATCACCAGCGCGCCACTCTGGGCGAGAGGGCGTGACTGGTATGTTGCGCACCCCCTTGTCCACCGTCTCTTGCACAGGAGGGTCAACATCCATGGGTGTAGGACTAGCAGTTCCGTCAACACCACCACCGGAAGAACGACCTGAAGCCACATGGTCCTTGCTGATATCGTCATGGCCACTGCTACTCTCATCCGGGTCGACCAAGCCGGCTGTGCCGGCAGTCATGCGCACAGGCGCCTTCTTGCTAGACTTGCGCATCGAGCGCCCGGTAGGCGCCGGGGTCTTCTGTATAGCCGAGGCCTCGAAGATCGAGGGATCAATCTTTGCTGACCACTCAGCTGGATCAAATGAGTCAGTTTGAGCTGTGTTGCCGGTCGGCGGCTGAGCGAAGGCATTCTGGGAAGCTCGGGCACTGAAGGGCGGCCGGCCTACGCGACTGCTGGACTTGGAGCGCGGCATAGCAGGGCGACCATCCTCGGCGGCAGGAGAGCCCGCACTGAACTGGTAATTAGCATCCTCCTCAGCAACAAATCTAGTGTTGATGTTATCGGTGCTGTTCCGAGTGAAGCGGTGCGTGTCGGTGCGTGTACCGGCCTGGGAGCCAAAGCTGTCGTTGTCTCCATTGTTAGCGCCCTTGTTCGCCTGCTGTGCAGCCAGTTGCGCCTTTCTAGCACTCTTAATCACAGCGTCTTGCGGACCATACTTGTTGACCGCCAGCTGTTGGATGACCTGCTTCAGGTTCTGCTCCAAGCCGTTGAGTCCGCCGGGGGTGGATGGCTCGTCTTCACTCGAAGACTTGACCTGAGCATTCCGCTCCTCAAGCTCGGGAGGAAGATCCATGGTCTTCTTGTTGGACAAGTCCTTGTCATCCGCATGCTCAGGCGCCTGCCGCGCATTCGGAGGGGTATTCTTGGTGGGGGCAGCCGAACTGAAAAGAGAACGCTTCGCATACAACTGATGACCGTCCTTGCCGAGATTGGCGCCACTGTCCTTGGGGCTCTTCTGGTAACCGCCGCTGGCTGGTGTGATACTCGCGGCACGTTGGCCGCTTCCGGTCCTGTTCTGCGCTCCCTGTGGCAAGTTGTCCGCAGCGTTGGGGATGCTAGCACTTCGTTGACGGGGATTTGCGTCAGGGGCCCTTCTGTCTTCGTCTTTCACATGTGTCTCTGGGAGAGGATCGCGGGTCGACCTGGGGTGGCCGATGTTGCTAGCGCCGTTCCACGGGTCAAACCTCTCACCACCTTGAGTTTGGTAGGGCGTGCTGTGGCGTTCCTCCGCAAACGCGCTGTCGTCCTCGGCATCTATAGGTGTTGGCGGGCTGGGCGGGGCTCGGCGCCTGGCGCGTGCAGCGGTCGAGGTGTCCGTAAAGAGGCTTGAGTGCGTTCGGGTCGTGAAGTAGTTGTCTTTGGAGTGGGCGCCTTCGTCACCAGGGGACTCGGGTATGTAGCCATTCTTCTGCACGCGCGTGCCAAATGAGCCCTTGGGCTGCTTGGCGGGCGCACGAGGGGGGACAGGAGGTGCGTATCTGGTGGATGAGCCAGCTCCCGTGCTCCGGTCGGCAGCCCTCGACTTCTTGGAATCAGGTCGGATATGACCCCAAGCCTCCCATTTGGGAGCCGGGCTCTCGGCGGCCTTGGGCTGGGCGTGACGAGCAGCGCCGGCCATGTCCGCGAACTTGTCAGCGCTGGATGGCTGCCGCTTTTGAGTCGGCGTTGGCCGTGGGGGGAAGTTGGGCGGGCGAGGGGGCGGGGCCCATTGCGCGCCATGAGAGGCCCAGGGGTTTCCTTTCACACCAGAGGCATGCGTGGTTCGGTGTCGGCGAGCGAATTCGACATCGTACTTGCGCTTCTTGTCAGGGTCGCTAAGCACATCATGGGCATGGTTGATGATGCTGAATGCTTCGTTGGATCCGCCAGGTCGATCAGGGTGTTTCAAAAGCGCTAGATGACAATGCTGGTCAGCTTAAGTTGCCTTTGGCGGGGGCACTGTGGTGGAGTCACATACAGAGTCTCTTGTACTGCTTCTTGATCTGCGCCACATCGTTGGTGAGGCCTGAGAGCTGGAGATCTGCGTACAGATCGCGTTTGTTGTCCATAGCGTCTCGATCGAGGCTGACGGCCCAATGTGCACGTTTAGGACGCGTGGAAGTTCGAAAAGCACGAGTTGTCGCTTCGAGTTACCAATGCATCATCTGCTGATTGATTGTTTCAGGTGGAGTGTAATGAAACCGATAGCGATACGGATGTGTGCCCAGTCCCGCGGTCGAAGCTGTTGCCGCAGAAACAACAGTGGCGGGACAGTTCTGTAAAAAGGCGTGGTGCTTTGCGCAATCCGCAACCGGCAGAACTGAGGGAAGGCCTTGTATCTCGATGATCCCAGCACGGGGAGATGATTGAAGGAAGAGGATTAGAGGAGGAGGTGGAAGAGTTGTGTTCTGTGAGTAGAGGTGAGGAGTAGTTAGTGGGGTTGTTGTTCGAGTGGCAGAGCAGTTGGCTTGGAAAGGGAACAGCACAGCACTTACCAAAGTAGGGGTTTCACATCTGAAGGGAGTGCAAGCTGGTCCGCACAACTGCCTCCCTCCCCAGTGCACAAGGCAGCCTTGGGAAATGCTTTTCCTAGATGGCCAAAGGGCCTATAGCTTTATTTTACACGGAAGGACTAGGACGCAACAGCTGTGGAACCCCAAGTAGAGATGGCTCAGGTGGCAGCCCACGTCGCGTCTGATGTGAAGGGGTGTGAATGGCTGGGTGGGAAGGAAAGGCAGAGGGCAACAAGACCCAGCAGTAATCGATACAGTAAAGGTGGGGAGCGCTCTGTGTGATGCTTGGAAAAGCAGAGAAACCCAGATGCTTGGAAAGAAGAGAAACCCAGATGCTTGGAAAAGCAGAGAAAACCAAAGATGCCTTGAGGTTATCAACAGGCCTTGTGTTGTCACGATGTCGCGATTTGAATATTGAGTGGAAGAAGGGTGTTGCAGGTTGGGGTGGGTTGGCTTTAGCGGGAATGTAGTGGGCCGGCCGCCTCAGGAAGGGGCTGGGATTACATTGCTAACACACCCCACCTTGCAGAATTGCAGGATTGCAGGGTCCTGGGTGGGAGCCTTGGTCCATAGATGACGTAGCAAGCTACATATCTTTAGCATAATCCCTGCATGGAGTTGCTCCCCATAAGGCTGAGTGAGTAAGTGTCCTTTACTTATATAGCAGGTATCCATGTATCCCTTACTTTCCTGCCTAAACATCACTATTACAGTACAAGCTCATCAGTTTGTTACATGCAAAACAATATACAAAAAGAATCCCTGCCATCATCACAAGCTCGCAGTGACCATGGCTGTGTGTGCCTCCATCAGTTGACTACTTGACTACTGACACCATGTTTTGGCAGGCATGCATTCGCATCACATGCAATGGTTGTGTCTGCATCTGCAAGGCAGCAGCAGTTCATGACTGTCTTTCCAACACGGACATGCTCTGACGCCATAATACATAGGCCAAACCTGTGCACCAATACTCATGCACCTTGGCAACTCCAAAGCAATGTTCCAACAGAACGCCATCATCCCCGTCTCTAAGACTGTCAAACTGTCAAATGGCCGGCATACAGTACCACGCTACGCAATGCAATCATCTCATGTCCTTGCTAAGGTCATAAGACCACCCTCCGTCACGTCTCATCTTCTCACGCGCCGCCATATCCTTGCGGATCTCTTCCTCCGTCAGCCGGTCTGTTCCGCCCCAGTTCGCACTGCTTCCACGCGACCGAAACTTGCTCCATCGGTCTTTGTTCTTGAACACCTCTTCCAGCTTCAGCGGCGCTGGCGGTCCAAACACGTGAAGAGGGTCCAGAGTTTCTTGCTTCATAAGCTCACGTCGAAGCTCGGGCGTATCCGCCCACGACGCTACACCCACGCCCTTGGCCTCCTCATCCTCCTCCTCATCCTCGTCGTCTGTCTGGATCTCGGGCAGCTCGATGTTCTCACCATTCAGGAAGCGCGGGGACGCCCGCTTGGCCGATTTGGCCGCCGATTTGGCCGCTATCACGCCAGCTGGCCGAGCTGGTGTCTTGTGCGACGAGGGGCCGGCTCCGTGTTGACTGGAAGCGAAGGGGATGTGGCCCTTGGAGACCTGTGCCATGTCCATAGGGTGTCCGCTCTTGCTGTGGTGAGGTGCAACTGGCGGTGCTTTGAAGATGTCTCGCGTGACGCCCTGGGTTGCTGCGCCGTATCCGCTTGCAAACAAAGACTTGTTTGGTTGATCCTGAGGCTTCGATGAGTATGCTACTCCAACTACAGCAATCCCCAGGGAGCAACTTACTTTCTTCAAGCCGGCCGAGGGCCGGACCGGCGGGCCTTTGAGGCTGGTGCCGTGGGACTGCATGTCCATTTCTTCCTCCGGGTCAAACTCATCTGACAAGCGCATTCGCTTGCCATCTTTCTGCTGAGCTGGCCCGCCTCGCGCGCCAACGGGCCGTGACGCTCCATCTTCCGCACCTTCCTGCTGGAGCGGTCGCTTCGTAGATATCTTCGCAGCATTCGACAACACTGCGTTGACTGGCCGATTGCCGTCTTCTTCGGACCGGTGCATCGTAGACTGTCCCAGGCGAGACGGTGGCCTCGAAACGGGCGCCTTGTCTCGCCCACTGTTATTGCCAGACGGGCCGTTTGCCTGGGACCGAGGCGCTGGCGGGGGTGCTTTCGTGTGCTTGGCCCTTTCGATGGCAGCTTGACGTGCGGCCGCCTTCTTCGCTTCTTCCTCAGCCGCGGCTCGTTGCCGCTCCTTCTCTCGCCGCTCTTCCTCTTGCCGTCGCCCCTCCTCGCGCTTCCGCTCCATTTCTGCCTTCATTTCCCGCTTTCGCTGAGCCTTCTTTTCCTCTTCCTGCCTTCTCTTGTCTGCAAGCTCTAGTGCCTTGGGGCGTCCTGTCGTCGAATTGATGGAGCTGTTCAGACTTTGCACCGAAGACTTCGCCAGTACGGTTTTGCCCTTAGCCTGTTGTTGAGAACTGCTGAGAGTGTCATGAAGGCTCGATGCAAGAGTGCTATTGGATGGGTGGAACCCGCCATGTTGAGAAGACGTATTCACGCGTATAAAGGTCGGTGGCTGCTTCGGCTTGACGGCAGCTTCCCGTGTCGGCTTTATCGGCCTCTTGATCTCCCTGGTCTTCACGGTCTGCCCAGGCGTTACTGTTGGACGAGGGATGGAAGGAGGGGGCTTATTGACTGGTGCCTCAGTTATGTCAACATCTTCTTGCTTCGCAGCTTCATTCCCGACCGGCTCAGTTGGAGCCTGTGCTCTACGCGGGCTCGTTCGCGTCGGTTTCGGTGCGCCTTTGGGAGCCGGTGTGCGCGTAGCTGTCTCCTGTTCTTTCTGGGCCACGGCTTGCTCCTCACCAGCAACTTTCTCCCGCCTTTCTTGACTGAATACGCGCGCCTTATCCCGCTCTAGCTCCCGAGCCCTCTCAAGCTTTGCCGCTTGCTTGGCGAGACGCTGGGCTTCCTTCTCCTTCTCCATTTGCTTCTGGTCTCTTCTGCCACGCTCACAAGAGGCACGAGTCTTGCGGCTGGCCCCAGGACTTGTCGAGTCAGTTGCAGGTTGGGACTTGGAAGGTACGTGCTTCGACAAATCCGGATACAACGGCTGCTTATCCTGCTCCGGTGCCAATGATTCAGCGGATTTGTTGAGTTGGCTATGCGTCTTTGCGATATAGGGCGAGTTTCGGAGTGACGCTTTGGACTCCACACTGGAAATAGTCCTGCTTGTCAACAAGCCCTTTGAACCTTTCAAGACCGACGAAAACTTGTTCTTGACCTGCTTCAGCGCGTTATGCTTGGTAGGGCTCTCGCGAACACTCTTCATTGGCGACTTGGGGGGCGCTGCCATTTCGGCACTTCGATCGCTCTCTGATACGGGATTGGGCACTGACACCGCCTTTTGGACACGATCCTGCCCAGGGAACCTTCCCAAGATATTGTGACGCAAGTCAGGCACAGAGACGGATTTGCCGTGGCCCACAGTGTACTTCCCCGCATGTGATATGGGTGCTTCACGAGCCGGGTGCGAGTGAGATGCGGACAGCGACTCTTCCTCTTCGTCCCGGCGCATGTCGAGGCCCTTGCTGCCAACAGTAGTGTTTCCACAAAGTGCTTCCTCAATGTCAGCACGATGGCTCTTTTCAAGACTTGGATGACGAGGGCTAGGGTTGATCACAAGTTTTTTGGTACTTGTAGGTGGAGCGATCCAGTTATCGTCTTCGTCGTCAGGGAATGCGCATGGTGTTCTTGCCGCTTGTTGATACCCAGGTGGCGACTGCAGCTTCATCTCTGCAGCGGCAGGTGCAGCTTGTGTGACCTGGGGCTGCGAGGGCAAGTAAGACGATTGAGTGCCAACGAGGTTGTGGATGGATTTCGACGGCCTCGCCTCACTCGCTTGTGACTTTCCAAGCATGCTGATTTGGTCTTGCAAGCGTTGAGTGTACGATTTGCTGTGAGCCGTAAACGTGTTGCCCTTCTCGCCAAGAAGCTCTGCAGCGTCGTCAACATCCATAGCATCTTGGTCATCTTCCAGCTCATCGTGCCGTACACCAATGCTCTTGCCTCCGGTTTGTCTTGGGAAGTAGCTTGTCCGCGTCTGATCAATGTGACTGGTCCTGGACATTCGCCCACCGAGACTCTTGTTAGAAGTCATGGGCTCGCGAGCAGGCAGGGAAGCGAAGTTGAGACTGCTCTTGCGCATGAGGGGATGGATAGGACTTGAGCCGTCGGACGGCGAACGCGTCACGTCCATCCCATCGCCATCGACAGGCGCCGTCTCCGAGATAACCTCAGTCATGGCTTCCACGTCCGGGATGGTTGTGCTGGGTCGCCCTGCTTGCACAGTGACAGGTGGAGTTCGTGCTGGAGACTGTTCCGGAGAGTCACTATTCAGCAATTGCACAGGCGACGAAGCTGCAGCAGGCGCTTCATCCGAATGCTCGACCTCATCTCGCTCTGCCGGCGTGGTGTCTGCTGTCTTGACCTGCTCCTCTTCTGCTGATGGAGCAGTCTCTTGGACAGGGCTGGTGGCAGAGGCAGGTTCCTCGTGGCACATCGTTTCTGCCGGGGGAGGCGAGGACGGTTGAAGTGCCTCTGGTGTACGTTGAGAGCTCTCTAGCTGTGCTGGCTCGACCTCCATCATGTCGCCAGGATCCGGCACAACTCCTTGACTTTGGCCCCCATAATATCTAGAGTTGGCCAAGACTGCCGGGTCCTGCTGTGCATTGTTCAGAGGCACAATATTTCGCATCAGCTGATTGGACTTGGTGGGGCTGCCTGTGTTGTCCTCGGCAAGTTTGAAAGTAGAGGTTCTAGCACGGTGCGAACTGGATGTGGTAAAAGGATTGGGAGCATCCTGAGGCATTGCGGAAAAGATGTCAGACAAAGGCTATCACTGGGATTAGCTCGAAGGGCAGTACAGTGTTGTGCCAGGGGGCTTCTCACCACTCTAGTTTCAGTGTCGTTTAGTATGCGGGCGGTGCGCGGAGTCTTTCCACGAAGCCTCCCGGGCGTCTTGAATATGTCGGCCACGTTGCTAAGGCTCGGTCAGCGGTGAGAGGGCGTGTTTGACGCGTCCGACACGTACATCTGGTTCTCGGAGAAGATCCCGGCCATGTGTTCGTTGAGCCATTCCACTTCATTTCTTGCTGAGTATCCGAATTCTTCAATTTCGGACTGCGTGATTTGAAGGGCAGAGGATCTCTCTTCCGCGCACCACGCCGCAGCGCCAACGGCCGGACGCTTTGATGGGAGTGATGCCATAGTGTTGCGCAAGGTTCGGTCTGTTAAAAGATGCAGGGTGTGCGCAGAGGGCATGTGGTAGTCAATCGGCTGTGGTGGTCAAGATAATTCACGCATGTCTGATTGCAAAGAATAGGTGCATCGTGCAAATTGTCAAGGGCTGCTTCGTGTGGTGCAAAAAGTGGCGGAGCCTGAAAAGGGACTTGCAGTGTTGCGAGAGGTTGGTTGGCTAACCACTTGCGGGTGAAAGTAAACATGATCATGTCAGCAACTTTGTTGTGGTCCGTGCACTGGGCTGTGCGTCTCGAAAGTGGGTCCCGTTACCTCAGTAGCGCAGATGTGAGTATTGGTAGTTTACTCGGTACTGGTTTAGCCTTGCAGCATGCAGCCTATGTGCAACTACGCAGCAAATATAAGCTTTTGCTGACGAAAATACTTGCATATCTTGATTAGTTGGCAAGGTTACCATATAATAATTCAAGTGGTGAAGTCATGGTGTTGAAAGCGGTATTTTCGAAAATAATAATATTAAACATTGGCTACTGTTAGGGATACACTAGGAAAGCCTGCAAGGCACTAATGAAAACGGGTTACATGGTCCGTGCACTAATGTCACGAAAAAAAATTTACAATGTACAAGAGAGTTGTACTATGATATCCTACTGAAATAATAGCATCTCTGTCAGGTGCTGACAGGGATGGAATGCATCCCTGTTGAGGTGGCTGCACGGACCATGTGCACATCACATCAACGCTATCATTTACCCATACCACCCACCATACATAGTAGTTAGTCAGCCCATCAGCTCCGAGTTCATGAAGACAAACAACCATCGATCGTAGCCTATACGGCGACCTTGCTGAGTAATCGGCCTTGCAAGCAAGCCCATCAGCGAAATCGATCGCGGATCAGGATTCCGATATGCAGCGGAGTACGTCGTCCAAGCCGATTCTAGTCTATACTAGCCGATTCTCAAGACGTCGGCATGGGAACCTGACCTTGTCTCATGAGCGAATCGAAGCCATAGGGTGTCTCGTCCATTGTTGTCCATCGTTACAGCAAATGCAGTGATGGGCATCACATGAGCCAGCGGCAAGTAGCCTCATTGGACACGTGCCCAATCTCCAAGCGAGGACAAGTAGCATGTCTGCAAGCAACTGTCTGCGCTGTCGGCCCTTGCTTCCGGCTGGCTCGGGCCATGCAACATGTTTCGCACAAACATATACCGCACTGATGGGCACGGTCATGATACCGATCCCAGCCGTGCATGTCTGCACATCAAGAGATGACCGCGGCCGGCAAGCGCAGCAGCTTCGTGATATGTCAAGGGGAGGCGACACGGGCTGCCAGACGCGTCTGGCGATCGAGGAATGAATGGACCGTGCCGGTGCCCCCGAGCTCGGCGCGAACTCGGCGAGCCGTGGGGTGGCGGCGACGAAGGAAAGGTGAAGCAGGCCCTTCGGCGACTCGTGGCACAAGCCTTGAAAGCGCCGCCGACCACGCTGACACGACGACAAACGTACGGTCTCGGCCCGGTTTGGACGCATCCAGCGGGACCCGGTCGTGCCGAGTCTCCGTTCTTGCGCTTGCGCCGGTCCAAGTCGTGTCGATGTGGTGGAATCCTCATCCCTGATACACACTCTGAAATGGGCATGTCCAGTGGCGCAGCTTGAAGCTGCCTTTGCTGTCTTGCCTAGACTGCCCAGCCAGTATAAAGGTAGGGCGGAAGGTGCGAGGGCTGTCCTTGTCGTGTGTTTGTCGGACCGCGCTTTCCCTCAGAACCCACAAAACCCAAAAGCTTCCTCGCCACTTGCAACACTTCCAACATGGCTATCGCAAATGGTACCCATGGCACCAACGGCAATAGCGACTCCACGATCAAGGCCGCCCAGACGTCCGCTGTGCTTCACCGGCATCTTCACCATGTGTTCCCCGACGTCGTCCGAGGCGAGGGTCCCCACTTGATCCTGAAAGATGGCCGCCGAATCTTCGATGCCTCCGGCGGTGCGGCCGTCGCTTGTGTTGGTGTGAGTCGGTCCGTGTTGGCCATTTCCCCCCTCGGCCTTGGCCTCGGCCTCGGCGCTGATGTCCAGATGTAGCACGGCAATGCCCGGGTCAACGCGGCTATGGTCGCCCAGATCAACAAATTAAGCTATTGTGCGTCGGGCTTCTTCAAGACGAGCGTTGTTGAAGAGGCTGCAAGGCTCCTGGTCGACACTACCGACGGCAACATGACAAGAGCATACATCGTGAACTCAGGTCAGTGAGTCGTGCCGGATAGCTGAAGGTGAGGCTGACTAGTAGCAGGATCGGAAGCCATGGAGGCAGCCATGAAGCTGGCGCGTCAGTACTACCTCGAAAAGCAGAACCCCGAGCCCAAAAGGACCCGTTTTATTTCCAGGAACCAATCCTACCACGGGACGACTCTAGGTGCCTTGGCTATGAGCGGCCACGTCGCTCGTCGCGCGTTGTTCGAGCCCATGCTTACTGACACCGTGTCGAAGGTATCCCCTTGCTACTCGTACCGGGGCAAGAGGCCCGCCGAGACGGACCAAGCATATGTCCGGAGGCTGGCCGATGAGCTCGATGGCGAATTCCAGCGCGTCGGTCCTGACTTGGTCTGTGCTTTTGTTGCCGAGCCCGTCGTGGGTGCTGCGTTGGGATGTGTGCCCGCCGTCGCAGGGTACTTTGTGGCCATGCAATCGGTATGCCGCAAGTACGGCGCTCTCCTGATCCTTGACGAGGTCATGTGTGGCATGGGTCGGACCGGCCAGTACCATGCCTGGCAACATGAAGGAGTCGTGCCGGACATTCAGACCATCGGCAAAGGTCTTGGAGGCGGATATCAGCCCGCGGCTGGAGTGCTCGTCCAGAGGAACATCGTCGAGGCTCTGGAGAGAGGCACAGCGTAAGTGAAGCATCGATTCGAGCCAGCAGTGTCGTTGTTGACTTTGGGTGGCAGTGCTTTCGTGCATGGCCATACCTATCAAGCCTTTCCAATCAGTTGTGCCGCGGTAGTAGCGGTACAGAGCATCATCCAAGAGGAAAATCTCATCTCCAATGTGCGGAACATGGGCGCTCTGCTCGCGATGAGACTTGGAGAGACGGTCGGCAAGCATCCAAATGTTGGCGACATCCGGGGCCGCGGCCTCTTTTGGGCAATTGAGTTTGTTCAGGACAGGTCCTCCAAGACGCCTTTCCCCGCAGCTGCCAACGTGGCGGCGCAGCTTAACGACCTCGGATTGACGGAGGACTATTCGATTGTGGTGTATCCAGGAAGTGGGACTGTCGATGGAACAGCCGGGGATCACATCATCATTGCGCCACCGTACAACATTACGGCCGACGATGTCGAGCACATCGCCAACACCGTCTCAAGATTGATTGAGGGCTTCTTCTCTGCATTTCAACGCATGGGGCCCTCAAGCTAAGGGGATTGGCTGGTTCCGAGTCTGGTGTGACCATTTGTACGCGAGGCCGACGGGACAGTGACGATATACAGCGGATAACGTTTCCGCGAGCATTCTTCCGCTCATGAGCCCAGCTCACGATTGCTTGACCCAATTATATCTTGTCATGCAGCACGGGCGTGCAGCCAGCCGCTGAGAAGGGGCTTGGGTGTCACGAGGAAAAGCAAGTTCTTGGGTTGCATTATTCCGCACACGGTGCAGCTGATTCTGGGCCCCGATAGGAATTATGCACCGAAGCAAGCCAAGCCAATGAAGCAACATAGTACCTAGGTAGCTATGAGTTCCGGCCCTGGTGTGAACTTCCTCAAGAGACCAATCTCGCCTTCACTCGACACTTTCCAAGCATGTGCCAGGTGCAGGCCGAGGAATGCTCCTGAGGCAGAAACAGTCCAAGCCAACTGTCCAGTCAATATGTACACAAAGATGCGCCCTCGTCATCAGCCTATCCCTGACAGCATACTCAGCAAGCGTGGCAGCAGGAATTGCTGCTACCTGTCCGGTGGTCCTGAAATGCAAGTGATTATGAAAGATGTAACCGAATCAGCTTCTGGAACAAGGTCGACTGTTACATGATACGACCAGGTGCTGTACAAATGGCACAGCGGGGCTGGAAGAGGTGACGTGAATATCAAGAGACCAGAGTGGACGTTCAAGTAATAGTACATTCTGTGTAAATGGCTACAGGGGCACGGGTAGATAACAGGGGCACAGGGGCGCTGATGTCAGCGCCTCACCCCTGGAATGCCCCCCCGACGCTCGAGGCTCGAGGCTGTCCTCGACCTGACCTCCAACCGTGTTCGGCCTCATGCCTTTCGATCTGATCACTCTTACCCAACGCCAACGACATCGTTGCTCGCCCTCGCACGGGGACCATCCATGCCATGGCTGTCCGCGACTCCTCCAGCCGGCAGGCCGCCGAGGAGGAGGCCGAGGTCGACGTACTTAAGTCGCATCTGGAAACGCGCGCCCAGATGACCAAGAAGATCAATGCCAACCGCGCCAAGGTTGAGGATGCTGGGAGGAAGCTCGATCTGACTGTCGCCTCTCTTGGTGGAGAGACGCAGAAACTACAGGACTTGCTCAAGAGTACGTCCGCGAGGCCGCCCGAGGCTTGGCCGCCCGAGGCTTCCAACGCCCCAGATGCACGGCCGACGGCAGGCTGACTTGTCTTCTTGCAGACATCCGGGCCGCGCTTGCTGCTGTCGACAACCTCAACAGGCAGGCCGAGAGCAAGAACGACGAGGAGAGCACGATTCGCATGGGACCCGAGAAGGCCGGGTTGACCAGCTATGTCACCTCCCTGAGACGGCTGAGGAAGACACTTGCTTCCATGAGATCTTCGAATCTACGATCCACACAGGACACCGTGACAGACCTCCAGAGGCTGGTCAAGTCGGGCAATACGCAGCTGGAGGCCTATTTTGACAAGCTGCTTCGAAGTGACACGCCACGGTCCATCGAACCTCTGCACTACACGACCAAGAACGAACCCTTCCCGATACTCTCCGAAGACAAGAACTCGAAGCTTGGCGTGCTGAACGATTACATATCGGATGCTCACAAAGAAAGTGGTCTTGGCGACGGGTCCTCGGCGGCTAAGATCTACGCCGAGGTACGCGGGCAGTACCTGCAATTCACTTTGGCGAACCTGGCGCTTGCGAGCATCAACATGGCGAAGAAAAAGGACCCGACCATCATCTATCGGGCCGGCATGAGCGGGATCGGCATGTACGCCCAGGCAATGGAGGGCCTGTTCCGGGCTGAGTATGAGAATATCTGCCGCGTGTTCGCTCGCGGCGACTGGGGCCCGGTCTTCGTAGCAACCACCACGGGCGCCATCACCGAGCTTACCAGGGTCCTGCGCGAGCTGAACTTACACACCAAGCAGCACCTGACCACCGACTGCTTCTTGGCCTTTGAAACGGTCGAAGTCATCACCACACTTGCGAACAACATGGAACAGACCACCGGCGAACTCAAAGCCCCTCTAACGGCGGGACTCAAACCCGTGAAAGAAACGGCCAAATCAGCCCTGGCTGAATTGCTGGTGGCGACCAAGCAACGAGTCAATGCTCTTCCGGCGTTACCGCAGGATGGCGCTCCCGTACCTGTCGTGGGCGAGTCGATACGGAGCCTGCAAGGCATGGTGGACTTCCTGCGGCCCGTCTCCAGCATCATGGTGTCCCTAGGGGATGGGGGCTGGAAATCGGTGGCAGCAGCCAGAGGGGCGCCGGACACTACGCCCAACCTGTCTTCCTTCGACGTCACTGCAGATGGGAGAGAGATCTTTGCGCACTACTGCACTGACACGGTCGAGACTCTGTTTTCTGCTCTGGATGTTCGCGCCAAGACGCTGCTTGGCAAGAAACCAGTGGTCGCGGTCTTCATGGCGAACAACATCGCCATCGTCGACCGCATGATCCGCGAGTCGGAGCTCTTGTCGCTCCTGGAGCAACGGCTCCCGCCGCTCATCGATGCATGGCGCAAGAAGTCCAAGGGCCTGTACTTGGACATGTGCAAGGACGTGTCGGTGCACCTGCTCGACACCATCCACACCTCGCGCACGCAGCGGCCGACCTCGGGCCAAGGCGCCGTAGACTCGGCCTCGATCATGAAGGGGCTCTCGTCCAAGGACCGTGACAACATCAAGCAGAAGTTCACGGCGTTCAACGCCAGCTTCGACGAGATGGTCAAGAGCCACAGGTCCTTCACCATGGAGCCGGAGGTGCGGCGCATGTTCGCACGCGACGTGCAGCAGACCGTGGAGCCGCTCTACAATCGCTTCTTTGACCGCTACCATGAGGTCGACAAGGGCAAGGGAAAGTACGTCAAGTATGACAAGTCGCAGATGGCTGCTGTCTTCCACGGGCTGTATTAGGCTGTTTTTCCCGTTCTTGCCCTCCGCGCTTGTATACGCTTGCCTGCCGTCTCCAAGATACCCCACCCATACCCTTTAGACAAGCTCGTAATTTACGATCGCACCTGATGGTCACGGCTATGAACTTGCAATGGGCGAGATTACATGCTGGTACGCTCCCGATGGACGACCCCGTCTACTTCACATGGCCGAGACAAAAAGGAAGGGCATGCATGGCAAAGCATCCCCCACGGCTGGCCGGTCGTCCGAGACTTTTCCTTGGCAAGCCGTCAGCTTACATACGCCTAGGCTCTTGTCCCACCGAGTGAGCACGGGCGTCTAGGTCTTGTGCAATCATCTTAGTGTGTGTGTGTGTGTGTGCGTGTGCGTGTGTGTGT
>JASMMZ010000006.1:28115388-28548724 GCA_038502455.1 Anisogramma anomala
GAGGAGGGAGGAGGTCGTACGGAAGAACATGTACTGGAACACGATGGGCTGCTGCGCGAGGCGGCCGAAGTTGGTGTCTGGGAGCAGCGTGAAGTCGTCCGGGACGGACTGCTTCTCGATGCGCGCCCAGGTCAGGTAGACGTCGAAGAGGAGCAGGAGGACGCCGAGGCGGATGATGGAGGGCTGCGCGGCATGTCAGTGTTCTCGTAGTCTCTGCCTCGGTGCAGTGCGACAATACTCAGCCTACATCGAACTGGTCCCCTTCGCGCATCAAGGTATTATGTAGCAGGTGCCTGTACACCTGCACCACCCATCCCGTTGCGTCAGCCTCAGCCTGCCCGAACGGCATGGACCCGGGCAAGCGCCGCGGAAGCCACACCCACCTGGGGCTTGATCAGGACCAGATCAATGAACAGGACGATGTAGTCGTGCTCGACATATTTGTCGCAGAAACGCCCGCAGTTCTTGCAGACGGTCAGGCGGATGTTGTGGCCGCTCGACTTGTCACCGCCGGCGTTGGAGTACTTGGTCCATAGCGTCTTGACCGGGTGGCGGCATTCTATGCAAATCGGCATCGCATCGCGCAGTACGGAGTCGAGATTCGTTCACTGGAAAAGGACCATGTACGCGGTGGCAGGACAGACACGGCGCGTTGGCGGTGCGGTGGGTGTAAGGGTGCTTGGGGGGTGAGAAGACGAATGAAGTGGAGATCAAGCCGGGAACTCCACTCCACGCGTCATTCCGAGCATCGGCGCAAGGCTGTCTAAGTACTGCATACAAAGACAAAGGAGTATGACGTCTACATCCTGAGTTCTATAGACGAAGTTCAGTCCCTCGATACCAACTTCGCACAATATGCCCACCTCCACCCCTCCATCCTCGCCCAAGTCCCCACTGATCCAATCTGCACCACATCCTCCGTGCCTACCTCTACGCCCTCGCCATCCTCCGCATCCTCGCCCCAGACTCTCTCTTCACCTCCTCTTCGTCGCCTGCATCCTCCACAACATCGGCAGGGCTCAGTAAGGCCTTTTATGGTGTGCTGGAATTGGCAGCCGTGAGTGTGTACTGTGAGCTAGCTGGTCGATGCGTGCAATATTGAGGAGGGGCGGTCTCTACTAGATGGGGTCGGGAATCACAGGAGGTTGGCAACGAGGTTTGGTTGTAATCATACAATGCGAAGTAAACTTCATGAACGGTGAGGCGAGCAACGAAAATAGCCTCTATAGCAGCCACGTCAATGAGTACTATGCATGAGAACTCCATCCGGAAGCTGACTATTCCCTTGAAATTCCACAAATCGACCCCCCCCCCCCCGAAACCTATCTGCCAGGCCACATTCTGGTATACAAAAATACAATCAGTCGATTACTCACTAACGCCTTGGATGCTGACCTATATGGGGGAAGCGCCTCTAGTCTTAAGAGTGTTACGTCTAGTCTGCTTTCTTATCCTTCGAAAGCCCTCGCACTGGCATGCGGCCCCTGAGCAGAGCGCCATCGCCATCGCCCCGGCTCAGATTCAATGTCAGCAGACCCGAACTCGCCTGATCCAAGAGTCCGCCCGTCCGCCCATCTTCACTGTTGGTGTCCTCCAGCTCGATCAGGTCTCCATCGCCGCCCCTGAGTCTGTTCGGCCCCAGTATCGGCGTGTTTGGCCGCTTGGCCCACGCGCCGCGCAACCACGTTTCGATGGTCGCAGCAGCTTTGTCGAGCCCAGTGCCGTGCTGGTTGCTTGAGGACACGTCGCCACCTCCCTCGAAAGGGCTGTCGACAATGGCGGCGCCCTCCTCGGTGAAGCCGAAACGGGCGGTTTCAGACCCCATGACGGCCATAGACGGCATGGAATCCATGTTGAGACTGGGGAGGTGCTTCTTGGCCCACGTGTTGAAATAGTCTTTTTCTGGACCTGGCGCACGCACGGTCCTGTTAAGAGAGCCAACGCCGCCTGGCCGCTTCATCCACGCGGGCCGGATGTCCTCATTACCGCTGCCAACCCTACTGCGCGACGGTGTGGGTGCTGATGAGGCATAGGTGGCGGCGGCGTTGGCGTGGTTGGCTAGCATGCTCTGACGGTGGGAAGAGCCACCTGGGCTGTCGATAACATCCGAGCTGAGAGTGATGCTTGGCATATCGAAAGAGCACCTCGGAGTACTGAGTGAAGAAATAGTCCGGACGCTCTTCTTCCTCCTAGGCGGGAAGTAACCCATTGCCTTTCTTGAGACCCTTCCGATTTCGACCGGCTCTTCACAGTGGTCTAGTTTCACCCACCGAACATGTGTCCAGGGTTTGTCGTCCTCCACCACAGCAGCCTCCGGGGCTTTTCCGCTCTGCGAAGCAAAGTATTTGTCGTGAGGATTCGAGGTTGTGGATGGCCCAAGTGGTGAGGCGGCAGGCCCGAATGTTGTCGCGATTGGGGTGGTGGCCAGATGGTCCACGTCGTTAGACTGAAATGATGATGGCTCGCAAGGCCTCCCCTTCGCTTCGCACGCATCAACAGGCACGGCAAGCCATTTCCTGACTTGAATGTTGTCCCTTGACCATAAGCCGTTGGTCTTCCTGAATGCGTCCTCCTGGCATCGGTACCTGAGAATGATACCAGCGTAGGTATCGCTCGGTTGGACGTGATGTATGTAGACGAGCTGGTCTTGCACTATGGGGCTGGCCACATTGTCTCGGGATGCCTCGTCCGAGTTTCGCCTCTTGAACTTGCCCGTCACGTCGAGGCCGCCGTTGACGCCTTCGTGACTTTCCAAAACACGGGCGGTCTTCCTTGCTTTGAAGGCGGCATCCCGATCCGCCAACGTGCCGGCGGCGACATCATCCATTCCAGGGCGAGTGTCAGCAGGTGGCTCAGGTCCCCAGGCATCGGGGACGTTGTTCCGAAATGATCTGCTCGATGTCCTCAGCATTGATCGCCCGGGGCTGCGCCCTCGCTGGGAGTCGCCGCCGAGAAAAGACGAGGCCAGATCGGTAACGGAAGACCAGCTCGCAGTCCAAGGGGTATCTAGCCATCCCTTGCCCGCGGACGTCGAGGCATCACCACGATAGGAGCTAGTGGCAGGTCTGCTCGATGACCTCGAGGAGGGCCCGAGCCAGGATGCCGAAATGGGGCTGGCCCCCCGAGCGGGCGATTGCTTTCGGGATGTGGTGAGCACCGATGCGGATCTCGAGGTCGTGGACCCGGCTTTGTCGGCTCCCGTGGCGGGGCGGCGGTTGCGTGGACGGGCTTCGGCATCGTGGGTGGCGGCTGTGCGTCGGGCAGTGGTTGACATCACGACGAGGCCAGTGACCTCGGCGCGCTGCAGTCGCCGGAGTGGATCGCAACCATCAGATCGGAGATGGGCAGAGTGGACGCAGGGAGCGGAGGACCATCAATGAAGGACTACCAGGCGGGAAAACAGCGAGCGGGTTTTGTGTCTTTGCAGGTGATGGAGCGAGGCGCTGGAGCGGGGCCGGAAGGCGGGTCGATAGGCTTCGTGTGAAACAAGGGATGCAATTGCGCACGATGCACCCAAGGACGCAGCAGTGTGCTGGTGAGAATGAAAGTGGATTGTGGTTATGTGGACTGTGGACTGTGAACTGTGAACTGTCTCGTGTTGTCGTGATGCCACCAAAATAGTGGACAGGTTTGGTTCAGGAGGGGGAGCGCTCGGTTCGTTTGCTGGGATGAGGTCCTGGGATAGCCGCCGGCGGACCCTAGACTAGGACCGTACTTGGTTCGGGGTTGGCCGATTTGGCGGCAGTTGGACGTTGGGGAAAAGATTGGGCCCACTGCAACACGTGTAGACAGTAGAGCTAGCAATTCAAAACGAAGAATGTGGACGGACTCCTGGTCGAGAATCTCTCAAGCAGATGCAACACAAGACCACGCCTGTCCTGTGTTACAGAGTGTCATCTGTCCTTGGTGATCTAAATTGGGAGGGTCAGTGCTAGCAAACCGAAACCTTGATTTTCAATCTCGGTCTTGATCTTGCTTTCAACAGACCGATGCCGTATGAATCCACAATACCAGAGTGCATAGTCATCTTTTGGGCAGGAAAACTGCCCTTGCCCAAAGATGAACATAACGATGTACTAGTACATGCTACAGTCGTGTTGCAGGTGATGTGTGACGCTTTATCCGGGTTGGTTGGTGGTGAGTCTGTCAGGCCTAACCAGGGTTAGGGTATCGGGTATCTTGGCAGAGGTGCTCCGGGAACTCCGGGGGTTCCCGGGTCATGGATCCGTTGCCTGCGTGATCGAATTTGTTGCTTACCACCGCCTCGCAAGAAACGCCGTGAGCACGTCCCGCGACCTCTTCAATGTCCACGACAGCCGCTGCGACACCGCCAGCCCCGCCGCCCCCGCCACTATGAGGGTCACCGAGATCATTGTAGACGTATGCCCTTCCTCCATCATCAACACGAGGTCTTCTGGCTAACAGTCTGCAGGGCTTCAAGTCCTACGCCGTCCGGACGGTCATCTCAGGATGGTAGACAGCGCCCAACCACCAGGACGCCCACGCAAGAGGTACCTGCTAACTCGAGCAGGGACGAGAGCTTCAACTCCATCACTGGCCTGAACGGCAGTGGAAAGTCCAACATTCTGGACTCCATCTGCTTCGTTCTGGGCATCACCAGCATGTCCACTGTGCGCGCGCAGAACATACAGGTCCGACTACCCCGAACACTACTTCCCACGCCTTCTCCTTGCTGACACCCATCGACACTGTAGGATCTGATCTACAAGCGTGGGCAAGCCGGAGTAACGAAAGCCAGTGTCACCATCACCTTCGACAACAGGGATAAGAAGAAGTCTCCCATCGGCTTCGAGGAATATGGCACCATCAGCGTCACTCGCCAGATTGTCCTCGGCGGCACGTCCAAATACCTCATAAACGGCCACCGCGCCCAGCAGCAGACTGTCCAGAACCTGTTCCAATCCGTTGGTCTGAACATCAACAACCCGAATTTCCTCATCATGCAGGGCAAGATCACCAAGGTCCTCAACATGAAGTCCGTCGAGATCCTGGCCATGATCGAGGAGGCTGCCGGCACAAGAATGTTTGAGGATCGCAGAGACAAGGCACTCAAGACCATGGCAAAGAAGGAGATGAAACTGACCGAGATCACGGAGCTGCTGCGAGACGAAATCGAGCCCAAGCTGGAGAAACTGCGGGGAGAAAAGCGGGCCTTCCTGGACTTCCAACAAACACAGAACGACCTTGAGCGCTTGACAAGAATAGTGGTCGCTCACGATTACGCAAAGTACACTGAGAAGCTCCAGCAGTCGGCCGCAGACCTCGAGGGCAAGAAGCAGAGGCAGAAGGACCTGGAAGACTCGGCTGTCAGGCTCAAGAATGAGATCTCGCATTTAGAGGAGGACGTCCAACGAGTCAAGGCACAACGTGACAAGGAGCTGCGCAAAGGCGCCAAGGCCAACGCCCTGGAGGAGTCCGTCAAGAAGCTCTCCAATGAGCTGGTCCGCCTGGCAACCGTCATGGACCTGAAGAAATCCAGTTTGACCGAGGAACAAGACCGGAGAATCGCAGGCGAGAAGAACGTGGCCGAGCTCGAGGCAAGTCTCAAGGAGAAGACGAAGACATACGACAAGATCAAGGCGAAGTACGACTCGGCCAAAGAGAACCTGGAGAAACAGAGTCAAGACGCAGAATCCAAGGAGGAGCTGCTCCAGACCTTGCAAACCGGTGTCGCTTCCAAAGAGGGCCAGGAGAACGGCTACCAGGCGCAACTGCAAGATGCGAGAAGTCGCGCCTCTGCCGCAGTGACGCAGCAGGAGCAGGCCAAGATCAAGGTCGCTCATTTCGAGAAGCGCATCAAAGAGGAAGAGCCGCGCGCTCAGAAAGCGAAGGCAGCAAATGCTGGCTTGCTCAAGGAACTTGAAGCTTTCAAAGTTCAAACTCAGAAACTAGAGAAGGAGCTTGGAAAGCTCGGCTTCAGCCCTGGTGCCGAAGACGACTTGTACAAGCAGGAGAGCACCATCCAGCAGAGAATCCGTAGTCTCCGGCAAGAGTCTGATGCGTTGAAGCGCAAGGTGGCCAACATGGACTTTAACTATTCTGACCCAGTGCCGGGATTCGACAGGTCCAAGGTCAAAGGACTTGTGGCCCAGTTGTTCACCCTCGACAAGGAGCATACCAGCGCGGGAACTGCCCTTGAGATTTGTGCGGGGGGCCGTCTCTACAATGTCGTTGTCGACAACGAGGTCACAGGTACGCAATTGCTCAAGGGGGGGAAGCTGCGCAAGCGCGTTACTATCATTCCTCTCAACAAGATCTCCACATTCAAGGCTTCTGCACAGACCATCGCAACGGCACAGAAAATTGCTCCCGGGAAGGTCCACCTGGCCCTTTCGCTGGTGGGCTATGACAGAGAAATCTCGGCTGCCTTGGAATACGTTTTTGGAAGCACGTTGATCTGCGACGATGCTGAGACGGCCAAGCGGGTCACCTTCGACCCCAATGTACGAATGAGAAGCATCACGCTCCAGGGAGATTCTTATGATCCGTCTGGCACCCTGTCCGGCGGCAGTGCTCCCAACTCCAGTGGGGTTTTGGTGACCATGCAGAAGCTCAACGACTTGAACCGGCAATTGAGGGAAGAAGAGGCGTCGTTGCGAGAACTTCAAGCCAAGATTGCAGGTGAACGGTCCAAGCTTGATCAGGCTCGGAAAGTCAAGCAGGAATTCGACCTCAAGACACACGAGATCAAGCTTGCCGAGGAGCAGATTGGCAGCAACTCTTCATCCTCCATCATCCAAGAAATCGAGAACATGAAGGAGCAGATCATACAACTCAAGAAGGATAGCGATGAAGCGAAGAAGCGGCACGCGGAGGCCACGGCGGATGCCAAACGAATCGAGAAGGACATGAAGGACTTCGACAACAACAAGGACGGCAAATTGGTCGAACTGCAAGCTTCACTGGAAAAGCTACGGAAATCCTTGGAGACACACCGTGTCTCTGTCAAGACTCTACAAAAAGAGCTTCAAAATGCCCAGCTCGACTCTGAACAGGTGTCTGGTGATCTTGCCACTGCCCGCGAGCAGCTGCAGGAGATCGATCTGGCCATACGAACGCAGCAGGATGAAATTGCGGAGACCTCCCACCAGCGTGATGGGGTCAAAGAGACGCATGACACGGCCCAGGCCGAGCTTGAAGCTGAGCGTGCCAAGCTGAGCATTTTCGATGATGAACTACGCGCTCTCGACAAGGCGATGCGAAGCAAGAAAGACCGGATCACGGAAGAAGGCCTGGAACAGCAGAAGCTCGGCCATCAGGTGGAAAAGTTCAACAAGGAGCAGCAGACCGCTCGTCAAGCTGTCGAGTCCATGGAGAAAGAGCACGAGTGGATTGCCGACGAGAAGGAGACATTCGGCCGCTCTGGCACGCCCTACGATTTCAGGGACCACAACATCTCCGAGTGCAAGTCCACGCTCAGGAACCTGACGGATCGATTCCAGGGCATGAAGAAGAAGATCAACCCGAAGGTCATGAACATGATTGACAGCGTCGAGAAAAAAGAGGTCGCCCTCAAGCACATGATGAGGACGGTGATACGCGACAAGAAGAAGATCGAGGAGACGATCATCAGCTTGGATGACTACAAAAAGAAGGCGCTGCAGGAGACGTGGGAGAAGGTCAACGCCGATTTTGGCGAGATCTTCTCCGACCTGCTGCCTGGTGGCAGTTTTGCCAAGTTGGATCCGCCCGAGGGCAAGACTATCAACGAAGGCTTGGAGGTCAAGGTGTGTTTGGGCAAGGTCTGGAAGCAGAGTTTGACGGAGCTCAGTGGTGGTCAGAGGTATGTCAGCCGTTGTGTTCTGACTTGGTGGCACCATGCTCACACCGTTTCTAGATCCCTCATCGCCCTGTCGCTCATCATGGCTCTCCTCCAATTTAAGCCCGCGCCCATGTACATCCTGGACGAAGTCGACGCCGCGCTCGATTTGTCGCACACGCAGAATATTGGCCGTCTGATCAAGACGAGATTCAAGGGCTCCCAGTTTATCGTTGTCAGTTTGAAGGATGGCATGTTCCAGAATGCCAACCGTATATTCAAGACCCGTTTCAGTGAGGGTACGAGCATGGTGCAGGCATTGACGCCGGCGGATCTGAAGTGAGAAGTGGATTGTGTATATGTACATGACGCGTATTGGATGGAGTTTTGGCCGGGTGGTATTCCATTGGGCCACACTGGCTTGTGGTGACCAGATCCTGCGGTGTCTGGTGCCAACGGAAAGGCTTCTCGGGTTTCGTACGTGTGGCTTATTTCATGATTGGATGAGAACTCTATTCGTTTGTCCATTACTTGTTTTGCACGGCAGTCTATATGACAGACAGCCCACTCTTCCATGACAGCTTGCGCCTATTCATTCTCCGTCATATGCTCGCCCCGCTCTAGTACCTCGGCCGACATGCCCACCTCCAGGTAAAAGTGCTGGGAGCCGTTGTCCTCGAACAGCGGCGTCATCTGCACGCCTAGACAGCCCGTCCTGGGGGCGCCCTCGTCGATGGCGCGCAGGGTGTGCAGCGTCCTGTCCGGCTCGACGGGGTGGCGGACGCCCGTGTCCTGGTTGGTGCTGGGGAGCGTGCATCGCGTGGTGCGGCACGAGACGTGGAAGGCCGCCTGGTCCTCGTCTGGCGTCCCAGCGGCCGCGGGGCGGAACCTGATCTTCTTCCAGTCATCCTCATCGTGGGCCGGGCTGCCAGATACTGCATGGGGCGTGTAAGTCTCGAAGTCTTCTTGTAGCACAGTGGTGGCCGCAGAACAAGACGTACTGAATATGTTGGCCCGAAAGCGGCGGGGGCTGAGCACATCCCGATCTTCATCCTTGGCCACCTTGGACTCCCGATCTCGGACACTTGCCAGGTTCATCATGTGCACTGGGTGCTGAGGCTGTTACACAACACTCGTGTCAGTCTCCACGCAAGACACTCCCACAACCACACGGTTGAGTCACAGCACAAGATCACCATGACGAAGCCAAAATAATAATAATAATAATAATAATAATAATAAAGAGAAAAAAAAGAAAAAAAAAGAAAAAGAAGGGTGACACACACCGAGTCCGCAAAGCCCACGACAGACTGATACCCGGCCGCCCCGCCCGGCGCGTCCGGGTCCGCGCGGAACAGCGCGAGCCGGGCCCGCACCCCCAGGTACCGCGCCAGCTCGGCGGGCACGTCGGCGGCATCGGCATCGGCATCGGCCGGCAGCAGGACCTCGGCGACGGGGCGCGCGCGCAGGCCGCGCGCGCACTTGGCGGCGAGTAGCGCGCCGGCGGCGCGCCACCAGGGCCGCCGGTGGAGGGGCGCGGCGGGGAAGCGCAGGAGCAGGTAGGCGGCGGGCGAGGCGCCGGCGGCGGGGTCGCGGAAGCGGCGCATCTTGGCGAGGTCGGGCTGCCAGAGCTCGACCTCGATGGTGGCGAGGAGGGGGAACTGGCGCGGGGTGATGGCCTCCCAGGCGGGCTGCGGCTCGGCGGCGGCGGTGGTGGTGCTGGGTGGAGTGGAGCCGGGCAAGGAGGGGCTTTGGAGCTGCGCAAAGGTGAAGAGGCGGTCGTACGCGAGCCCCGTGGGGAGGACCTTTGCGCGGGCGAGTTCGATGCCCTTGCAGGATTTGACGGGGTAGATGAAGAGCGACTTGATGCTGGCGCCGGCTGATGATGGTGGTGGTGGTGGTGATGCTGCATGGTCCTCCTCCTCGCCGGGCCGGCGCGTGAGATTGGACTGGACCGGGTCGAGGCCGAGCTTGGTGTGGGTCTCGCCGAGGGCGTCGCTCTTGCTCGGCGGGAAGGGCGGGAAGAGCACGAAGAGCGGCCCGCAGAAGACGAGCAGCGTGGCGACCAGGACGAAGATGGAGCCTGCGTCGAGGGGCAGCGGCGCGGTGGCTGGCGTGATGGCAGTAGCGATGCCCTCCATGGTATCGAGGCATCAGTGATAATCATGTGAGTGAATGCTAGGTTCCAACCCGCCAAGCTACCTGTTCTCATTTACTAGCCACATTTCAGGAGTTGGCCGGTTTTGCGACACTAACGAGTTTCGACGTTGCGGCTGACGGTGAGATTGGAATTGATAGCTGTTTGTCGGAGCGCATAACTCGACTGCTCTCCTCGCTAAAGTGATTCCATGGCGCCCTCTTCTCCTAACCCAAGCTCATGAACACAGAAACAATTACAATATCGTACCTACCAGAAAAACAGCGGTTCCCATGCAAGGAGGTTGTGAATATGGCCAGATGCTGAGTCACGCCAACGGACCCAGTCTATACAGCAACCTTGCTGACGAATCGGCTTGCAAGCAATCCTGCAGGGAAGATCGATACTTGCCGCGTATTGGAGTCACACCCTGGTTGAACAATTTAGCCGCCAACTTTTCGCAAGTCAATTGAATCATTGTGAAAATTGCATCATTCTGAATCCTTTCGAGTTATTTTTGTCTTCAAAGTATGAAAAGCTATCATGTGACACTGTACTAGTCAACGGACTTTATGTTGTAACTGTTTTTATGGTTTGCCAACTACACTAGCCAACTGCATATATGCTACGTCAGCTTGGCTTGTAATGTAAGGGAGAGGGGAAATGAACAGCCACTTTTGGCAAAGGATAAGTATCAGCCCCGTACCATAGACTAATGAGTGGAAGCCCACTACTCGACTCCTGTAATTACCGTGGTATGGCCCGAAATAACAGACCCCTTGCTATGTACCTGTGGAACCCACCCATGCACCCGCCTAAATAATTTCGGCAACATTACAAACATTTTCACAATTAACATTTTATATGCATTGCATATCCCTCATTTCGTTAGCATAGTAGACCCTTAGCAGTGGAGACAACTTGGTCAGGGCCTGTCATTTACAACAAGACGAAGTAAAAAAAGAAATCATTCCTTTAGTTTTCAATTATGCTACATCATGCTTATAACTACAAAATATTTTAATAATGAAACAACTGTTATAAAACATGAGCAATACTAACTAATGGTCAAAATAGGTAAGCTATTGAAAACTAAGTAGAAAAAAAGATACAAATCCATTCAACGATCAAATAAACTTTATTCAATTTAATTTCATAAATAGTTAATTAAATGGAACTTAGTTGGGTAAACGAAAAGATTTTTTATGAAAACTATAGGATGTTAATAACGCTAAAAGAAAGAGATAAACTTTTTAAGCAGTCGATAACACTCTATCCACTCCAACTTTTCAAACGGTTTATTGCATGAGGATTAATTAAATAGATAGAAAAGTCTGTACTAAGTGTTTTATTCAATATTAACAATGATATCAACCACAAAAATCTCTTAATGAAACCGATATCGAAGTTAAAATCATTGAAACGCATCTAAAAAACTTTAAAATCGTTATAATTTATTAACAACATTTATATGTATATGTATATATATATACGTTTCTCTTCCCTTTACAAAATCAAATTTACTAGTAAAATCTATATACATATATATAATTTTCTGCCTTTATTTCTTGTTACATACATATATAAAAACCCTCTGAATACCAAATACATTATTAAACAACTTACATGAGCTTTAGTATTGGAAAAAATATTTTATGATAATGTTGTTTGTTAACTATCACTGATGAGTTTGCTGATATACAAGTATAATTGTTTCCGCTACATCCACTCGTTTTTACTCTCTCTATTTATAGATCAATTCACATGTATTAAATTTATTATTTTGGCTTGAAGTAGAATTTGTGTCCAAAACGCCTTGCAACACTCCTCTTTTAATCGTTATCTTTGAAAAAAAAAATCTTTTTTTCCTGCTAATATTTCAATTCGATTCCACTCGTTCAATTTTTTTTTAGTTTGAAAACAATAAAATAATAATTATTATTTCGATTTCGCTTTTAAAAAATTTAGGATTGATAGTCTATTGTATTAGTTTTTTCTAGTTCTCTTACATTTTTATCCGAACGAATTTTAGTAGACAACGAATATTATCTCTTAGCCTCTATTTTATTCGTAATATTGTCGCTATCGCTGCCCTTTAGATCTTTTAGGACTTTCTCCTTAGCAAGGAATATTTTTAGTCCGTTAATTGTATTTGTCTTTAGTGCCTTAATGTAGCCTAGTTTTTATAGATTCATACTGTCGAGTTTCATATATCAGCCGCTTTATTCAATTTCATTGGGTTTAATCGTATTGCCTAGGATTTCTTATTTCTCTTTAAATTTATCAACGGCGGATTTATGGATTTGTTCTGTGGTTTTGAGCTTTCAAATTATAATTTCAATTTTTTTTTTCATGGAACCTCACAAAGACCGCACCAGCTTTTTTTGTTTTTCTACCGCGTTACTGTTAATTATTTTCAATTGGATAGTGAAAAACAGAATATAATCAAAAGGTATTTTTAGGTTTGAATTTTTTGGGTTTAGTTAAAATTATGTTAAATCACCGATTGTAACTTTTTTGTTTTTTTGATCTTAACATTATTTGTGTTAGAATAGTAGTAATTGCAGTGCAGTAAGTCAATTTTATATACAGTAAAGTTGACTATACTGACTACAAGTTGAGTGTATTGTTTGTGGGCCTACTGTATTGGTTGCAAGCTAAGTACAGTATGCGTACACTTCACACTAGAGCAAAGACCAAGCAATTGACTATACAAATTACTGTGTAGACCGGCTAGCGGCCTGCCAAACCTAGAATAATACATCCACCACTTGACTACGTAATATTACTATTACTTCAATCAATTGAATCGATAATATTGTAAAGTATAAAGCTTTACTAATACTAATTACAGTTTATTAGGTTAAGTACAGATAAGCTAAGTAAAAGAAAAGGCTACTTTCCGGTTACGCTTTGTAAAAGACCAAGGTAAAGGAAAGATTTTTGCGAATGGTCTTTATTGTTTCGTTGGTTTTTATGACGGTAAGTGAAGAAAACTTATAGGTAGCGACAGTATCATTATTCAAAAACTGAGAAATCTTTACCAAATATCCTTTTTAAAAAGCATTAAGATTAACCATCAAAGCTTTTAAACGATAAGTTGGAAAATGGCTAAGTAAGTACTACTACAGGTGTTATCATTTCAAAAATTACTAAGTTTTATGGTTTATAACTTTTAACTTTTGACCTTTACTAATAATAACAAACGAATTTCGACCTTACCATTTACACCAAACATTTGCCTTTATTCAACTTTTTACTCTTTTCCTATGCTAATTTAATTTATAAGATCGCTGCCTTAAGCGAAAATACCGAAAACCACCAAGTCGGGTCGAAAAAGGTACGCCGCGTGATTTAACACCAAGTCGCTAAGTTTTCACAGGACTTTACGCTAAAATACCAAGTTCTTACGCACCCAGATATTTAAGTCCCTCGCCTATTAAGTTCTGTACAAGCTAGAACATTAAGATAGCTACTGCAAATACTTACTTTTAAGCTATTGCCAACCTTGCCTCAAAGGAAGTAATTAATGCTTACAGAATAGTTTTCGTTAATTATTACAACAAATAACTTTGGATTAAGGATGTTGACGAAACCTTGATTAGAACTTACCTAACTAATTACGTTGCTAGTATATTTTCAACGTAAACTTTAGCGACGACGACGGCTGTAACGCCTGTGCTTTCTAAGAATTTCGTAAGTTTTTTAATTATTGGACGCCTAATATATAGAAGATGATTTAACGTATAGTTAAGGCTAAGTTTAAAAAGAAAGTTAATTGCTATGAAATTGATATTCTAGAAAAAACCCCATTGAGATTGACCGAAATCTTTTTTTAAATTTGTTTAACAAGAAAACTCCCTTTAAGATGCTAATCTTTAAAACTTCCGAGGTAAAAGTAAGGGCTTTAAAGATCCTTAACGCCTTTTACAAGTTTCAGGGGATCTTCCCTTAACCCTTATTTAAGTTAAGTCTATTTATATGTTGATAATAAGAAGCTTATCAATTTTCTTAGTAGTTTATAACCTTTACATAATAATGCGGAATACGCTTTTAGTGGCGGTAAGGCACACGAAGTAGCCATTACTAATACGATAAAAAGTATTAACGTTAACGCTCTTTACTAGTTAAATAAATAAGATCGTCGATTCCTTTAAAACCTTTAAGCCTTTATTACCTAACAATATTTGAATTAGAATTGCCAAGCCCTTTAAAAGACAATTCTATAGTAAGTATGCCTATACGCGCAAACTTATCATAGGTTTTATTATAGAACTTTACTCTTTAGGTTGTGCGATTGATAATTATCCTTCACACTGTGATTCGAAGTTTTGGGGTTTAAACTCCCAGAAAACATTAATGAAGATTAGAATGACTTCCGCAACCTTTTTCTAAAACCGGTGCAAATGATTGATATTAATGATAAGATTTTTACGGACTTCGTTAAATTTTGAAATAATATAGAAGAGTATGACGTGAAGACTTATAACTTTTTCAATACGAAAATAATACTTTTCTCAAATATTTATAAGTAAATAAAGGTCTCCTCTTTTAGGTTTTACTTATTATTTCCCAGAATCCTTATAGGATACGCCAAAGATTATTACCGAACCTTTCTGACTCGAGAAATTACTTTTTTTGAAATTTACAATAGTATGATAACCTACTTCAAGTACTATATCCACTTTATGTAATACTATACAGATTGGATTATTATGAAGTAAATTCCGATAATGTTCAAGAAGAACAAGGAGATAATATTCATAGATATGTTAAATTAGATGTTTGACAAGTTCATGTTGTGCCAATATGTAATGGGGAAGGCTTACGTTAGCGAAGCTACACTTCGCGAGTAGGTACGGGTAGCTATGTCGTGAGTTAACGAGTTTGAATACGCCCCACGATGCATAGATACCACTTGCGAAGTCATTTTTACCCAGTTACCCACCACGTTTGCAACCGTGATGATGCGTATACTAAACTTGCTTAATATATACCCCTCAATCGATAACTTTCGCGATGAAAATGAAAAAGACCGTACGATGATTATTTATGTCGACTGTAAATACTGTTATAAGCGCCACTAATGTTTAAAATCTGGTTTAATAACTTTGAATAAAAGTTTACAGTTATACTGACGCCAAAAGGGATAAGATTCAAGCAAATCTGATAACTGTAAGAAATATTGTTGTAATAGTGGCAAAAAATGAATTTAAAGTAAATTCGGTCATTGGTTGAATCGCCACCCTATTTCTGAACGTAATGATAAACAGATAATATACTGAATTTAATACCCTAATATCTTTCGGTAAAACTATTCGGACTACATCGTAAACTTTAAGGATAAAAAGGTTATTAATGGTGACAATATTCCTAAACAAATTAAATAACATTAAAATACGGATTTTAATACGGTTTAATAGTTAGTCGACCATACCTTTTTGTATCCTTTAACTAGTAAAAACCTTACCATTACCTTAACCAAGTTTTTAACCCCTTGTATATCTTTAACCTTTGCGATCGTTACTCGGATCGAATATTTTAGGGTATTATGCCCGACATAGAGACAGTAAGGTATTTAAGAGAAGGATATTTATAGTACGTAACATTATGAAGGGAAAGTACTCCCTTTACTGTAATTAATTACCAAGATGCTAGAAAAGTTAAAGTCGGCTTCAGTCTAGGCGAAGAAATATCGTTACTAGGAATAACATTAGCTTAAACTATTATTAACTTAATTACGTTTCATATCTTTAAGTCCCCTACCCTTTTTTTCTTTACATAGAAGATATAAAAGCTTTCGATGGTAATGTTGACGTTAATGTCGATGATCTGGTTAAGAATGGTTAGATGTTTTCCCTCGCCTTTAAGTGAATGTATTTATGGTTTTATTTTTCAAGTACAAAGATAGCGGTGATAAACTTGACGGAGCTAAAAATGCGTTAATCATACCAACGTTTTAACTATTTAACTGTTAAAACGTTATATAAAGTCCCAAAGTCCGCAAAATATAAAGATATTGGTAGAGCTTTGGACGATACAACGCTGTCGATTCGATTGCTCGAATTTATAGTAGTATTATAGTAGTCAGGTAGTGGATGTATTGTTTTAGGTTTGGTAGACCGCTAGCTAGTTTGCACAGTAATTTGTATAACCAATTTCTTAGTGTATGCTCTAGTGTAACGTGGGGCTATACTGCACTTGACTTGCAGTCAATTACAGTAAACCTATACAAAACAATACACTTAACTTGTAGTTAGTATAGTTAACTTTACTGTAGGTAAAATTGATCTACTGCATTTAAAATACTATTATTTCAATACTGGCGGATTTTTAGTTTGTATTCGTATGCTAGTGTGGTTGACCATTTTTGTCTGGTAAGCGTTAAAATACAACCTCATTAACTAGCCAAACCCCTATTAATTTTAATTCACCCCGATTTCCGTTAATTGCTCACGGCTTCAAGTTTCGACTTTATCAACTTTTACAAAAGTTTTGTTTGGCACAAGCTTTTATAAACCTTAACTTTAACCATACTAACTAAAAAATTAGCTATCATTAATACCCTCATAATCTTTCAATTTGCCAGAATATCTTTGGCCAACGTCATTACGTAATTTGACCCTGGCGAACGGCTTATTAACGTAACTCTTAATATGTATAGTTTACTTATTGCTATTTACAAACCTTTTAAAGGCCTTTTTTGACGATTTCTTCGTTATGGTATAGATAGAATTATCTTTACCGTTAATTCATAGGAACTCTTCAATTTTAATTTCTTCGTAAGCTTTGCGAAGTGTTATTACATCAATTATCAGGCGTTTTTGCTGGTAGTTCCGAATTTTAAAAGGTATTCAAATAGGCCTTTCGAGTCGATACAAATTACCACTAGAATAAAAGGAAACTTTAGCTACCTTGTAATAATGTTAAATTTTTTTTTACATTGTCATACTTATATTCAAGTTTTCCATTATACCGTAAACTTTTAAAGTTAATACGTTTCGTGTAATCCTTTTACATTTAATAGAGATATAGTAAATTAGGACACCGATAATGTAAAATTAGTCTTCCTGCCTATTTTAATTCATAAGGGTTATGAAAAAGCCGATTTGTAAAGATAGGTCGGTGTTATTTATAAAAGAACTATTCGTGAAAACTATTCATTTTCTCCTTAATATATCGATCGAAACCATATTAATTCCTTAGTCTATATTTCGAATCTGCAATTCAATCCTCCTGTTAAGCCGGTCAAAGTCGTTACCTATTAAATCTTATATGTAATACGTGATAAAGAGATTATAAAAGGCTTTTGCTTAATATAAAATGGTAATATAAATGTTACAAGAAATTTATTCCAGGTACCGTTGGGCATTAGCCACGTCAGTTCTGTTCATTATAACCAAAATAATATCATGACCGTTTTAACGAAAACTAAGGCCGGCATTAATACCAAGTATACGGATTAACTATACGTTAAAGTTAAGTTGATTTTTTTTCGCTAACGACGTAACCAGCTTACAATTCCAAAACTTAAAATCCTTAATTGCCTACTATTCCAATACTATAAAGCTAGCCGTTTCAACTAAAAGAGTATTGTTAATTTACATATCCATTGGGCTAAATGTTTCCTTTTACGCTACTAGTAAGTACATATTATATATTGAAGACTTTATACCTAACCGTAATTCGAAGTCCAATTGGTAGGTTAAAAATTAATAATTGCTTACTTCAATTAATATGTATAAAAGTTTAATACATTGTATTACCATAACTCAAGGGTAGATAAGCGGTAATTTCTGTAGTCATTCTAATAGTACGATCCGCTGTAAATGCGTTGTTAATTACGTGTAAACTTACGTTATATTTCAATCATTTGGTCTAAACTTATATTTAGTCTTAAATAATAAACTCATTAATAAAATGTTTAATTAACATTAAATAATTTTTCAAATTGTTAAGAACCATGTAAAAATTATGTTTTTGACTTTATTACTGTTTTTTAAGCGATTAAAATTTATTTTTGATACGGACGTCCCATGGTTTTACCTTTCATTTCGTAAATAATTCTCGGCTTGAAAATTGTAACATTTAGGTTTGAAAGGTTAAAATATACCTTCGATATAAATTATACAATTCCTATAGTTTAGAGGCCGTTTATCTCGACCTTATCACTTTATTTAAAAGGTTTATGGAAAGTTTTAATAATACTTTACGCTTGAAGCTTTAATGCCAAGTTTTTGTTATCCTTCTTTTTCCTATTTACTCAAACAGTATTATAAATACTACCCGGTATATATTTTTCCTTCTTAATATTCCTTTTCTTCAGTGGTTGTTCGCGCTGACGATGTTTTATGGGCTTATCGATAACAGGTAAAAAGGGTTTGTATTGGCTTGGTTGTTTAGCTCAAGGATACTAATAGTTAATAGCTCTAAAATAGGGTTTAATCTAAGTAGTACAAAGAAATATAGGGCCGTTCACAGTTTTAACAACTACTTTAAAGTTAGCAATACTTAAGGTCTTGTATAGGTTTTTCTATTTACCCAGCTCCCGCCACATAAGGACTTTACTTTTTAATGGAAAAACAAATACGTTGATTGTTAAAATGTCGTTCCCAATATTAAAATTATCGTTAACCTAATGATGTACAGATTCTTTTCGTAGTTTCTTTAAAACTTTGCTGTCAACTATAACTCGCTTTTGAGTACTTATTAATAGCGTAGATTTACTCGTCAGACGTAAATATGCTTTAAAGACCGTTAAAGTTAGTATTAGACCGTTAAAGCCTATAGTATCAATCAGACCCTTTACTAAAATTTAAAGGCGTGCCTTCGGATCCGTAAAGCTTATCATTTCTAACGTAAAGATGTTATATGCTCGACGAAGTAAACCGTATAATATTTTAATCTTCTTAATACTCTAGTAAGCCTCTACAGGCATATATTTGCACTTAATACCCATTATTTCATCATTTTCCTAAAACTCAATTTTCCTAAAGTTAGTACTGGCATCTTAAACGACAATGTTAAGTAGGTTCAAATACATGTTAATCTATAATATCCTTAATATTTTCCACATATCCTTTACTGAAAAGAATTTTAAAAACTTAGCTTTGTAAAAAAAGGTTACAAAATCAATGACGTAAATGATAAGCTTACTATCCAAATAAATGCCTTAATATAAACTTTGTTGTTAAAATTCATATCGTTTTTTAATATAAACTTAGATTTTGGGGGGGCTTGGTTATGTATTTCATAATAATCTTAAAGCTTTTTAATAGACTTTAGGGTAAAATATTCTAAATTTTTATATTCTACGGACTTTAGAACTTTATATAGCCTATTAACGGTTGGGTAGTTAAAGCGCCGGTGTAATTCAAGTATCTCCGACTTCGTTAGATTTAATGCTACTACTTCTAAGACTGAAAGATAAAAATATAGATACTCCCATTTAAAGGCGAAGGGAAACCGTTAAATGTTTTTAACCAACTCATAAACGTTAATATTAACTTTAATGCTAAAATCCTCTATATCTTTTAACTAAAAAAGAAAATAGGTAGGTAACTTGAAGATATAAAACGTAATCGACCTAATAAAAATTGAAACTTCCATTATCCTTCATAACGATAGTTATTAGCTTAATTCTAAGCTAAATCTAAATTTACTAATATCGTAACGATTGATTTTGATAACTGTAGTACTTTCCCTCTGTAATACCGCATACTTCGAATAACTTCTTGTTAAATACCTTATTATCCCTATATCTTCCATAAAACCTTAAAATGTTTAATTAGTGTAACGATCGCGAATAAAGATGGGTAAAAGGTTAAGAGCTTGGTTTAGGAAAATATATGGATTTTTACCGCACAAACGGTAAAAAAAATGCGTAGTCAGCTAGTTATTAAACCTTGCCAGAAATAGTATCTTTATATTACTTTATTTACTTAAGGGCGCTATCGGCGTTAATTTGCTCATAGCCTTCAAAGTTTGTAATTTAATTTAAGTGATCCTGTTTAAAGGTGATAAGATATTGTATATAATACATTACCTTTTTGTTATTTCACTTCGCGGTGGGGTAGCGAGTTAAGTAACAGCTAAATTTACTACAGATACAATATCTCTTACTACTATTACGACAATAGTATTTATAGTTAACAAATCAGTTTAAATCTTAGCTCTATTAGTACCAACGTGGCTAATACCTCCAATCTGTGGTCGATAGGCTAAATTTTAAATGTTAAGGGCGCCAGTAACCGTATTTATGGTCGATGTAATTAACTACCGTAAGGTTTTTTCTATTTACGTTAAGAAAGTTACCGGATTAGGGGTATATACAAACAAATTTGATGTATGCGTTATTACAGTTATAAGTAAAAAGGGCAATTGGTTTAAAAATTCTTCGTAAGTAACATTTAGGAGTTATAAGACGTATTCAAATTCACTAACAATCGTAACTGCTACTTGTACCTGTTCGCGAAGTGTGGCTTTGCCAACGTGGGCTTTCACTATTACTTATTAGTATAATATTAACTTTTCAAACATCTGGTTAAGTATATTCATTAGTGTTTTCTCCTATTTTTTCTTTGCCATTGTTGTTGTCCACCTCGTAATGGCCTAATCTATATAGTATTGGATAAAGTAGACGTTGTGTTCGAAGTAACTCTTTATATTATCGTAATCTTCGCGAAAGGTAGTTACACGAGTTAAAAAGGTTAGGAAGTAGTCTCTAGCATGCTTTATAAGGATTTCGGGAAATAATAAGTAAAAACCAAAAGGGGGAGCCTCTATTTACTTAAAAATATTCAAAAAGTGCATTATCTTCGTATCGACAAAGTTGTAAAGCTTCCTGTTATATTTATTTACATCGTTTCAAATCTTAGTAAAGGTCGTAAAAAGCTTATAATTAATATTAACCATCTTAACAAGTCTTAAAGATAATTGGCAGCCGCCTATCCTAAAGGGTAGAATCCTGTGGTAAGACCTATGGTAGGCTTTCGCGTATAAGAAAAACTGCTGTAAAAAGGTTCTTAGTGAACTTGACGATTTTGATTAAAGTGCTAGAGAGTAAAACGGACCTAAAGGTTCTGACGAGCTTAACGATTTTACTTAATTAACTGGTATAAAGCACCAACGTCAATTACTTTAGCCGCGTGGATAACTGCTTTTTTAAGTGCTCTGCCGCCGCTCAAAGCATACTTCGCACTTCCGCGTAAAGGTGCTAGGCTACTGAACAAGTCAACAGATTCCTCATCGTCAACGAGTAAAAAAGCTTAATTGAATTAAGAGTAAGGGGGAGGTCTCTTCAATCGCGTTGAAGGGCCTGAAAGTTCTTTAATATATTTTCCCTTAAGGCGTAAGTCTTAAGTGCATTCTTTATACTAGGCCAAATCGAGAACGGTTGTTGCCAGATTAGTAAAGATCTTTTTTGGAATATAAATCCCTCTTTTCTTAAATTTTTCCGTTAGTTTTAACTGAACATCTTTTCAAAAACTTTTTCTACATATTAATAATCTAGTTATCGAAAAAGATATGGTATTTGTAAAAAGCATTATCATTACGGTTAAGTTTTTCACCTTTATCGTAATCGACGATATAACAACCGACAAAGTCAGCTGAATATTCTTCGGTTTAGTCTTTATTAACGCCTTATCCCTAAAGTTCGTAATTATAGTACTTGATAAAGAGGAGTCTAAAGGCTTTAATTGCTTCTTTTCAAACAGAGTCGGTGATAACTTTTAAGTAAGCGCTTGCGGTAACCATCTTAGGATTCTGGCTTGTATAAAACGCGTAAGGCGAGGGGATTAGGGGTTTAGGACGTAAAGAATTGGTATTTTGGCGTGAAGTTGCGTGGGAACTTAGAGATTTAGCGACTTGATAACTTAGCATAAGGTTGCACTACATAGCTTTCTTGGCGAGACTTTGTGTTTCCTGGTATTTAAGCATACTGAAGCAATCTTAATAATTGAATTGGCGTAGGAAAAATAAAAAAAAGTAAAGTAGTGGCAAAGATTTAGTTTAAAGGGTAAGGTTAAAGATTGTTTATTATTGTTTGTAAAAAGAAAAGATTAAATATTATAGGCCGTGGGACCTAATCGTTTTTGTAATAATAACACCCGTAATAATATTTACTTTGCCGTTGGCTAACTTGTTAAAATTTAAGGCTTCTAACAGTTAATCTTAATGTTTTCAAAAAAGATCTTTATTAAAAATTTCTTGGTGTTTTCGAATAGCGATACCATCGTTATCTTTAAGCTGTCGTAAAAACCACCGCAATCTACAAGTCTTCTCTATTTACTTCCGTAAAAACCGTCGCAATTTGTAAAGGCTTTGCGCAAAAATCATTCCTCTACCCTAACTGCCGTTATTAACGTAAAACGTAACCAAAAAGTAGCCTTTTATTTTATTTGGCTTATTTATACTTAACCTAATAAGAATTGATTAGTGTTGGTAGGTCTTTAGATGTTGCAAAGTTATAGATTCGATTAGTTGAAGTAACAGTAGTATTGCAGTAGTCAGGTGGTGGATGTATTATTCCAGGTTTGGTAGACTACTAACTGGTCTATACAGTAATTTGTATGGTCAATTACTTGGCCTGTGCCCTAGTATGAAGTGTGGTCATACGGCAATTGACTTGCAGTCAATTACAGTAGGTCCGCATGAAACAATACACTCAACTTGCAGTTAGTATAGTAAACTTTACTGTAAGTAAAGTTGACATACTACACTACAAATACTACTATTACAACAGATGTAGAATACTTTACTTTGAAAATCATCAAAAATATATATCATTACTATTCAATAATACCTTAGCCCTTCTAAAACTTGAGTTTACACTAAAATACGATAGGTATTTTAACTTCAGGATCTTTATTTATATGTTTTATTTGAGTAATAAGTTTTGTTTTTACGTCATTTACTTTGTAACTTTTTATTACAAAGTTAAGTTTTTAATTTTTTTGTTAATATAAGAAACATGGGAAACGTTAAGGATGCTATAAATTAACACATCCTAAGGTTTAATTAACGGTATTTTTTTTACAATGCTCATACCAACTTTGCAGTGGTGGAGTTTTAAAAATATAATAAGATAATGTAGATTTAGTGTAAACAGGTACCTATAAAGGCCTATCAGTGTACTGAAAAGGTTAAAAAGATCCACGTAATACTCCGTCGAGCGTATAATATACTTACGCTAGATATTAGTAGTTTTACAAATTACATGGTACGCTTTTAAATAGCGGTAAAGACTGTAAACAATATTATAAGCCCAAACGGCTTTATGTTAACGCTACTGGTTTTTAACGCGTACCCATGCCTGAAAAGTAGATCTCTGCTATTAGCAAATACCTAAAAGCTAATTATAACCTACGGTAAAGTACTAAAAGAACTTTGGAAGGAATCGGTATGGCGTTAAGTTAACGACGCATTTAACAATAGGGATAGCCTTACGATAATCGACATACTTAATTTGCCGTTACAAAGTAAAGTCCTCGTATAGCGGGAGCCAGTTAAATAGAAGGACCTATATAAAATGAAAGTATTATTAACTTTGAAGTAATTATTGAAACTGTTAACGACCCTATAACATTTTGTGTTATTTAAGTTAAACATTATATCAGAGCGATTAACGATAAAACTATTTAAATTAATTAACTATGCTAATAACATTTTCCTTTATCTGTTATTATTAATCCGATAAAACGCCACTAGTACGGACGACCCTAAAAATGAGGAGTGTTAAAGAGGAGGAATATATATAAAGTTGCATTTACAATACTACTTAGGTAAGTATGAAAGAAAAAAATAACGAAAACTTGGTATTAAAGCTTCTGGTATAAGATATTATCAAAACCTCTAGAAAACCCTTGAAAGAAAGTGAAAAAGTCGAGATTGAAGGCTTCCTAACTCGGGGAGTAGTATAATTTATACCTAAAACCGACATGAATTTTAAGACCCAATCATTACAATTTTTAGGTCAAGGATTATAAAGGAGGTCAAAGGTAAAACCAGGGGGCGTTCGTATGAAAAATCATATCTAATTGCTTAAGGATACGGTTATAAAAGTAAAATTTCGATCCTTACGTAGTTGTTAACAATTTAGAAGATTAGTTAACGCTTGGTGGCCGCCTTGGTAATAAGCTTATGAGTAAAAATGAAAAGTAAGTAAACACTTAATACTCGAGAAATAACGTAAATATATACGCAATTGGTAACCTATTTATAGCGAATCGATTTATTGGAATTACTATAGGGAATTTATATCACTTACCTTGCAGGGACAGTAATATGATATATTAAGTTATTATACTTATTGGTTGAAGTAAATATCTATTAAGCTTTAATTTATTAGTCGTACTTCAAGTTATGGCTAGGTATAAAGTCCTTAATATGTGACCCGTACTAATTAGTAACGTAAGAAAGGATTTCAGCCTGGTAAGTATATAAATTAATGATACCCTTTTCGTTGGAAATGTTTGATTTATAGCATTAGAATATCAGAAGATTAATGACTTTAAATTCTGAAATTGTAAGCCGGTTGAGAAATTAGCAAAGAACAACAAACTTAACTTCAACGGATCGTCAATTCGCATGGTTGGTATCAATATTAACCTTGGTTTCCGCTAAAATGGCTAAGGCGTTCATTTAACCATAATCTATAAGACCAACGTGGCTAGCGCTTCAAGGTACTTAGAATAACGTACCTGTGGCAGTTAAATCGCTATCTCATTTCAAGCAGAAGCCGTTTATGATTTATTCATTACGGAATAGGTATAAAATCTAAGGAATAAAGACTTTGACTAGTTAAATAAGAGGTTGAAATGATAGGTGCGGAATTTAGATCGAGGGATCAATATAGTCCTGATTAACCTGTTAAGGAATAAGTTAATAATTTTTACGGACGATTCCTTTATAAATAACACCGAATTATCTTTTCAGATCGGCTTCCAAACGACTATAATAAGTGAAGACAGGTGATAATATCAGTTAAGTATTATAGTTAACCTAATTTATTAAACTTTTAGCAAATATAAAAGGATTTTATAAAGCGTATTGATTTTGAAGGTTTACAGTATAATAGCTAACTTGAATCTAAGTATAATATAATAGGAAACCGTCAACGTTATTGCTAGGCAGTTAAAGATTCTTCCTATCCCGGTGGTAATCTATACCGACTCGAATGTAATGATCACACTAAATACCCATAAGTATATAGAAAGTGTCAGAGGGTTTAAGTTATCAAGAAGGTAGCAAAGGGGCTGAATGAACAATATCGCAACCGTGCAAGTAATAATCAAAATCCGTGAGGCTATTCAGAATATACTGAGACTGAATACTTAGATTGACAACTGAAGAGCTATGAAGGAAATGCTATCTATGTAGTGATAACTGTGTCCTTATATATCCGTGCCTTCATACCATCTTCAATATTGGATAGTATAGATATTAAGATATACAACATATCCTATACATCCGTGCGTTAACCCTAACCCTAGGTTGCTGACATAAGAGATGTTCCCCACCTGATGAGTTGAACGTCAAGCTTCTAATGGTGCAGCTGGCTACTGGCCTGTTCCATAACCTGCAGTTGGTTCTTGAGTCATAACATCGAAAAGCCTATTCTAATGAATTTTAAAACTCGGGATCATTAGTGAAAAACGCCCAATAAATAACGTGATAGCACTCCGAAAATCCTACAAAGGTATATAAATCGAGGAATTCCGGTAAATTAATGGAAACGACAACTCTATTAACGTTATAACGAAGTAATCGCCGAATAAGACTCTTAAAAGGTTTATAGATATTTATAGACAAACTATACGTATAGAGGGTTTTGTTAATAGGTAACTTACTAAAGCCAAGTCACTTAACAGAGGATAGAAATATATTAGAAAACTGAAAAATTACCAGAGAATTGACGATAGAGGTTTCTTCAATTAGCACAATTCAATTGTGAAATTCAAGTATTAGCCTGTAAAGGAAAAACGTTTTGTATAAACCGATCAGGTCAGAATTCGGAGCCGTGTGGCAAGTGAAGAAAAATAGGGGTTATTTATGTATAAGTAGGGTTAATTTAGGAGTGGAAGTCAATTGCAATTAACAAGGGTTTGGCTAGTTAACGACGACGTCATTCAATGGTTACTGGAAAGCATTGGTCAAATATATTAGCGTATGAATACAAAATAAAAATCTGTTAATATTGAAATAGTAGTAATTACAATGCAGTAAGTTAACTTTATTCACATTAAAATGAACTATGCTAACTATAAGTTAAGTGTATTATCTGTGAACTTATTGTATTAGTTACAAGCTAAGTATAGTATGCGCCTACTTCATATTAGGGCACGGTTCAAGTAATTGGCCATACAAATTATTGTGCAGACCGGCTAGTAGTCTACTAAATCTATAACAATACATCTACCACTTGACCACGCAATACTACTGTTAATTCGACCAATCGAATCGACAACGTTGCATTGTATAAAACCCTACCAACAGTTTGCTATTATGCCGATTTCCTTAAGTTTTGCTGTATTTTTGGTTTTGTGAACAGTAACGTTAAATTTATATATTTTAGGTAATTATCTATCATTTTCGTTTACTTTCAAAAGTTTGCTTTTTCGAAGCTGAAAATTAAAAAACATTGTTATATTTGATAACTTTCTAGTATATTATATTTAATTTCATAATATGTATCAATTTTATATTCGATAACTCATATATTTAAGGCTTAGGTTTTTCAATTTTTCTTTTCAAGTTGTTGTTACAGTCTACTACCTAAGATAGTAGTCGCCAAAGATCTAGCCCTGGTAACTACCATGCCTTTGTACCGCTCCTAAGCTTTTTTTTAGCATACCAACATCACGTAACTAACCACATAATCAAGTCCCTCCTTTTTGCTAACTTTATAATGGTTTCTGAACAGGAATATTTCTTCTTTTGAAATCGAAAATTATAAACAGTATCAGACTACTTTAAACAACAGCTTTAGTTTAGTCTCTTTCAATATAATTCTAGATTTATATTTTTGACTGTAGTTCAATCATTTTTAAGTGGTTGCAATCTACAATCATGTCTTTTGATAATCAGAGCACAAAACTTCATGCTTTCAAGCAGTTTATTAACGCGTATGTATAAGAACAATTTTAAACGGCCTTACTTTGCGAAATAACAAATTAATCGCTTAATTGAAAGGTTTTACCGAAGCTTTACAAACGAAACTTGTTACACGCAATTAAAGTATTTACAAATATACTATATATATAAAAATATACAGTTAATATATTAATCAAGTTCATAAATATATTTAGACAATTCAAAGTCATCACCGATACGCTAATGATTTTCTAGTAACTATTAAACTAAAAAATTCGTTTTCACCTAACTTATAAGCAATACCAATATAACTTCCGTATCATTTTACGCCAAAATCTCAGTTAAATCACCTGATAACAACGAGTACACTTTGAATTACTCCTATTTCGATTATGAAACCGACGATTAACCTAAAGAAGTTAACCATTAATGAACTGAACGTAAACCCTGTAACTAATCGGTAAAATTATACGGTATTAAATGATTGTTCCTGGTATAGGAATTACTATATTACCTAAGTTATATAAATACCAAAAGTTTATCAATACAAAAAAGATTAATTTTACTTTTTTTAATTGTTTGAAAAAACAGTGAAAATAAGTTATTACATCTGCGATAGCGATGGCGGTAATAACAATCTCGAATATTTTACAACAATACTTTACATTTAGCATTACGACTATAATACAGTGAAAGTCGTTGTCGTTCTGTCAAATTGATGAAATAAGGAGCTCGCAAGAGGTTTTACATATATTCAAACGTTTGGAGAACTTCATTATCAGAAGCCGTTAATACGTCCTATAAATACGCCACTAAAAACACTATTTTCAAAAAAGCTAATAATGATATTCTAATTGACTCATTACTCCTTTTCAATATACACAAGGAATATAATAAGTAATTTACTAATATTGAACTAATCAATGGACGGCTTCACATCTTTGTACTTGACTTAATAACATCAACGTTAATTACATGAACTGAATAAGTAAACTTGTATGATATACATAGAAATCAATTATAATAATACACCTGCGCGTGAAAACTAAAAACTAAAATTCTATCAAAGGATGTAAACAATTCATGAACTGATATTAAACTATGATTTATCTATTTACATCAATTTAAGCTTTTACGTTTGAAAAACCATAGTTTGTATTTACGATACTATATAAATGATTCTTGAATCTAAACCTACCCTTCAAATCCTTTCCAACGTTTTAACAACTTTAATACTAAGTTTAAAATAGGTATTAAACTTACTACCAACGATAAAAATATTGAATCCGAGGAGGGAAAACTGTAATTCTTATATATAATCGCGTATAAAAGTTAAAAAAGATTTTAATTCGATACCATAGTTTACCTACAACTTATGGAAAGCATTTTTTAAATCGTTAATTTATTTTATGTTATTATCTCATTAGGTATAGTTTTAGTAAATATAGGTTGTGAATTGTATAAAATTATCCATGATTAATTCACACGTCCATTATGATTACTATGAATTTTTATTCTATTTGGACGACTAAATAATATATGCCGACACGTTTCCATTACTAACTTACAAATTGTATACTTTGGAACCTATTTAAACGTTAATCTTAATGAATATTAATACCGTGTTAGAATTTATGTTCTTTTCCACTTATAAATAAACGTTATTATTGGTAAACGTAACATAAAATAAAGATAAAATAAAATAGGACATTACAAAATATTGATTATTTTTGAAATACACTGGTAAATATATCGTATAGGAACGGAGGTTGACACTAAAATCAAAGTTACCTAAGAGTATTAAAGTAATTATTTTTTCATGCAGAACCCAAATAAACCCGTAAAAATCAAATAAATATAACATAACTTATACTGCCTCCTTTTCAAAATAATAATGAGGTATTAGTCCCCCAACAAATTTTTACTATTAACAAATAATTTCCGGATGTCCTAAAATATTTACATCTTTCTTCAACTAAAACCTAAGGATAAGGCTTCTTGTTCATCGTTCTAAAACCAATTGTAAAGATTTTCTTCAAAAATATAATTAGATATAGCTTTTAGAAGTTGTTTAGAGTCCGTTATACAGTATGTTATAGGAAAATCTCCTGTTGTTACGGGAAAAACTGACCAAGTTGTCGAATTAAAGTTATATTTGCGCGAACAACTACTTCATGGATGATTTCATACTCTTCATAAAACTACTTGTAGATGGTTCACATTTTATATCGATTATCAACAACTTGATGCTATTACGAAAGCCAATTAATATCCACTCTCTTTAATAAAGGAAACATTTGCCAATATTTTATAGGATAAATAGTTTATCAAAATTAACGTTGAAATAGTCTTTTATAAGCTTGTATGAGTAATGACGACGAGTGGAAAATTACGTTTCGCATCCATTTCAGACTCTTTGAATACGTAATTATTCCTTTCAGTCTTCTAGACGTACAAATTACCTTTCAATAATATATTAATAAGTCATTAAGTAAATTTTTGTATAATTTCTATTATTTTTCATTTAATGATATGTTGGTATATTCGAAAAATACCTTCAAATACTATAATGTAAAAATAAAATAGGTATTAAACTTGTTAAAAGTTGCTAAATTCAACTTCGACATTTTAAAAAACGAGTTTAACGTTTGACAAACTAAATATTTTAGGTTTATTATTAAAGTTACAGTCGAAGTATCTATAAATAGGACAAGCTACACGTTATCCGAAAGTAGATAGTTCCTACATTAGTGTACAGGTTACGAAATCTTTTTGGGATCGTTAAATTCCACTATCAAATTATTCGGAATTATTCTTTAATATTCCCCACCTTAACTAGGTTAACAAATAATATATTACCTTGAGTTCATAGTCTAGAAAAGCATACGTTTCTACTATTCAAACTCTCGTCTATTGCAAAACCTATTCCCATCTAATAAAACCTTGAATGAAAAACCTTTATAAAAGCCGACTGTTTCAAAAAATCCCTACGGGATTATTTATTTTTAAGTAAAGACTTGGGAACCATCCGCTCTATAACGTATTACTCGCGTCATTTGCCACCCGTTGAGTATAACTATATAATGTGCGACGAAAACCTACAAAAGATTACAAGTTATTTAAAAACATATAATGCAAAGCTTTATATTATGACTTAAGGGTCAACTGCAGGTCATGAAATAGGACACCGGTCGGCTGCGCCATTAAGAGCCTAATGTCCAACACATTAAGCGGGGAACATCTCTTATGTAAGAAAACCAGGGTTAGGGTTAGCCTATAGATCGCTAGGATAGCAAGGCGATCTAAATGATCCAGTACTGAAGATGGTATGAAGGCCATAGAATAAAAGGACACGGTCATCACCACATAGATAATATTTCCTTCATAGCTCTTCAGTTGTCAATTTAAGTATTCAGTCTCAGTTTATTCTGAATAGCCTCACGGCTTTTGATCATTACTTGCACGGTTGCAATATTATTCACTCGTCACCTCTGCTACTTTCTTGATAATATAAACCCTCTGAAACCTTCCATATAATCACGGGTATTTGGTATGATCATTACACTTTAAAACAAAACAAACTTAGTTACCATTTTATAGGACTATAGAAGTCCGAAATACTTTATAATAATAGGATAAATTCCTAAACGAAGACCTCTAAATGACTTTTTTAACGTTAATTCAAATTTATTTATAATTAACAATAGATTATATACAACTAAATGAATCATTACGACGAAATTAAAATATCTTCAAAGGGGTTTTCCATCCTCGCTTTTTGGACCGAGATTTACGGCTTTTTCGACTCAAATATGTTGCTTTTACATTGCTCCCAAACTCTCTTATCTTAGCGAATTTATTCCTAAAGGTTACGAACTCTTTGCCAATAACAACCTTTAAAAAACTCAAGACATCGCTATCACCCAAAACGTTACCTATTCCCATTAAGTTCCTATGATATGTATAGGTAATGATCATGGTCCGACCTACTAAGATATGCCATGTAGGTAAGAAACATTGCTAATAATTATAGTACCCAGGAAGACTAGTGGAGTCTACAAAGATCCTTTGTGCGGGACTTATGTGTACGGTCCGTGTACAGTCCGTTACATGACCTTGTAGGTGAGGCCCACAGACCGTACCCAGACCGTGCCTAAGCCGGGTATTATACATCCTGTTATGTATATATTTTCGTAATAAATAAACTTAATGTCCAATAGCCTCCGTTTATAATATACCCCCCCCTTTTATTACAAAATCGCTAATACCACAGCATTTCGCCGGTAAAATAAATAAATACGGACTTTATCCATATAAAACGCGAACCAGACACGAGTCGAGCGCGGATCGTATAAAGTTAACACCAAGCTATAATTTCATTGTGTAACGCAATTTAAAAAGTATTATATAACGTATAAGTTTTACCGATTTTAAGTTGTTTACGATGTATTACATATCTTATAACGCGTCGTATGACATATAAATCTTAGTAATCCCAAGCAGTGTATGTATATAAAAACGCACCCTACTATAACTCATACCCCCTTTTTTCTTTCCCTTTTTCCTTTGTTAATCCGCCCTCTTTTTACCTGTTTTGGTCAAATTATTTATATTCATTTCAATTATAACTATATGTTCCAATTTTAGTTATAACCTTTATTCTTTCACAGAAGGTTTTTCTTAATGATGACCTCTTTTTTGTATACCCGATATTTTTAATGGTCTTAGTATAAATTATATAGCTTCCGGCGTATCTAGTGGAAATAATCAATTTCTCCATAGAGCATAACGTCTATTTATTTTCTACTCCCTTACCGTAAATCATTTCGCGTAACCCTCCCGCGTTATAAGAATTATTTTCGTATTTGGTAATAACAAAAATAATACTAAACTTTCCCTTTTATAGGTAGAAGATATTTATATATTTTATATCAATCGCCCATGAAATCCCGGAATATCATTCATTTATATCCGTATTTATCGCATTCATGAATTCAATAATTATCGTAAGTTATATAATAATGTAACTTAAAAAATTGATTCTACGAAAAAACCAAGGAACTATGAACCACTTTATATTACGATGAGGAAACGAATTTATTTATCAATTTTCTCTGCTCACGCGTTTTATTACGGTAATGTATTGTAGTTTCTCAAAACGGTGTTTATATCCTATTACCTACCTATAAACTTTCAGGTAATATCTCGAGTTATAAACCCGTTTTCGCATTTACTTTTTTAGAATTCGTTAGTTAGTTTATTTTCTTTCGCGATATCGCCTGTATATAGATCGTTCCGATCATTTCTAATATATAGGTTACGACGCTTTAGGCTATACGCCTTCGTCCAGTTTTCTTTTTTGTTTTTTCGTTACCTAAAACGCCCCCATACCTATTTTCCACCTTCTGTAACTATATGCTATTCGTTAATTATACTTTAATTTGTAATGTTTTCGCCCCAGTTTCCGTTGGTACTCGTTGCAAACCTTTTAATAGATTCATTGCTGGTGGTTAAAATAATATTACTATGTAAGGCATATTTCTCATAGCTAATATTGGCTATTATTTATAAAATTTAACAAATCATTTTGAAATTCTAACTATAAAAGCCTTTCTATTTGTCCGCATTCTATTTTTTAACTTTCTAAAAAGAACGGACCGATTAAGTTAACCGAAAGTATTTTAATAATCGCATCTACGTTGAGCGTGTGGTTTGGATGTAAACCGATATGTTACGATCCTTTATATCCCGTTTAAAGGATCGATTTTCCCGCTACACCCAGCGTTATTTTCCTTTGTCGGCGTCTCCCAACGCCCGCCCTGCCTTACGCTATCCGCCCTTATCAGCTTCGCCCAATATTCGCCCCGCCTTATGTTATTTGCCCTTATTAGCGTTTTTCGAAACACGTCCCACCTCGCGTTATCCGCTCCCGCTTGCGTTTCTTAGCGCCCTGGGCTAGTTACAGTAGGGCCTTTAACTTTACCGGCGTTCTAGCTTCGAGGATCGGAAGGACGATAATTATATCCTACAAATGAAGTTTAGTGAGTTTTTGGTAACAGCCGCCTCGTGGTCGCATAATTTTCTGGGAAATAAAGTAATATATACCTGGCTCTACATATTATATTATGATATAATCATTGTTTATTCACTCACATTTTCATTATTAATTTATAATTCCTAGAGTAAAGGAGATATATCCAATCTAAAGTTCGTAAGGCGTATCCGACGTCGGCATCAAAACGACAGGTGGTTATAAAACTATACATTCCCCTATTACAAAATAACTATATTTAAAGTTATAATATACTTGTGTTTTGTTTTGCAATTTCCACCCAAATTAAATCTATTTTTTTGATCAATTGTATAAAGCAATTACCCTTTTCCCTCATTCTTAGGACTAAAATATTCTAAACTTTAAATTTATTGTATATACCCTCCTCTGTATCGTTCGTAATGAAGACTAGTCCTGCGCAGGTATCCAATACAACTTACGAAATAGGGGTGTTCGTAGCCGTATGTTGAACCAAATTAACATAAAACATGTATTATTTACCAAAATATCTAAACCAATAGTAAAAGGATTCGAAACGCCTATTATACCATATATTTTATAAAACCAATGGATCTTTTCATTTAAACGGTTGGTTTTAATGTTGCGCAATTTAAACTAAATTCAATTACCTACCTCATATCGTTTCGCCGGGTATCTTCGGGCATCAGTGACAATTTACAATTTTTTTTCATTTGTTACCAAACGTATATTATGATTGTTTCAACCGGTTCCGTACCTTCATATAAGTGTGTCAAAAACGTAGAAGCTCGTTCCGCTAAATTGGTTATTGACTTCGTATTTGTCTTTACCTTAAGAATCAAGAACATTTCGTACCTATTAACTAATAGATTCGTATGAAACCTAATAACCGTCGACTCCCACTTATTTTATACGAGTTAATTAGTTGGAAAGTATAATATTGAGTTGATTTACGAAAAGGCGGCGATAGTCTGTTAGTATCTTTAAACTTGTCAATTTACTCTTTTGGTGTTACCGTTTATTATAAGTAATATAACGTCGATGAGACTCATTTCAATTTTATTAAAAAGTATAAAGTCGTTTAAAAGGTATTTACATCATTCAAGCCGCGATCGTTAATAATAAATACGGAAAATATTAGTATGTCTTTAGATCGTTGCAACGTTGTAGATTCGAATCGTGGTCGAATTAACAGTAGTATTGCATTGGTTAAGTGGTGGATGTATTATTCTAGGTTTGGCAGACCGCGAGTTAGTGTACCCTGAAATTTGAATCGCTAATTACTTGGCCCGTCCTTTAAAGTGAAGTGTAGCTTACTGCACTCGATTTATAACCAATGCAGTAAGTCTCCACAAAGAAATACACTTAGCTTGTAGTTCAGTATAGTTAAATTTATTATAGGTAAAGTTGACATACTACACCACATATAATAATATTCCAATACTGGCGGCTTTTTAATTTGTGCATGTACGTTAGTATAGCTAACCAACCTTTTCCGGTTACCATTAAGTTTCTTTATTTTTAATTAGCCAGATCCCTGTCAATTTCAGTTTAATTTTATATAAAATTGCACCTAATTATATACATAGTAACCCCGTTTGGCCTTAATTACTCCGCCGATCCAAGGTCTGAGTTAATTAACTACTACAAAACGTTCTTTCAACATAAGCTTTTACAAGCCTTTACTTTAACTATGCTACTTTAAATATACTACTTAAACAGATCACTATCATTAATACCCTAACAGTCTTCGAGTTTGCCAGCACATCCCTGTCCACCGTTACGTAATTTAGGCTTTCTGTGCGGCTTATTAACGTAGCTCTCGATACGTATAATTAGCTTATTATTATCTATAAATCTTTCCAAAGCCTTATTAGACGATATATTCGTCATATTATAAGCGGGGTTATTTTTAACATCGATTTATTGGAACTCCTTCATTTTACTTGCCTCGTAGGCTCTACAAAATGTTATTACGTCGATTATCAGACGTTCTTCGCCCATAGTTCGAGCTTTGAAAAGCATTCGAAAAGACTCCTCAAGTTAGTACAAATTACTACGGAAATAAAAGAAATATTTAGTTACCTAATAATGATTTTAAGGGTTTCCTATAGTATTATACCTATATTAAAGCCAGTTAATATATTGTATAACTCCAATACGAATACGTTTCGTATAATACTTTTGTATTTAATAAAGGTCTAGTGAATCAAACTATTAATAATATTAAATCGATTTTCCCGTTTGTTTACGTTAACGAGGATTATCAGAAAGTCGATTTACAAAGAGAAGTCGGAATCATTTGTAAGGGACCTATTTGTAACAATTATTAACTTGGCCTTCAATATGTCGATTGAAACTATATGAATCTTGCGATCCAAATTTCGCATTTACTTTTCGAGACTTTCATTTAACCGGCTAAAGTCTTTATCCGTTAATTTATATACCTATACAACGATAAAAAGCTCGTAAAAGGCTTTTGATTAACATAAGGCAATAGTATAACTACTTTGAATACGTTATTCCAAGTACCATTTAGCCTTAGAATTATTGATTTTCTTAATTGTAACCAAAATAACGCTGTAACCGTTTTCGAGAAAGCTAAGGCCGACATTAATATTAAGTATACGAATTAACGATTTATTAAAATTAATTTACCTAATTTCCGTTAACGTTATTATTAGCTTGTAATTTTAGAACTTAAAGTTCTTAGTCGCTGATCATTCTAATGCCATAGGACTAGCCGTTACAAGGAAAAGGGTAACCTTAGTTTACATACCTATCATGCCGAAGCTTTTCCTTTATATTATCAGTAAGTACGGGTTATTTATTAAAAACCTTATCGTTAAACGTAATTGAAAAAACTACTAATAGGTTAAAAACTTATAGGAGTTTACTTAAGATAATGTTAATAGTAACTTAATATATCGTATTACTGTATTTTAAATGTAAATAATAACCAATTCCAATAGTAATTTGAATAATACAATCCCCTATAAATTAGTAACTAATTTTATATAGGCTAACATTATATTACAGCTATTAAACGTATAATTACCTTTTATTTAAGTTAATAAATTCACTTTTAAAGCGACTACCCAGCGCTAAGTAATCTTCTAAATCGCTAATAACTATATAAAGATTTAATCTTTACCTTTATTATTGTATCTTTGAACGATTAAACGTAATTATTCGTACGGACGCCTTGTAACTTTACCTTCAACTTCGTAAATTATCTTCGACTTAAAAATCGTAAATTTAAAGTCTTACAAGTTAAAATCGGGTTTTAATACGAATTATATAACCCCTCGAATTAATAAACTATTAATTTTGACCTTATCGCTTTTTTCCAAAGGTTTGACGAAGATTTAAATAATATTTTACGCTCGAAGCTTTAATAACTAATTCTCGTTATGTTTTTTGTTTCTATTTACCTAAATACTATTATAAATACAGCCCAGTATTTTTTTTTTCCCGTTAACGTTTCTACGTTTTGAGCGTCTTCCGCGCTGGCGGCGTTTTATCAGCTTGTTAATAACGGGTAAAGGAGGTTTATATAAACTTGGTAATAAAATTTAAGGGTTTTCATTGTTAGTATCCCTAATATAGGGCTCAGACTAAGTAATTAGAAAAGATACGAGACTGTTAATGATTTTAACTATTAGGTTAAAGTTCGTGATACTTAATATCTTATATGAGCCCTTCTAATTATCCGGTTTCCGTTATACGAAGATTTTACTTTGTCATGGTAAAATAAGTACGTCGATTATTATAAGGCTGTTTTTGATATTAAAAGCCTTATTAATTTGGTGACGTACCGATGTTCTTCGTAATTTCCTTAAAGCTTGACTATAAGCCGTAACAAGTTTTTTTGTATTTACCGAAGGCAGAAATTCACTCGTTAGGCGTAAATACGTCCCAAAAACTAGTAACGTTAATATTGAGCCGTTAAAGCCTATAATGTTATTCTTTTACTATTTTTTGTAAAAATACCTTCGGATTTGTAAAACATCTAATTCTTAAAGTAAAGATATTATACGCTCGACGAGATAATGCGTATATATTTTTAATTGTTTCATTACATTGATAAGATTTTATAGGCACTTCTCTATATTAAATGAGAATTATCTTGATATTTTTCAACACTTTACCGCTGTAAAGTTAATACTGGTATTGTAAGTAACGACGTTAGGATAACCTAAATACATGTTGATTTATAAAATCCTTAACGATTTCCACGTATCCTTTAATAAAACGTACTTTAAAAACTTAGCCACGTAAAGAAGGTAGCAGATTTAACCAAAAAAAATAAGTTTATTATGTAAATGAAATATATCGATAAAGACATTGAAGTTCAAGTTTTTATAGTTTTTTAATATAAATTTAAATTTTGAAAAGGCTTAGATATCTTTTTCATAGTATAAACCAAACCTTTTAATAAATTTTAGAGCAAAAATCTTTTTATCTTTAAACTTTACAGACTCTAAAACTTTACATAGCCTATAAACGGCTGGATAATTCAAAATCCGATGTAATTAACATATCTTAGGCTTTGTTAAATTTTGTATTGCTATTTTCTGGCCTTAAAGATAAAATAGTAAGTACCTTTACTTCAAGGTGAATTAAAACCTTTCTCCGTTTTTAACCAGTTCGTTTACGTTAACGTAGATATTAACGACGAAGGTATTTATATTTTCAAATTAAAGTAAAAAAAGGGTAGGGAACTTAAGTACATAAAACGTCATTGCTTCTACAACAGTTTCAATTACGATTATCCTTAGTAACAATAGTTGTTAGCTTAGGTTAAAGGCATTTTTAACTTTATTAATATCGTAACGATCAATCTCAATAGCTATAGTACTTTCCCTTCGTAACGTTATATATTAAGAACAACCTCATATTGAACACCTTATTACTTATATGTCTTATATAATACCTTGAAATGTATAGTACATGTAACGATCGCAAATGTTAAATGTATATAAAGGGGTAGTTATTTAATTAAGGTATAGATAAGGCTCTTTACCACCTAAATAGTACAAAAAAATGTGGTCGACTAATTATTAGGCCGCGTTGAAAATAATATCTTCGTACCACTTAATTTACTAGAGGGTATTAACGCGATCAATTAGCTCGTTGCCCTTGAAGTTGAAGATTTAGTTCAAGTAATTTGATTCTAAGTTAATAAGATATTAAACGTAATATATGAACTTTCTATTATTACTTTCGGCGAGGGGGTACCGAGTTGACCAATAATTAGACTTACTACAGATTTAATATCTTTTACCACTATTACAACGATAGTGTTTGCGATTAGTAGATCCGCTTAAATCGTAGCCTTATTAAAGTTAACGTGATTATTACCTTGAATTTATTACCGGTAAACCAAACTTTAAACGATGTAGGCGCCCGTATCTATGGTTGAAGTAATTAACCTCCGTAAGGTCATTTTCATTTACGTCAAAAAAGTCTCCGGTTTAGGAGTATGTACTAAGAGAATTTAATATACATGTTATTATAATGACAAAAGAAAAACGTAACTGGTTAAAAAAGCTTTCGTAAATAGAATTTGGGAGTTATAAAGCGTATTCGAATTCGTTAACACTCGTAATTATTATCCGTACCTATTCGCTAAATATGACTTCACTAACGTAAACTTTTCCTATTTCTTTTTAACATAATATTAACTCGTTAAGTATTTAATTAAGGACGTTTATTAGTATTTCCTCCTCTTTTTTCTTTGCTATTATTATAGTTCACCGCGTGATGGCCTGATTTGCATAATATTACATAATGTGAACATATTATTTATAGTAACTATTCATACTATCTTAAATATCGCTAAACGTAATATCTGTAATAAGGAAAGTCAGGTAATAATCCTTAACGTACCTTATAAGGATTCCGAGAAATAATAAGTTAAAGTTTAAAAGGAAAACCTATATTTATTTACAAATGTAAAAAAAGGGTGTTACCTTGGTATTATGAAAGTTGAAAAGTTTCTCGTCATACTTTTCTACGTAGTTTCAAATCTTGGATAAGTTTTTAAACAACTTATAATTAATATTAATCATTTTGAAAGGTTTTCAAAAAAGGTCGCGATGATTATCCCAGTTATAAATGATATTTATTAGCAATTTAAGACTTAAAACTTTCGAAACACAGTGTTAAGGGTAATTATTAATCTCTTAATCCAAAGGGAAAAGTATTATAATAAAATATATAATAATATTTTGCATAGAGATGAGCCCAAATGAAAATGGGTTTTAAAAGACTTAGCGATTAAATTTCTAAAGAGCGGTATGTACTTAAAGGTTTTAGGCAACCTAACGATTCAACTTCATCAATTGGTATAACTCGTTAATATCAATATCTTTAACAGCGTTGATAACCCTTACTTTACGGGTTCTACCATCGGTCAAAGCCTACTCCGCAATATTATGTAATGATGAAAAGTTGTCGAACAGGTCAATATACTTATCGCCTGTGCGTAAAAATGCTTAACTTGACTAAAGGTAAAGGAAAATTCCCCTAAATTACATATAAGGGCGTTAAGGTTCCCTAATCACGCTTTTCCCTTCAGGTCGCGGGTATGAAGGGTATTTTTTAAATTAAGTTAGATTGAAAAGTTTTTATACCAGTTTTGTAACATCCTTATTTGGTAAACAAACTCCTTGTCATTTAAGGTTCACTTCAATCCTTATTTTAACTCCCTATTAAACCGATATTTATATATTTATATTTTAATAGTTAAAAGAATTATAAAAGATGTTATGATCGTCATTCAAGGTATTGGTATTATAGTACTTAATTATATTGTAGCCAACAAAGTTAATTAAGTATTTTCGGGTTAAGGTTTTTTTAACGACCATCCCCAAAGGTTGTAATTGTAATATTTAGTAAAACGGTATTTAAGGCCTTTAATTGTTTCTTTATTAATAAGGTCGATAATCGCTTTCAATTGGAGGCTTACGGTAAACATCTTGAGGTTTAAGCCTATATAAAACTTAATAAATGTGTAAAATAAAGAACTTAGTAATCTTGGGTATAAGGAGTTGGTGCTTTGACGTACAAACTTGGCGACTTAGCGACTTGATAACTTAGCGTTAGATTGCACGATATGGCTTTTTTTTTGGCGTAACTTGGTGTTTACATTTGAAAGAATGAACTTAACGATTAAAATAACGTAGAAAGTAAAAAAAGTAAAGTAAAGCAAAGGTTTAATGTAAAAGATAAGGTTGAAAGTCGTTTATTAATGGTAAAAGGCGAAGGTTGTATATTCTGGTTATTTGGCATAGAGACTTAGTTATTTTTCCACAGTAGTAATACCTATATTCATATTAACTTAGTGGTTTGCTAAATTACCGAACTTCAAGACATTTAATAGTTAATTTTAACGTTTTTAAAAAAGGTTAATGCAGATTTCTTGGTGTTTTCAATAGTAATACCATCGTTACCTTTGATTTTCCGTAAAGACCAACACAATAGTAAAAGCCCCTCGTAAGAATCTTTTCTTTACCCTAACGTTAACGTAAAACATAACAACCGGAAAGTAACTTCTTCTTTTACTTAACTAATCTGTACTCAACCAAATAAGCACTGATTAATATTCGTAGATTTTTAGATCGTTGGAACGTTGTCTATTCGAATCGAAGTCGGAATAACAAAATTATTGCATTGGTCAAGTGGTGGGTGTATTATTTTAGGTTTGGAAGACCGCTAGACGGTCTACACTGAAATTTGTATGGACAATTGCTTGACCTGTACCCTAGAGTGAAGTATAGCGTACTGCACTCGACTTTTACCCAATGCGGTAAGTCACCACAAAGCAATACACTCAACTTGCAGTTAAGTATAGTCAACTTTAGTGTAAGTAAAGTTGATCTACTGCACTGCATATAATACTATTCCAACAAAAAACTTGTAAAATAGCTATTATATATCTTAAAAGCGTTTTATATACACCCTAAATCTTTTAAATCATATTATTTTTAATTGAACGAAATTGGAAAATCAGTTCATGAAAATTAATACATACCGTAAACTGTTATCGGTAACCGGTATGTTTACTATAAAGTGGATAAAAATATAAGATTAGTAATGACTTTGGATATAAAAGGGTTGAAAGAAGCTTCATCGTAAGTTATAATAAGGTTTAGTACCGTTAAATTGCGTATATACTCAATATAGGCGTTAAATATTAATGAATATCCCCGCCTACTAGTAATCCCGGTGGAAAACACAAAATAAAACGTTTTTACCCGGACATCACATAATAAGCAAGTTATAGATTTATTATAAAATTTTCTTCGTTAATAGTTCCCAATTCGGAAATTGGAAACGATTAAGGTAATATAACGTACCTTTTAAGTCGATGTTATAATTTGTAATTTATATTGAATATTATAATTCAACCGGAAAACATTTAACATTTTCGGTAGCTGTTAATAATCAAATCGCGTAAAATAAGTTGTTCGTTAAATCTTAATTTTACAATTTCATCAAGGGAACCAGCCCAAAAATAAGGTAGCTGTCTAGCGTTACCGAAATTAGCGGTTTTAGCGTAAATCGGGCTCAAAGCGATATCGTAACCGTTAAGTCCTCGTTATCTTTCGAATTGCCTTTCAGGTGTATATTATCGCGATTTAGTAACTAAGCCTCTATTTTACCGAATTTATTCGTATAATATATCGCCATATACAATTTTACGATATATCACTTTATTTTCTTTATGTTTGATATAACTATAAGAATGTGTTAAAAGATATGTGTGTAAATTTTTTCAACCGCGGTTTTTTTTTATAACCTATAAATCAATATATCCGGGCGAACGACTTAGGTTGAAGGCTGGAAACGTAAATAATATTTAAAAACCAAGAGAATTTCAGCTTAACGGGCCCAACTTTCCAAGATTAAACGGGATAAAAAATACTTTAATCGCTTATAATTCATCCAAATAGTGAATGGGATACGAATACCGTGTGATTCCGATAATTAAATCTTGAATTAGAATACCATCGCGAAAATATTTTCATCGTCAATAATATAATTAAGTTTAGCGTCTGAAAATTGTGCGGAATAATATGTAACCGGTATGATCATACCGTTTTTATCCTTTTATAGGATATAAACTTTTCAAATCTTCCACAAATAATCGGTTCCCACTAATATTAACCGGTTTAAGTCCTAATATGTTAAAATAGGGGCCATAATAAATACCTGTTTCAATGTTTAAAACATATTCCTCGCATTACGTCTAAAACCACTAGGTTTCTTACTTTGTAAATCGAATAAGGTAATTAGTTAATTCAAAAAAGTTGTGAATAAAGTTTTTATTAAAATTAACAAATCTTAAAAAACTTCTAACCTTTCGAATAATACATAAAACCTTTTATTCGAAAATAGCCCTAACTTTTTCAGGGTCTGCTGAAATAACTACACTGGTCATTACAAAATATATAAGATACTTTACCTTTTTTACTAAGAAGTTACTCTCTTTTAGTCTAAATTTAACCCGACGTCAAGAAAGCATCCTAAACCTTCACAAACCTTCATTATATATTCTTTTTCATACTTGAAAATAAGATGAGGAGATCGTCTGGATAAGCTATGACAAAATTATTCAAAATATCCGTTGTTATATAATCAATATAATACTAAGATGTCGTTAGATTTATCGTCATCTTAAAGAGGGTAACTAACTATTCGAATTAGCCAAAACTAATACGAAAAGCCGTTAATTCCTCTTATCTAGTTATAACTCGGATATAATAAAAATTCGTTCGAACATTAAACTTTATCAGCTACGTTATAGATATTATCATATATATTTATAGTTAGCAAGTGGTCTAATATATACTTTTGCAAAGTGTATGGTAACGTTCTACGTTATAAGGTAAATTTTTGCAAAGTGTATGATGGAGTACCACTGTCCTGAAGAGACATTAACAAAGTGTATAGTAGAGTGTCACTGCCCAGAAGGGAGATTGACAGAGTATATGGTAGAGTGTTACTTCCCGAGCGAAAGCTTATAAGCTCCAACTTAAGGCGTACACTCTCTAAATACCTCTTCTCCTTTCAATCTATCTATCTTTAATACTACTACTAATCTCACGATTACTCTTTTACTTACCTTTACATTAACGTTATTAGGCAATAAACCTTACCAACACTAATTAGTAGCCGACTCAGTCTATTATAGATATCTTAGAGAAAAAAGATGAACATAGTTAAATACCTTTAACGGGATATTATATTGGTTCTGAATTTTGTATTTTAACATTACGCTTTACAAAAAGAATCACGAGAGTATGGGAAAACTGAAAAGCACAATAATTTTAAAAAAAACCACTTTAATACTATATTATTGACTCGGTTAGAACTGTTATGACCCAAGAACATCGAAGGGTCAGAAAACAGTCCAGTATGTGGCTAAGCCACTAATAACCTGATGTCCAACACATCAGATGGGGATATCTCTTATGTCAGCAACCTTAGGGTTAGGGTTACGCACTAAGGATCATTGAGATCATGTTTCGATCCAACATGATCTAGCACTGAAGGCGTATGAAGGATTAAGGATATAAGGACACGGTCAGTACCACATAGATAGTATTTCCTTCATAGCTCTTCAGTTGTCAATCTAAGTATTCAGTCTCAGTATATTCTGAATAGCCTCACAGATTTTGATCATTACTTGAACGGTTGCAATATTGTTCACTTAGCACCTTTACTACCTTCTTGATAACACAAACCCTCTGACAACTTCTATATACTCACGGGTATTTAGTGTGATCATTACAAGATCCTTATCTTATTAAAGATCCATTACGTCATTATTAACTCGGTTGGAGTTTTAGACGTATCTGGATATTTTTTGAAAACTGTTCTATTATGTATTAGGCTACGTAATCTAAAACCATAAAGTTTCGGACTCCTTTTTGGGGGCCTATTCGATCTAAATACAGTATTTGAACTTCTTAAATTCACTTTGAAAGCAATTAAAACCACTTTTAGGGAGCTCTCATAATCACTTTACACTCTAAAAACAATATCTAAACTGCTTATCAAATACCTATCACACGCCTAAAATACATTTCGAAACGCTCCTGTACATTTCGCGAAAGCTTAATACAGCATTTCAAGCGCTTATAATACCATTTAAACTCACCTTTACACTGTATTTAAACCTTCAAATACATATCTACCCACCCTTCCTACTTCCTTTTCTCCTTCCGTTTACCCTAACCTGTGCAATTTTCCTAAATTCGCATTATATTACACTGGTTACTCCCAATGTTATTTATGACGTTTAAGTTCAATAATTACGTGACTAATATAGCGGTTGTAAAAAGTTAAACGGATAATTAAGAACGATCAACTTATTCGTAGTTATATCCTATTCATATTGATTCGAACTAATAAGCGTTAGAAGCGTTATTTGTGTACTATAATATAATATACGTAGATTTAATTAACTTATTTGACGATATCATTTGCGGTTTCATTTAAAAAAAAATCTTTTTAATATATAAATGTAAGCATACAATTGACTCTCATTATTTCTCTCTATTATAATTACTCTTTATGTATAATAATCTTTCTCCTATAGAGAAACCTGTAACAAGCCTATCTAAAGCTAGCGAATATATGGATCTTTATACCAGTATATAATGCTTTAAAAGAACGTTTTGCAGCTTATTTACTTAAATATATAGGATAATACTATCAAAGTACCGGCAGAGAATTTGAACTCCTAGGTAGCTAATACGTACGTTATAAACGTTATTTTTTGTTAATGGAATGAAAAGGCCTAAGGGTTCAGTATATTAGATGACTTACAAGCATATCTTTTTAATTAGACGGTGGATATTTGATATACGGTATATAATTCGATTCCTAAAGTATTACGGGTATAGCTATAGTGCGGAGGAACTAATATACGAGGTGGAAAAACGGCCGTATTACAAAATATTTGTTTGTTATAACCTAACTCAATTAAATACCAGATCGAAAAGACAAAGAAATGTTATAAGTGAACTTTTCAAAAGCATATTGGTTGGCGGAACACAAAATATAAATTATTGAAAAAATGCGGAAGAAGCCTTAAAATACTCCATGTACGAAAAATTCAAGACGATTCGAAAGATTAACTGCGCCCCGCAAGAGGTAGACAGAGTTTGAAGACTCAACGAAAGAAGAGAAAGGGTAACAAAGGTTTTCAACCACTCTGGTCGAACACGGTCCCTCTCCCAAACGCACTTTTAAAGAGAAACATAAATCAAACCACTCTCTAGAAACGGTTAACACCCCTTTTAACCGAAGTAAAAGCGGCCTAAACAAGGAAAATGGAACCCCCGGAGAGAAAAAAAGCGGAGCTAAATAATAATAAGATGTTTACAAATCAATAGCCATTAACCACGACACCTACCGCGACTTTTCGCCATACAGGTTCCCTATTAACAAACGTAACCCTAAGAAACTTACAAACTTTATTAAGATATAAGATAAAATGAAAATTATATTGACGAACTCATAATGTCTTCGATTATGAAATCCGTGTAATGTTAAATACTTATAAAAGATTGGTTGTTCAACCTTTACAATTTTATGTAATTTTACCTGTTATGTTGATTAAGTAAGCTAAAAAGAGGTATATATATCGCTGTATGTAAGTAAATATATCTATAGAATATTATAGCCATTTAAAAATCCATTTCGATATGGAAATAAATCACGAGTTTTATCATAGAGATTATACGAGTATTGAATAAAAATAAGTTAATAATTAGGGTAAAAACGTTAATGAAACCCTACAAAAGGTTTTTACCGCTATATTAACGAAATTTCGAACATATTAAGCGTTTTTGAAACTAAAGTATAAAAAAGATTAACTATTTATTAAAATAGTTACAAAAGCGTATCGTAGAAACCTAGGCTTTAAATTAATGTTATTTAAACCTAAAAGAAATTGAGAGGTTTTTTGTAAGAGTTTTAAAACATTATTTAAAAACTCTATACACAGATAAAATAGTTTTGGATTAACGTTCATAGCTGCGAAAACGAATGATGAGTGCTTATAAATTACTAAAGTAAACCGTGTGGGAATGATTTATCATAGCTTACACCCTCTATTTGAAGTGTACCTAAAATATGAAAAACATAAACGCCACAATTACAAGTACAAAAATAAAAGATATTAAGGAAGGAGCTTTGGAAATCGATAACAACGCAATTATTAACAAAGGCGTCCTTATAGCTAAATACAAAATTTACCATATATATTAACATTTTGACGAAAAAGTATAAAAGGCTTTACTGGTTCTTAAAAAATATGTATTATATACAATGAGGTTGGCTATTAGTCGACTAATTATCTGGTATACGAGTAAATTCAAGTTAAACAATAATTTTAGGCTGATTTCCTACTCGAATACCAGACGGAAGCGAATTCTTCCGCGTATATAGCATATAGCAATGGGATAAAAGTAAAGTTTAACGCTTACCCTTATGTTTATACCTTTTGTAAAAAGAACTAGAAGAAAAATGAGATTTACGTGACTATTTAGGATGAGAAAACGAACTAAAGAGTATTTCCATACTTGTAAAACGCCTTATTTTTATATAGCGTAGATGTAGGAAGTAAAAACAGAGTATTAAACGTTGGTATAGCGTTGTAATTCACGTTTTCTAATAAATGAGCTAATTGACTTCAGTTTATTATTCCAGATACCTATATAATAGATATCTGAACTGTCGGAAAACCATAATTCAATATTTTTATAACGAAATTTTCCAAGTTTTTACTCAACCGAATAAGTAAATACCAAAAGGTTTTGTTTCGTGAAGATGAAGCATCGTCATTTAAAATAAGCTTTATATAAATTTAATGTGAATCGTTTAAATTTTACGTAATTAATTATAAAACTTCATTTACATTATTATTATCTCATATAAGTAAGTTCGTAATTAAGGCTCGAAATACTACTAATTAAGTCGTTTACGTTTTAGATAGTGTATCCGTACCCTTTCATCTAAGTTTAGATACCTGTAGTTTTTCTTAAAAGCGCGTATAATTAAAGTTGTTTACCTGATTTAAATAGAACCAAGAATTCTATACCGACAATTTGGATACCCGGTTACGAATCGCCTTTTACGGCTGCTTCACACGACAAAATATGCAAATGTAGGAAAAAAGTATTAGAAGTTATTGAGAAATTTTATTACCAGTACTAATTACATTTGTAAGCTTTATGAAGGCATAAATTCTGCTTTGAGGATATCATGAACATTGATTAAAAGGTTGTTATAGATATAATATAATTTTACAGTCAGTTTATATTGTATGACGTTAACCTAATCACAGTATTTTGGGCTGCAAAAATTTCACGGAGAATTTTCATTAAAAATTATTAGTATACTTTGGTAAACTGTTGAATTAACTATTATTTCGGGCCTTAGGCTAAATAAACTAAAATATAGGTATAATTTTCGATTACATTAAATGGAGAACTGAGGCTAAGATACACGGATGTAAATATAGGCAAATATTAGTAAAGGCTTTTTAGGGTATCGGGAAGTGCGAATGGTATTACAAACTGTTTGAAAAAGCGTATACGGTATTATCTTAGGAGTTAAAGTGTATTGGTATTAAGGAGTGAATTTGAAAAATGGTAGTAAATTCTGTGAATAATCCTTCTATCACGAGTAGTTTAATTTTAATATTACATATCTTTAGCTTTTACCATAAAGCCTATATAAATTCGGTTTTATTACCAGCTACGGTGAAGTGGGAGAATTTTGTAGCAAAACCTATGGTAATATTACTTTTTGTACGGGTTTTGCATAATGTTTCGAAAGTATTGGTTACAAAACCCGGTTTATGTGAGACTGGCGTTTTGAATCTATTTGGGTAGTTTGAAGTTTGTGGTTGAAAAACAAAGAACGTATGGATTAGCCCGTGGCGGATTAACAGGTTTAAAGACTATGATATATTTGTGCATCTATGAAATTGAACGATTTTATTTCGTTGGAGATAACATAAGAGTATAAAAAGGAAATGGAAAACAATAACGGCTTCAAATCGTAATCAAAAAAGTAACATCAATGAAAATATTTAAAAACCAAACAATCTGTACTTCCTCCGAAACCTATATATCCTTTAATTAAAATTTCATAACTGCAGCCACTTTATAAAACCGGATAATCTTTATAAAAGAAACCGGTACCACGTCGTCGAAAGCATACGCTTGGCTTAAAGACCAAAAAAACCCTTTGAAGATTTTGTTATAAACTGCTTAATAACTTGATAGGAAACGGTTGACTGTAAGTTAAATATACATTTTCTTAACGAGGGTATTATTAAAAACCCCGGTAGCAGTTTCGAACAGTTTACATATAAGAAAATCTCCGAGTTAATCGAGTAGGGCGTTTTTCGTTTTGAGAGGTTTAGCCTAGTAATTTACGGCGCCTACCGAATTTTTCCCATCCGTTGGTTCACGAGGTGAAACAAAAGACCAGAAAGCCATATAAAAAGCCGTTTTTTAGTTAAGGGGTACGATAATACTAGTAAAAAGGATATTATAGCCTAATTACCTACTTTGTAACAAGCAATCCATCGTTTTCTTTTAGCGTTTTCTGTCTCTTTACTTACTCCTTAGAGTCTGTATATTAAGTTTTGTAATATTATATAAGATTAAAGTAATTGGGGAAGTATTTTAAAAGATATACTTACGCGTATATACTTTTAGAGCTCTCAAAATACTATTTACTCGAAACGATTCTACGTATCATGAAACCATTTTACAAACTTATGAAGGTTATGGTATACTGGTAAAATACCTATTAAAGGTATTATAAGGAGCAGCTAGTAATAGGTAGCCCGACCTTCAACTCATATCTATAAGTTTTAATATTCAGTTTTAAAGGATTTATATTTATCGGATTATTAACGGAGGGTATATTTATATTGTATAATACGTTGTTTTCTGGTGTAAAAGAGAGTAAACTTTGAAAAGCCAAATTAAAAACGAAACCCAAAGTGTATTTGGCGGAGGAATGACTGAATAATTTTAACGATGTGATAATTATATTTTGGAACGATATTCTAGACCATACCTAAAAGGGGTAATTGAATAAAGTTGCTTTTATGAACCTGATTAGTATGAAATGAGTTAACGAGCATAGATATTAACGTGTACGTGGAACTTGGGTTATATTGGTCGTATAGTTCAACGCTGCGTTTAACCTATTTCTTATGATATAATGCTAGACGGACCCATCAGATAATGTATGTAAAGCGTTCAATAAGCGTTTTACGTGGTAAATAAGTAGTTAGAAGTATATTTTACGTTTTTTAGTAGGACCTAGACGTTGCAACGTTGTCGATTTCAATGGTTGAAGTAACAGTAGTATTGTGGTGGTTATATGGTGGATGTATTCTTCTAGGTTTTACAGACCGCTAGCCGGTCTATACTGTAATTTTTATGGCCAAGTGCTTGGCTCATGCCCTAGAGTGAAGTGCAGCGTACTGTACTTGACTTACACCCAATACGGTAAGTTCGCAAAAAGCAATACACTTGCAGTATGGTCAACTTTACTATAAGTAAAGTTGTCCTACTGAATTGTATGTAATACTATTTCAATACTGGCGGATTTTTAGTTTGTATGCGTACTCCAGTGCAGCTAACCAAACGTTTTCAGTTACCACTAGATTACCTCCTCGTCAACTAGCGAAACCCCTGTTAATTCCACTTAACTCCCTTACTGTATTATACCCAATTGAATACAAATTAGGCCACATTTAACCTTAATTACTCCGCCGCTCCAAGGTCCGAGTTTATCAACTCCTACAAAAAGTTTTTTCCGCTACAACCCTTCGTAACTTCAACTGTACCACTTAAACAGATCATCATTATCAATCTCCTAATAGTTTTCCAGTTTCCCAGCACATCCTCATCCGGTGTCACGTAATCTAGGCTTTCTGGGTGGTCTATTTACGTATCCTATAATACGTATTATTTGTTTATTGCAGTTAACCAACCTTTTCAAGGCTTTTTTTGGCGTAGCTTTCGTTATAGAATTTACTGGATTATCTTTGCTATCGATTTATCGGAACTCTTTCATTTCCCTCCTTTCGTAAACTTCGCGGAGTGTCATTACGTCGATTATTAGGCGTTTTTCGCTGGTAGTTTCGAGCTTTAACAAGCATTCGAAAAAACTTCTTATGTTGATACAAATTACCACCAGAATAAAGGGAATCTTCAACTGCCTGGTAATAAGGTTAAGGATTTCCCATAACATTATGCTTATGTCAAAGCCTGCTACTATGCCGTAAACTTTTAAAGTTAATACGTTTCATGTAATCCTCTTATACTAAATGGAAGTTTAGTAAATTAGATTACCGGTAATATTAAATTAATTTTCCCGCCTATTTTCATTAATAAGGGTTATTGAAAAGCAGATTTATAAAAATTAATCGGTGTTATTTATAAAGGACCTATTCGAAAAGATTATTAGATTAGACTTTCAAAGGTTAATTGATATTATATTAATTCCGTGGTCCAAGTTTTGCATTTTCTATTCCAACCTTTTATTTAGTTAATTAAAGTCTTTATCCGTTGGTATTCGTATTTGTATCGTAATAGATAAATCGTATAAAGCTTTCGGTTAATATAAAGCGGCAATATAGCTACCCCGTACACATTATTCCAAATACCGTTAAGCACTGGCCTTATTAGTCTGGTCGATTGTAGTAAAAATAACGTCCTAATCCTTTCAACGAAAGCTTAGGCCGGTATTAATACTAAATATACGAATGAACAATTTATTAAAGTTAAATTGATTATTTTCCGTTAAAGTCGTTACCGGATTTCAATTCCAAAACTTAAAGTTTTCGATCGCTTGTTACTTTTATATTATAAAATTAGCCGTTTCGATAAACAGATTATCATTAATTTATATACCTTTTATACCCTACTCTTTTTCCTACGTTACTAATAAACACGGATCGTATATTAAAGACTTTATAGTTAACCGGGCTTCAAAGTACAATTAATAGATGAAAAACTAATATAAGTTTACCTTATCTAATTTATATAGTGGTTTGACATACCGTATTACCATTCCCAGTAAATAGATAACGCGGAGTTTTTATAGTAGTTTCAATAATATAATTCATTATAAATCTATTACCAATTATATGTAGCTTTACGTAATATTACGGTTATTAAGTATAAACTTGTCCCTAGTTTTAGTTAATAAACTTATTATCAAGGTAACCATTAAGCCTTAGCTAATTTTCCAAATTGTTAGCGATTACGTAAGTATTTAGTCCTTACCTTTATCGCCGTATCCTTAAGCGATGAACCGTGGTTTTTTATACGGTCGCCCCCTAGTCTTACCCTTAACCTCATAAATAATCCTCAACTTGAAAATCATGACATTCGGATCTTAAAGGTTAAAGTTAGCTTTCGGCATAAATTGTATTACACCTCGAGTTAATAAACCTTTGATTGTGACCTTATCGCTTTCCTCAAAAGGTTTGCCGGAAATTTTAATAATCTCTTATATCTTAAACTTTACTACCAAGTTTTCGTTATCCTTTTTTTTTTTCCCTGTTCACCCAAACACCATTATAAATACGGTCCAGTATATATTTCTCCTCATCAATATCCATCTTTTTCGGGAGTCATCCACGCCGGCGGCGTTTTGTCGACTTATTAACAACGGGTAGAGAAGGGTTGTATTAATTCGGTTGGTTTACTTACAAGGTTTATGGGTCTTTATCTTCAGTACCTTTAATATAAGAATTATCTTGGTTAATTCGAAAGGATATAAAACCGTTAATTGTTTTAATAACCACTTTATAGTTTAAAATACTTAATATTTTATACGACCCCTCCTATTTTCCCGGCTTCCGCTATATAAAGATTTTACTTTGTAATGACAAAATGAATACGTAGATTGTTATTGGCCCGTTTTAGGTGTTAAGGGCGTCATTCACTTAGCGAAGTGCCGATTCCTTTTACAGTTACCTTAAAGCTTTTTCATAAGCCGTAACACGTTTTTAAGTATTTACTAAGGGGGGAGATTTATTCGTTAGGAGTAGGTATGCTCCAAATACCAACAATGTTAACACCAATCCGTTAGGGCCCACAGTATCATTAAGGCCTTTTTACTATCATTTATAGGCGTTCCTTCGGATCCGTAAAGCTTTTAATTTTCAGTATAAGGATATTATACGTTCGGAAAAGTAGAGCGTGTGGCTTTTCAACTTTTTTAATACTTTAGTAAGCTTTTATATGTACCTGTTTACATTAAATACCTATTATCCTAGTATTTTCCTAAAACTCTTCCGCCGTAAAGTTGGTACCGGTATCATAAACAATGATGTTAAATGGACCTCAATACCTGTCAATCCACAGTATCTTTAACGTTTATTGAGTATCCTTTACCTAAAGAGACTTTAGAAACTTATTTTCGTAAAAAGAAGTTAAGAAGTTAACGACGTAAAAAACAGGTTTATTATTTTAATAAAACACATTGACAAAAATCTTATAATTAAAGTTCTAATCGTTTTTTAATGTAAAATTAAATCTCTGGGGAGCTTAGGTATACATTTAATAGTAATATCAAAGATTTTTAATGGCTTTTAGGGTAAAATATTTTATATCGTTATACTTTACAGACTTTAGAATTTTGTATAGCCTATTAATAGCTAGGTGATTAAAAAGCCGGTGTAATTAACGTATCTCCGGCTCTGTTGGGTTTGATGCTACTATCTCCGGGCTTAAAAGATAAAACTATAAGTACTTCTATTTAAAGGTGGGTAAAAACTTTTAGCCGTTTTTAATTAAATCGTTTACATTAAAGTCTATGTTAATGCTAAGGGTCTTTATACCCTTTAAATGAAGGAGGGAAAAAGAAGGGGACTTAAGAATATAAAACGTAATTACTTTTACAATAGTTCAAACTATCTTTATTCCTAATAACGATAGTTATTAGCCCGCGCTAAAGCCAACTTTAACCTTACGATCATTGTAAGGATGAATCCTAATAGTTATAGTACTTTCTATCTGCAAAGTCACGTACTGTAAATAATCCCCTATTAAGTACCTTATTACCCTGGTATATAATATAATACTTTCAAACGTATAGTTCGCGTAATGATCGCGAAACTTAAAGGTATAATTAGGGTAAAGGTAAAAGTCTTTACCACTTAAACGATATAAAAAGACATAGTCAGCAAATCATTAGGCTACCGTAGCGAAAGTAGTACCTTTATATCATTTAATCTATTTAGGGGCGTTAGCGGCATTAGTTAGCTTCTTTCATTTAACATTTATAACCTAGTCTAAGTAATCTTATTCCGAAGTAATAGGGTATTAAACCTAATACGTTGTTTTTTAATTATTACGCTCGATGAAAAGGTAACAAGTTAATTAGTAACCAGTCTTATTACAAAATCCAATATCTCTTACTACTATCACGAAGATATTACTTACGATTAAAAAGTCCATTTAAATTGTAATATCGGTGTGTAGATTTGGCCTCTAGTTTGGAACCGAGGTTAATAAACCTAATTCAAGGTGTTGTAGGCGCAAGTATTTACAGTCAATGTAGTTAATCACCGTAGGGTTTTCCATATCCACGTTAAAAAAATTACCGGCTTAGGAATATATATCGAGCGAATTTAGTATATTTGTTATTACGATGGTAAACGAAAAACGTAACTAGATAAAAAAGACTTTACAAATGGTATCTGAGCGTTATAAAACGTATTCGAACTTACTAGCGCCCGTAACAGCTACTCGTACTTATTCGCGAAGTGTAGTTTCGCTATCGTAAACCTTTCCCATGATCTTTTAATATTGTATTAACGTATCAAGCATGTAATTTAAAATATCCATTAATAATATTGCCTTTTTCTTTTTTACCATTATTATTGTCCACTGCATAATGACCTAGTCTATATAGTATTACATAAGGTGGACATAGTACTTAAAGTTACCCTTTATACTATCGTATATCTTACGAAACATGGTGGCATTCGTTAAAAAAGTCAAATAATAGTCTTTTATGTAACTTACAAACATTCCAGGAAATAGTAATTGAAAACCAGCAAGTAATACCTTTATCCACTTACAAATATTTAAAAAGGGTATTATCTTGGTGTTAAAAAGGTTGCAAGGCTTCCCGTTATACTTCCTTATATTATTCCAGATATTGGCGAAATCTGTTATTGGCTTATAGTTAATGTTAACTATCCTAACAAGTTTTAAAAGGAGGGTGCGATAATTATTCTAGTTTTGGTTGGTATTTCTTAGAGGATTAAATCTTGGAGGTTTCGAAGTATAATATTGAAGGTAATTATTAGTCGTTTAGACCGATAGGTAAAGTCTTATGATAAGGCCTGTAATAGGTTCGCGCGCGTAGGTATATCTAAGGGGAAAAGAGTTTTAAAGGCTTTAGCGTTGGATATATTAAGGAACGATAAGTAATTAAAAGTTCTGAGAAGCCTTAAGATCTTGCTTAATAAATTGATGTAAAGCGCCAATATCAATACCTTTGGCCGCGTTGGCGGCCGCTACTTAGCGTACCTTACCGCCGCTGAAGGAGTACTCCACACTATCACGTAGTGGTACTAAGTTGCCGAACAGGTCAACAGGTTCTTTATCGCCAATGCGTAAAAAGGTTTAACTTAGCTAAGGGTAAAGGGGAGGTCAACTAAATCGTATGTATGGGCGTTAAAGTACCTTAACACCTTTCCCTTTTCTCTAAAGGTTCTAAGGACTAGGATCCTAAGAGCAATCCTTTTATGAGGTTAGTTTAAAGAAGCTTTTTGCTAATCTTACCGGTATTTTATCAGGAATATAAATACTACGACGTATAACCTCTTTTTTTAATTTGTTCTTAACTGTGCGTTGGATTATTTTCCACATGTTAAGAGTTTAGTACTAAAAAACTAGCGAAAGTCCTAGAAAGCGCAGGCAACGCGACTGTATTTATTACCGAGGTCCGCGTCGATGTTATACTGGCTAATGTAGTTGGTTCGGTAGTTTTTAGTTAAGGTCTGATTAACGTCATTAATCTAGAGTTGCTAATCGTATTAGTCGAGGAAAACTGATCCGAAGGCTTTAACTTTCTTTATATATTCTGGACTTAGGGCTATCTTAACGGTTTGACCTATAAAGGGTATGTAAGGCGAGAGACTTGGTGATCTTGGGTGTAGAGACTTGGTATTTTGGCGTAAAGTTGCTTGGGAACTTAGCGACTTGGCGAAAAGTCGCCAACGTGGCTTTTTTAGCGTAACTTAGTGTTTTCTTTTAAAGTAGCGAACTTGATAATGAAAGTGGCGTGGTGAGTGAAAAGAGTAAAGTATGGGTAAAAGTTTGATGTAGGAGGTAAGGTAGGAGGTAAGGTAGGAGGTAAGGTAGGAGGTAAGGTAGGAGGTAAGGTAGGAGGTCGTTATTGTTGTTTTGGCGTAGGGACTTAGTCGTTTTTGTAGTAGTAGCACCCGCAGTAGTACTGACTTAGCCTTTTACCAACTTACTGTACTTTGAGACTTCTAACAGTAAATATCAACGTTTTTCTTTAAAATGAATCAATGAAGATTTCTTGGTGTTTTCGATAGCGATACCCTCGCTACCTTTAAGCTGCCGTGAAAACCGACGCAACAATAGAGGCCCTTCGTAAGAATCTTTCCTCCACTCTAACGGTCGTATAACTTAAAGCGTAACCGGAAAGTAGCTTTTTATTATACCTAGTTTATCTGTGCTTAACCTAAAAGGAAAGCACTGATCAGTATTGGTAGGCCTTAGACGTTGCAACGTTGTCGATTCGATTAGTCGAAGTAATAGTAGTATTACGGTGGTTAGATGATAGATGTATTATTCTAGGCTTTACAGACCGCTAGCCGGTCTACACTGTAATTTGTATGGCCAAGTGCTTGGCCCGTGCCCTAGAGTGAAGTGCAGCGTATTACAGTCGACTTGCACCCAATGCGGTAAGTCCGCACAAAGAAATACAATTGCAGTACGATCAACTTTACTGTAAGTAAAGTTGACCTACTGCACCGCATGTAATACTATTCCAACAACGTTTTATATTATTTAATAAACGTATCACCAAGTCTCCCATTTTCATCAATACATTTCTTTATCAATAATACCGATTATAGCTCGAAAAAAGGATTTATGTTTGTTTTTGGTAACGAAATACCAATTCGAACCGGATTCACGCTGTATAAGAAAGTTTTCGATTGGAGCTAAACCAAATATAAACGGGTTATAAGTAGAGCTTTTGTTTATAAAACTTATAATATAATTTAAAGATTCGACTCTAGTATTCCTATAGAAATAACGGGTCGGATAAATATTTCGAACCTTGTTTTAAAACCTTTTCCTTTAGTGGTTTGCACTAACTTTTTTTCTTTTACGAATGCATCATTGGACTATGTATTACAAACGAGAAAAGCCTTATAATTGATATTATAGTTTTACTTAAATTGTATCAGCACCGCGGAATTCAGGAGAAGAAGTGAATAGATAGAAGGAATAATCCAGCAGATATAATAACCATGAGTACTCCAAATGGGGAATTAAAGGCGCTTCTATTTAGAAACACTTTTTTCGTTGGCGTTATTGGGAAAGTTTTGCGATTTTACCGCAATTCAACGTTTTTGTATTTTACATTTATAACTATCGTTTATTATTATACATTAGCAAAGTTTTCTATATTTTCTTACCTTTTAGATTTATTATTCGCGCTGTGTTTAATATATTATCACTTACTAAATTTACTTTTTACGCTAATTTTAATATTTTATTATACTTTGTCGTTACCATTTATAATTTTATTGAATCATTTTTATTTTACCCATATAATATTTATTTTTCACGTTTCGACTTTTTGGAAAAGAAATTTTAATATTGTAAACTTAACTGTATCAAAGTGGACTAAAATAGGAAACTGTAAAAATAGGCAATGAGTTGTTGTTTAACAGGGAGGGGGATGGAGGAGCTACGTCGTTATCGTCCTTGTCCTCGTCCTTCACCTCGTCTTCTTCACCACTGTTATTACTGGCGCCACCGCCACTACCAATGTCAACGCCGCCGTCGGTATTACCGCCAGGAGGAGGGCCCTGCGCCTTAGGCTACATACCCTTAACTAAGGGGCACGGGGGGTTTTTACCCTTTTTATGACGACACGCGATGACATATTCGAATTCGCTTATATAATACATACGTAAACCCTCTTTTTAAACGGTAATAGCGGTTATCGTTTTTTAGGCCGCTGGTTAGCGTTTCTTACTCATTAGTATTGTTTTGTTTTGTATATTATGAATGTAGTTGTTTTTAAAAGCGCCCCAAATAGGGTATTGAAATGAAAGATAATAATTAGTCGTGGATAGGATTATAAATGAAAATAATAGGTAACTTACTGTAAAATCAGCGGGCGTGTAGTAAGGTCTTGGTTTACGGCTTTAAGACTATCGAAATGGGGGCGTATCCGCTATAAACACGCTTTTAATGATGGTTAGGGGTTAATCGACTTCTTCTTAGCAATAATCGTTAATGAATCTGCCCGCGGCTGAGAATATAACATACGATACGTATATCTTATTTATTATCAGCTTGAAAACGCGAGCTCAAGTACGTCGTTTTAATGCTTTACGCGTTAAAGAAAGCTTCACAACGTACTCTTGCAAGTCCTGACTCGCTGTAATGAGAGCTTTCGACCCCTAGACCTCATTTATATGGATGTTAGGATAATATAAGTTAAAGGGGAAATAAACGATATAAATCGCGTTATAATCCAACGATATTACATTTATAGCGATGAGTGATCGTTATAAGTAATAGAGGTTTTACCTATGACGAAAAAGCAAAGTTTATAACCTTAAAAGCCTACCGTCCCTTTTCCTAGGGTGTATTGTGAGGATGGGAAGGGGATAAGAGAGGAGGAAAAGGGGTAAAGAATTCATCAGTGATGGCGGCCAAGAAGGAGCTGAAGATAAATATTAAAACCGATAATATGTTACTGGTGTTAGCAAAGCTAGGGTTGGGGGTAGGTTAGCGGGCGGCGGCGGCGGAGGCATTTTACTGTTTGTGTTAGCTCACCAAACAGTGCCGTTATAATTTGTTTTTACGGGTTATTTATTTTAACAACGGCTAGGACTCGGCGTTCATTAAGTTACCTACTTATAGGAAAAGTTCGAATAGCTAATTAGAATAGTGTTTTTTTGTGTATTCGTCGAATTTTTAACTGGAGACTTTCTTTGCAAGTGGAGTAACGTCGTTAGAAGGAAAAGAAACGAAGTTGTACTTAGATGGATGGCGATGTATGTTTTTATATTAACCTCAAAATACATAAGACCGATCATTACACTTTTATAATTACATCGTTATTAGTATTAACAACTTTCCTGACCAATATCACTATTAACTACCTAAACCAATTGTAGCCTATACTATAACCATAAAAACTGCTAATTATAAACTTAAACAAATTAAACTATAACCATTGTTATTACTAGAAATTTTAATTAATACTTTGAAAGAATGATTCTACATATATTATCGGTATCAAAACTGTTAATTATAACCTCAAAACGAAATGCACCACAAACACTATCATTAATAGAGTATTGTTTGGGATTCGGATAAACTAAACTATTGTTATAGGATTACGGATACGAAACACATCGAAAAAAAAAAAAAAGATTTCCTGCGTAGATATTATTATGTATCTCTATAGTTAGTAAATAGCCTAATATATACTTTCGCAATATGTACGGTAACGTATCACACTATAGGGTAAATTTTTGCAAAGTGCATAATAACGTACCCCTACTTAGAAGGGACATTGGAAAAGTATATAATAGAGTGTAATTGCCTAGAAAGGAGATTAGCAGAGTCTATAGTAGAGTTCTACAGCCTAGGTGAGAGCTTATAAGCTCACACCTGAGGCGTGTACTCTCTGGATGCCTCTTCTCCCTTCTATCAATCTATCTTGAATACTACTACCAATCATACCATTACTCTTTTACTAACCTTTTCATTAGAGTTACAAGGTAATAAAACCTAACGATATACGTTGACTTGAATAATATTCGTAGGGTTCTTTTAATTAAAGCTAAGGGAAAAGGATTTTACTTGGTAATTTTATTTGAAGTTCGGTAACTGACGTACAACCATTTCACTCCCCCCCCACCGGGTTCAAACATTAATAATACTGGCTCCACGGTCGACAACAACTTCATTAGGTGGTAACTATTATTTATTTACTTAGCAGTTTAACGTCCAAATTCAAAGAGATAATTTCTTAACATCAAGTATTACTGTCTTTATAGTTTGTTCAACAATTATCCGTTTTCGTTCGGTTTAATATAAATGTGATAATCGAGCTTCTCATTATATAGGGGTAAAACTGTTGCCTTTTCCTTATCGAATAAATCGTGGAATTCCGTTAATTTAGGCGGAAAATGAGATTAATTCTACTTCTTTCTAATAACTATTAGCGTCGTCTTTTATAAAATTCGCGTTATCTCGTAAAATAATTTAACAAAAGTTAAATACAATTAATCACCCGTATAACATACTACCCATTAAAACAAGGTTACTAATATATTAAAAATAGATCTTATAATAACCGGAATATATTTTGATTTCAAGCCTAGTATCGTTATACCGATCACTAACCTTCCTTGGATATTAAACATTAAAATATTTTCATAAGTCCTATGGAGTCAGTCCATTGGTTATTGAGTCTATAGGTTATGTGACTGTACATGTAACGGGATATACAATACCCAGTCCGGGCGCGGCCCGGGCTCAGTCCGCAGTCAGCACGTACGAGTACACGTAACGGACTATATACAGACTATGCCTATAAATTCTGTACGAAAGACCACTGTAACCTCTTTTGGTTTTTCGCCTATACTTTAATAGTATACTCCAATTAATACCTATTTGACTTACTATTATAGATTGGATCATAATATATTATTAAGGTTTCCTTTTATCTTTTCGAATTGATATTACTTATAATTCATGAATTGATAGCAAATGTCAATAATTTTACGTTATATCTTAACGCTATGGACATAAATTACTCTTTGGCGAATACCAAGTCTTCCACCTTAGTAAATATACCTCCGACCCCTTCGGAGCTGATTTAAGCCGATATATCTCGTTTACAAGATATTATAGGTATTGTTATGCCTTTATAGTTTCAACATGGTCGATTCGAATCACTGTGGTCTGAGTAACTGGTGCTGCATTGATGTTGGTTGAAAGTCTGAGTTGTAGGTTCCAAGTTTGGCAGACCGCTAGCCGGTCTGCACACTAATTTGTATGGCTAAACGCTGCGGCCTGTAACCCACTTTAAAGTGAGCACTTACTACACTAAACTTGCAGTGAAGTATATTCAAATCCCACAAAACTATAGTCAATTTTGCAGTATGTACAATCAACTTTACTGCAAATAAAGTTAACTTAGCTGTACTGTATTTGACTACTATTTTAACACTGGAGGCCTTTTGTTTTGTTCCTGCATACTAGCGTAGCTTTCCATCAATTGGTTCCAACTTTTGAAATTCCTCCTTTATCCTCAAGGCAATCACAAGCCAAACCCCTATTAATTCCAATTATTCTGTACTGAAACTAACATTAATTATAGCCTTTTATAACCCCTTTATTCCACCCCTCCGAAACCATATTTCCTTAATTTCCGTATGTAGGGTTTGCGTTATAGACCTATATATATCAGGTACGTTAGAAATTGCATACCTTTTGCTAATAGTTTAAAATACTTTTATTACTACCTTTATCACCGTTATTATTAACGTTGTTACCCCGGCAATCTTTAAGTTTACCAAGGCTATCCTGTTTCAGCAGGTTACTTACCGGGCGATTCACGTAGCTCCCGATTCGTATAGTTAGCGTATTTTTATACATAAATCTTTCTAGAGCGCTATTAGGTATGGCCTTAATCATAATGTTGGCGGGGTTATATTTACCATTAATCCACCGAAACTTATAGATTTTCCGGGATTCGTATACCTCCCTTAAAGCTATTATGTATATTGTGAAACTTTGTTTGATTAATGATACTTAACTGAAATAAACATTCGTCAAGACTCCAGAAGACCATATATTCCACTAAAGGTATTAAAGGCAATCCTACCTATTTGGTAATAGTCTTTAGTATACCGCTAGTTGCTATATATATATCAAAGCGTTGTATTATACCTTAAACCTTTAAAGCTAATACGTTTCTTATTATACGGTTACACTTAACGGATTTCTTATATATAAGGTTTCCGGTGAGTATAAACTACCCTTTCAACCTTTCCTCGTTCACGAGTATTATTAGAAAACCGATTTACGATATAAAGTTAGTATCATTAGCAAATAATCAGTTCGGTAAGATCATTAGCTTCGCCTTCGTCAAATTCATAAAAACCATATTAATTCCTTTTTCTATGTAATCTACTTATCAGTGAATCATGTTATTTAATTTATTAAAGTCCTTATCTTATAGATCCTATATTTGTACGAAAATGAAAAAGTCGTAAGATACCATCGATTAGTATAACGTAGCGATGTATATTGGACGAGCTCTTTACTTTAGATATCTCTGTAATCTTACCTTGACCTTATCGATAATTATCAAGCTTATAGCTTACTCTTTTGAACCAAAACTAATATAAATTCCCCTTTTAACCTCAATATTATAAATATGGACTAATGATTTTTTAAAGTCTAATTATATACCTTTAACTAAAAATTCGATTAAATTATACTTTTAGAGGCCTAACTTTTCGATAACACGTTATTTTACCGCAATAAACCTGATATCCACAAGGAAACGGGTATCGATAATTTACATGCCTATCATTTTCAAGTTTTTACACTTTGTAATTAACAGCTATGGATTAAATGTTGAAGTCTTTATACCCAGCTTAATTTTAAAATACGCCTTGTAGGCAAACAACTAGTTTACGCCTATTGCGTCAGGTCTGTATAAAACCTTAATATAATATATTACTGTACCGGTCGGCAATTCATTCCTCAAATCCTTCGACAGCTTTAATAGTATAATCCGTTATTTATCGATAGCGGATGAAGTATATACTTACTCAATGTCCCGGATATTAAATGTAAATCAACCTTTTATATTGGCAGTGAAACTAATAGCAATTACGACGATTAAACACTAACTAATCTTTTGGATTATTAACTACTAAGTAGCAATTTAGTTCTAACCTTTATTACTGTATCCTTAAATAATTGATCGTAACTTTCCATACAACCGGTCCATGGTTTTACCCTTAACCTCGTAAATTATCCTCGATTTAAAAATAGTAATATTTCATCCTTGAAATCAAATTAACGGCACAAATCATATAACGTCCCATAAAAAAAAACCGTTAATATCCAATTAGTCGTGTTTTTTTAATAGGTTACCCGATATATTAATAATGCCTTCGGCATATAACTTGAGAAAAAATTCTCCGTTAGGCCTTTATTTTTAAAATATCCACGCCGTTATATAAGCTTTACCAAGATTATAATCTTCGTTACTATTTACCTTTTTCACGCATATACTTATTTTACATGGTATTTTACGCTTTCAACGTTCCATTAGTTTATTAACAATCAGTTAGGAAAGGTTATATTAGCTAATCTGTTCGGCTCGAAGGTCCTCAATATTAGGATTTACGTCTCACTTTAGTGGTCGTTTATACAGTTTAATATACATATCGCAGAAAGTTATAGGAATGTTAGCAATTTTAATTATTATATTTAAATTGACAATACCTAAGATCTTATACAACCTATCACATTTACCTCATTCGCTTTATGTAAGGACTTTACTTTAAAGTAGGAAGGATAGTACGTTCATTATTAATGGTTCGTTCCTAATGTTAAAGGTATCGTTAACTTGGCGGCGTACCGATATCTTTTTGAGTTTCTTTAAGGCTTTTCTATATATTACAACTTGCTTTTAGGTATTTAATTATAATAGGAATGTTTTTATTATATATAGGTAAGCCTTTCATACCAGCAAAATTAGTATGAGTCCGTTAGGGTTTATAATATTGTTAGAGCCTTGTAATACTATTTAAATTTGTGTTTTACGGCATATAAAGCTTCTAATTTCTAATGTAGAGAAATAGTAGGCCCTTTGTAAAAGGGCATATACCTTTTCGACCTTGTAAATACCGTATTGAACCTTAATAAGGACCTATTAATACTAAATCCATATCAACTTAACGTTAATTTGAAATTTCATTATAATAAAGTTGGTATCGATGTTATAAACCAATATGTTTGATAGCCTAAGGTACGTATTCATCCATAAATCATGTAATGCCTTTTACGTTTCCTTCGCAGTAATGGTCTCGAGGAACTTAACGCTCTAGAAGGCTGTAGCAGATTTTACAACGTATAATATTAACTTACCATCCGGGTAAAACACGTTTACAGAAACTTTGAAGTTAAAGTTTTAATTTTCTTCCCACGTAAACTTATTTTTTTAAAATTGGTTAAAAGTATATTTAGTAATGTTAATGAAATATTTTAATTACTTCAAGTATGACCAGTTTTATATTTTCGTGTGTAATAGCTTTTAAAACCTTATAAAGCCTATTAGTCGTCGAATAATGCAACCTATAATATATGTAATGAATTAAACTTTATTCCGTTCAACACTATTATCTTTAGCCTTTAGAAGTAAAACTAAAGGTTCTCATATTTAAATTTCAGTGGAAACCTTTTGCAGTCTTTAACCTATAATAACTCGTGAGTTTAAACGTTAATGTTGACGCCGAGGTTGTTCATATCTTTAAGGTCAAAAATAAAAGAAGCAAACGATTCCAAAATATGTAAAATAATAAGGTTAAGAAATGTTTTAACCGTTTTCGATCCGATTAAAGATAGCCTTTTTCTAAGTCTAAAACCAAGCTTAACTTTACCAATATCCTTATAGTTAAGTTTCGTAATAATATGAGTATCCTTTTACTACGCGATGTATTATAAATAACCTCCTATTAAGTACTGTATCGCCCCCATATCCGATACAATCCCTTAAACGATATGTTTCGCAAAAAGATATTAAATAGTAAAAAAGTGTGTAAGGATAGGGTTTTTATCATTATATTGGCGATAAGGGTCTTCACCTATAAAGTGGTATAAAAAGGCGTAGTGGGCGAGTCATCATATTACTTCCAAGCTATTGCCAGTATTAATATCTTTGTACCAACCGATAGCTTCAGGTTTTTCCATCCTCGTCAACCTCTTTCCACTTAAATTCCATAACTTATTCGAAGTAATCCTAATCCAAAGTAAAACGGAATTACATATAAAACATTAGCTACTTTAATTCTCGTTCGGCGAAAATATAATGTATCAACTAGTAGCCTTAATTACCGAAAATCGAGCATCTCTTAGAGTTTAAAGTAAACTGGATTATCCACTTTAAAAACTTTAAGGAAGAGGAATACCATCCTCCGTAGGTAACTTGATCACTTCACTGAATTCGAGAGTTCGGTATTTACGATCGATATAATATATATGAAGGGAGTCTTTCTTTATCATGACTATATTTAGGAGCTTAAAGATATATAACAGTTTAGTCGGAGACTTGAGAAATTACAGTCGCCAACAAGGAACGAAACTAGCTAAAAAACTCTTCGTAAGGAGTATTAAGGTATTAAAATGTGTATTCGAATTTCTTATAGCCCTTAAAAACTTACAGAAGCTGTTAGAATAAGGTTCTTTCGCCAGCTTACACGTTCCATATTACTTATTGGCCAAGCCTTAACCTGTCAAATATTTAATTAAAAAAGTTTATCTTACTTTCCGACTATTTCTTATAATCTCGGATATAAAACAACTTAATAATATTCCAATCGGTATAGTATCGGGAAAGGTTTATATTGTACTCGAAGTAACCCCTTGGACTATCATAAATTTCGAATAAAGAGAAGTAATTCGTTAGGTACCGGATGTAGTAATTCTAGGTTCAATAGTTAGAGATATTAGGAAATAACGAGTAAAAACCTGGCAATTTAACTCTCATTTAACAGAAGATGTTAAAGAAACAGGCGTAAATTAATGTCGAAAAGGTTATAAAGCTTACCGTTATACTTTTTCTTACATTTTCAAATTTAAACGAATATGATAATCGCCCTATAATCTGTATCCATCATTGAAACACATTGAAGGGGAAAGGTAATACACTAGTCGTAACAACCGTTCAAATCCCTTGACTAGTATTAGAAAAGGTGTTAAGGTTGTTAGTACTGGTGGGCAGGATAATTACCTCTGGCGGAGTTTATGGGAAAAAAAGCCAATAGTCGTATCTACAGTAAACTCTCGTGTAAAGTTAGTCCTTCCCTAATTTGGCTGTTAAAAATAAACGTGTCAAGGAGCTTAGGGGAAAAGAACTTGCAGGTTTACGAAGTAAGAAACTTAGAAATAATCCCCTTGGTATTAAGGGGTACGCCAATATTCCTTTTGAATTAACTAGTAAATTTAAGAGCATAGGGCGCATAAGTTAATTCATTCTTTGTGTTTAATGGAATTAAATCGTTAATATTGCGTAAAAGGGTCTAAAATTTATTGAGGTTTAGACAGATCTTTACAACCGTATATAAGGGCGTTAAGGAATATTACTACTAGTATCACCTTTTCTTTTTTCCAAAATCTATTAAGGGCCTTTATTTATTGATGTTCCATATAAAATATTGGTAAAATTATTATCTTATCCTTTTCTCACTAGGAGGTCAACCACTTTACTAGCAAGTTTTCTTTTGAACCTAGTCTTAACTTATCTGTCTATTGCTTTTTACGTATCAAAGGTCTATTCGTAAAACTATTTCTAAAATTCCGTTAAGGGCAATAAGTTCCGTATTAATTTCGGTAAAGTTAAATCTAGGATATAGTATTAAACATAATTCATTACTTACTGAAGAGTGAAGTCTTCATCGGCGTCCATTTACCAGAAGTCGTTGTCAAAGTACTTGATGAATGTAAACCTAATGTTTATAATTTATTCCTTTTGAGTTGGATCGAAGACGAAATTAACCATAGTATTACCTCAAACTATCATAATAAAGATTGAAAGGTGTAAAAGAAAAAGGAGTAATGTAATGTAGTAGATCATTGATTTTCCATTAAATTTGGTACAGGTTAAAAGTCATGGGACTCAGTCGTTTTTACGATTTGCAGTAATAGTGACCGTAATAGTAGTAACCACAATATTAAACACTTAGTCGTTTGACAACTTGCTAACTTGATAATCTTCAAGACTTTTAGGCGGTTAATCCTAACGTCTTGAAAAAGGATTAATAAAGATTTATTAATGTTTTTAATAACGATACCGTCGCTTACTTGTATATTGCCGCAAACAGCTATATAGCCTATAAGTTTTTACTACCTGCTGCCGAGAACAACTACACAACTTATAGGGGCCCTTCAAAAAAACCTTTCCTCTACCTTACCGAAACAAAATTTAACAACAGGAACGCAAATTCTTCTTCTACTTAACCAATCTGTTCTTAATCAAATAAGCACTGATCAGTGTTAGTAGGCCTTTCTTGCTACAACGTAGTAGATTCGAATCACTGTGGTTAAAATAACTATTGCTGCATTAATGTTGGTTGAAAGTCTAAGTTGTAAGTTCTAAGTTTGGAAGACCGCTAGCTGTTTTGCACACTAATTAGTATAGCTAAACGCTGTGGCCTGTGCTTTACTTTAAAGTGAGCACTTACTGCACTGCACTTGCAGTGCAGTGTATTCAAATCCCACATACTACAGTTAATTTTGCAGTATGTATAATCAACTTTAGTGCAAGTAAAGTTGACTTGTCTGCAATACATTTGACTGATATTCCAATAATAGGCGATATTACGTTTACTATAAAGTAAATAAAATAAATTAATTAATTAATATTCATTTTCGACTTTAAAGCTAAGTTTGTTTAGGTTGTTACTAAGATTTCACAATTTGAAACCGATTTGGCAGTAATGGGTACTAATATTTTAGTGTTTAGGTGTAGTCGAAAACGATATACCCAATAATAATTCAATAGATTTGCCTTTAAGTAGGCAGCAACGCATCAAAAAATCGAGTTTATGTTAAAAGAGGATAAGATATAAATCGGGAAAGATCGATATGTATTTCCTGAAGTATAAGGTTATAATACATGGTTTATAAAGTAAGCTATTACGGTATATTACAAGGCTAGAGAATGAGGCAATGTATAATATGAACAAGTTTCTCGACTATATTAAGGCTACTTTTGGCGACTCTTATCATGCGGATAAGGCTTTGGTCGAGTTAAAGGCATTGTTTATAATCTATAAAGACTTATGGACACTGTTCCCTCTTAAATTAGAGATATTATTCACTTAAACAAGCGGTATAAACTGGACGTCGGTCGTTAAATGTAATTTCCTTCGTTTTCATAAATTATTACGTATTCAAAATAAATTTCTTATGGTCAACATTAGCTGTATTGACTATATTACGGCTTTAGAAAAGTATTGCGAGCTCGTAAACGAATTAAAATCCTTAAACCTAAAACGAAGTTTCAGTTGATAACTATTGAGACTTAAACGAGTATAATGATCGAATAAAGATATAGTTATATCGGGGATCTATACGTTCATGTATTCTAGTTAAAAGGTTACGGTAATCGTAGTTACTTATTTTGAAAAATCCGTTTAGTATGTTCCCAGGACTAAAAAATTCTGGTAACTTGGATAACAGCGAATAAATTCCATGATAATCATGTTACAGATCGATATTTACGTTATAGGTCGATATATTAATACTCATATGGTTGTAAACCTCGCCCGGCTTTTCCTACGACGTAGGTAAATGCGATCCAAGTCAAAATTGTAAATGAATGTTCTTTAGTATCGTCTATGGGGGAAGCATAACTTTGAAATCAAATTTCGTTAAAGAGTTACGTAACTTCAACACCGTAACTAGAGGATCAAACAAATAAGAGTTTCATTTAATTAAAATATATGTAAATGAGGATCTATTTCTTATTTTTGTGATTTTCAATAATACTTACTTTTAAAACGTTGAAGTATATTTAAATTATAATTATTATTATAATATATACAGGGCTTTGGCATAATAATTAAGAATGAAGTAAGTTTAGTTATTATATTTTAGAAATCTGGGCATAGTAATATGGTTACGGCGAATTCAGTATATCACTCAAATAGCTAAGTTAAAGGAGATAAAGCGGATTTTGTATTTGACGTTGCTGAGCATCTACTGAAAGGAGAATAATTAGTTAAGTTTTTTTAACCGAATTAAGTGATTTTAGCGATCTATTTAATAAGAAGAAAGCTATAACCTTACTTCTGCACACGGGAAAGCTCAACTACTATATTGATATTAAATCAAACGAGAATAAATATTGAACGGACAAATTATAAGGACCATTATACTGTATATTATAAGATTAACTCCTGAAACTTGGACGTTAAATAACGAAATTGATAAATAAGGGTAAGGTTAGTGCGAGGTTTTCATCGATCACGACATCGGTATTACTAATTTATAAACCGGGAAGAGGATAACGATTTTATATCGATTATCGGACCTTAAATGAAATTACTGAATAAAAGCGTTTTCCTCGACCTTTAATTACGGAAACCTTACGCGTATTGTCAAAGTTAATGTAATGTATAAAGTTAGAGATTCGAATAGCCCTTTACTGTATCTGAGTTATACCCGAATAAGAAAAGCTCACGGACTTTCGTATACGTTTCGGCTCATTTCAGTGGTTAATTTAAGTTTTTAGATTGGTGGGAACTTTGACGACATTTTAACGGTATATAAATTATAGAATAGTGGATATTTGAAATAATTTTATTACAGTTTATTTAAATAAATGTTCAAGTATTCTTTCAGATATGAAATAAAATTATATAAATCTTTTTTGTATAGTCTTCAAAGGCTTTAGCGATATCGGGTTAAATTTAGATCTCAAAAAGTGTATTTTCGTAATTTAGAAGGTAAAATACCTTGGTTTTCTTATAACGGTTGGCGTCGGTATCCGGGCCGATTTCGAAGAAGTCTGGGCTATTAGTCAATTAAAGTCCTGATGTATTATTTGAAAGATCTAACGTTCTTTAGGTTTTACTAACTTTTATCGAAACTTCATTAGTAATTTCGCCAATTTCACTAATGAACTCGTTCGATTTATGAAATGAGGAGTTTTTTAGGTTTGTATGGATCGGAAAAAATATGTATTTGAAATTATGATAATATATTCTTTACGGCTCCGATTTCAATATATTAGGATTGATATTGGTTAGTGGTAAGAGAAACGAATTTTCAGGGATAATTTTTCAAGGGTGTTTATTATAAAGGGATAAAAGCAGTATTTTCAATCCGGTAACATATTATTTCGTACGATTACCTAACACGCAAGGTAATTATAATAATTACGATAAATATCCATTTTCGGTAATATATTACCGAAAAGTGTAGTTATCGGAATTACGTAATATTCACACCCTGTTTACTAATTTAACAACTTATGAAGGATTAAAGTATTTCTTTTATCACGTTTAATTCCAGATTGTTAAATTCGATAAAACAATGTTTTTTCACTTTTCGAATATTATTTATGTTTTCAGACCGCAACCTAAAGCGCTCGCCTAGATATATTGACCCGTAGATTGTAAAATAAGCCTAAAGTTAAGGAGCTTCGTACACAAGGTTTTAACCTATTTTCATAGCTACATCGGATATAGTAATAATAAACTTATTGTTGGTAGGGTCTTAGATCGTTGCAACATTTTTGATTGGAATCGTGGTCGAAGTAACAGTAGTATTGCATTGGTAAAGTGGTGGATGTATAGTGCTAGGTTTGGCGAACTGCTAGCCGGTCTGCACAGTAATTTGTATGGCCAATTTCTTAGCCCGTGCCCTAGTCTAAAGTGTAGCGTATTGCACTCGACTTACACCCAATGCAGTAACTCGGCACAAATAATACGATCAACTTATAGTTTAGTATAGTTAACTTTACTTTCAGTAAAGTTGACTTACTGCATTGCACGTAGTACTATTCTAACACTGGCGGCCTTTTAGTTTATACGTGTATGCTAATATGGTTGACCATTTTTTCCCGATAAACGATAAATGGTAATTTCTCCGTTGCTCCAAGGTATGAGTTTATTAACTCTTACAAAAAGTTCTTCCGCTACAGACCTCCGCAAGCCTTTACTTTTAGCCGTACCAGTTAAACAGGTCGCTATCGTAGCCTTCACTTCCCCAATATTCTTTTATTTTGACACTATACCTCCGGTCGTTGGAAAAAAACTTAGGCTTGTCAGACGGCCTATTAATGTAACCCTCAATACGTATGGTTAGCTTCTTACTGTTTACAAACCTTTTAAGGGACTTATTCAGTATTACCTTCGTTATGATATTATCAGGATTTTCTTTGCTATTAATCCATATTAATTCCTTAATATCCTTTTTTTTTGTAAGCTTTACGGAGTGCTATCACGTCGATTATTAAGCGTTTTTCACTGGTTGTTCCGAGCTTTAAAAGGTATTCGAATAGGCTTTTCAAGTCGGTATAAATGACTACCTGAATAGAAGTAATTTTGAATCGCCTGATAATAAGGTTAAAGGTTTCCCACAACGCTATTCTTATGTCAAATCCTGACATTATACCGTAGACATCTGAGGTTAACACGATTTGTGTAATTCTTTTATACTTAATCAAAGTTTAGTAAATTGGGCTGCCGATGATACTAAAATAGTCTTCCCGCCTATCTCTATTGACGAGTGTTATTAGAAAGTCGATTTTTAAAGAAAAATCGGTGTTGTTTATAAAAGACCTGTCCGTAAAGATTATTAACTTAGCCTTCGATAGGTCGATTAGGATTATATTAATCCCGCGTTCCAAGTTCCATATTTTCCACTTAATCATTTTATTTAGACGACTGAAGTCTTTATTTGACGTATCCTATACTTGTACCGAGATACAGAGGTCGTAAAAGGCTTCTAGTTAGCATAAGGTAGTAATATAACTATTATGAATACTTTGCTTAAGGTACCGTTAGGTTTTAGCTGTATCAGTTTTCTTAATTGTAGCCAAAGCAATATCCTAACCCTGTTAACGAAAGTTAAGGCCGGTATTAACAATAGGAATATGGACTAACGATTTATTGAAATTAATTTGATTGCCTCTTGTCAATGTTTTTATCAACTTACAATTTTAAAATTTAAAGTACTTAGTTGTTTGTTTTTGAGATACTATAAAACTAGTTATTTTATTCAAAAGGGTATTGTTAATGTATGTACCTACTACTCCAAAATCCTTTTCCTACGTTACTAGTAAGCAGGGGCCGTATATTGAAGACTTTATTGCTCGACATAATTTAAAGTATTACTAGTAGGTTAAGAATAAATAAAAGACTCATTCAATGAATTTTCATAGTGTTTTAATATAACTTATTACTGTTTCTGAAGGATAAATAACACGTAGTTACTATGACAGCGTTAGTAATACGATTAGCTATAAATTCGTTGCTAACTGCGTATAGACTTGCGTTATATTACGGTTATGAAGCGTAAATTTACCCTTAGCTTTGGTTAGTAAACTTATTATTAAAATAATTATTCAACGTTAGCTAACATTTTCAATCGTTAGATATTACGTAAGGATTAATCCTTACCTTTATCTCCGTATCTTTAAGCGATTAGATGTCACTTTTCGTACGGCAGCCTTATAGTTTTGCCCTTAACTTTATGCATAATCCTCGACTTAAAAATCGTAACGTTTGAATCTTGAAGATTGAAATGTGGTTTCGGCACGAATTATATAACTTCTACAGTTAATAATCTATTAATATCTACCTTATCGTTTTCTTTAAAAGGTTTATAGGCGTTTTAATAGTTTTTTATGCTCGAAGCTTTAGTGTAAAATCTTGGTTATCCCTTTTTTCCTGTTTATCTAAGTAGTATTGTAGATACAACCCGGTGTGTATTACTCCTCTTTACTATTCCTCTTTTCCTAGAGTCGTCCACGCTGATATAGTTTTATTGGCTTATCGATAACGGGTAGAGGAGGTTCGTATTAGCTAAATCGCTTAGCCTAAGGGTCTTTATCATTAGTAGATTTAATATAAAGCTTAACTTAAGTGGTTCGAAAAGATATTGGACCGTTAGTAATTTTAATAACCACTTCAGCATTCGCGATACTTAAAATCCTATATATGACTTTTTATTTGCCAAGCTTCTGCTATACACGGACTTTACCTTGTAATATTAAAGTACATACTTCGATTGTTCAGGGGTGGTTTCTGGTATTAAAATTATTATTAACTAGACGGCGTGACTAATCTTCTTATAATTCAATTAAAACTTTACCGTATTCCGTAATACGTTTTTAAGTGCTTGTCGAGGGCGGAGAATTACTCATTAGGCGTAGATACGCTTTAAAGACCAATAACGTTAACAATAGATCGTTAGGACCTATAATATCGTTTAAGCCCTTTACTACTATTTATAAGCGTGTCTCTAGGATCGTAAAACTTTTAATTTTTAGTGTAAGAATATTATACACTCGGCGCAATAATATATATACCTTTTTAACCTTTTCAATACTTTAGTAGGATTTTATAAGTACCTATTTACACTAGATATCCATTATTTTAGCATTTTCCTAAAACCTCGCCACTGTAAAATTGGTACTGGTATCGTAAACGACGACGTTATATAGGTACAGGTACGTGTTAATTTACAATATCGTTAGTGTTTCCCACGTATACTTTATTGAAAGGGATTTTAGAAACTGAACTTCGTAAAAAGAAGTTACGAAGTTAAGAACATAAAAAACAAGCTTTTTATACAAGTAAAATACGTTAACAAAGATATTTTAATTAAAATCCTTAAAGTTTTTCAGTATAGACTTGAATCTGTAGAGGGCTTAAGCATATGTTTGGTAGTAATAATAAAGTTTTTAATTGCTTTTAAGTCAAAGTATTCCACATTTTCAATGCCTTCAGACTTTAGGATTTTCTACAGCTTATTAATAGCTGGGTAGTTAAAGTTCCGGTATAGTTGACGTATCTCCAGCTCCATTAGGTTTAATACCACTAATTTTGGGCTTTAAAGATAAAACAATAAATATTCCTACTTAAAGACGAGGGGAAACCTTTAGCTGTTTTTAACCAGCTTATCTGCATTAACGTCGACGTTAACTCCGAGGGTCTTTATATCCTCCAAGTAATGGAAAAAAGGGTAGGTGACTTAAAGATATGAATTTGATCGCTTCCACAACTATTTAAACTACTGTTATCCCTATTAACGATAATTACTTACCCAGTCCAAAATTAGCTTCAACTTTACCAGTATCTTAACGATTGATATTAGTAGCTATAATACTCTCCCTTCAAAATACCACGTATTAAGAATAACCTCTTATTAAGTACTTTACCGCCCCTATATCTGGCATAATACTTTAAAAAATATGGTCCGCGTAACAATCGTGAAGATCAAAGGTATATAAGTGATTAGTGGCTTAATTAAAGTAAAGGTAAGGAGTTTTACTCCCTAAAAAGTATGAGAAGGCATAGGCGGCTAGTTATTAGGCCATATTAGGAATAGTATCTTCATGTTACTTAATCTATTTAGGGGTATTATTACTGTTGATTGGCTTATCGCCCTCGAAGTCTATAATTCAATCTAAGTAATACTGTTCCAGAGTGATAGGGTACTGGATATAATACATTACCATTCTAATATTTCGCTCGATGGGGGAGGGGGGGTGCAAATGGTATTGAGTTATCCAATAACCAAACTTATTACAAATGTAATATTTTTTACCACTATTATGAAGATAATGTTTACGATTAATATATCCGGTTAAATATTGGCCGTATTAACGTTAGCGCGGTTACTGCCTTTAATATGTAGTCGACAAATCAGACTTTAAGCGTTAAGAATACCCATAGCCGTATTTACGGTTGACGCAATTAATTACCTTGAGGTAGTCTTTATTTAAGTTAAGGAAGTTATCTATTTCAGGATATATTTCAAACGATCTTGGTGTAAGTGTTATTACAGTGGTGAGCGAGGAACGTAACTGGCTAAAAAAATGCCTTCGTAAGTGGCATTTAGGCGTTGTAAAGCGTATTCGAATTCTTTAACGACTGTAATTATTGTTTGTACCTACTCGCAAAGTATGGTTTCACTAACGTAGGATTTCCCTATTATTTACTATTATAAGTTTTACTTGTTAAGTATTTAATTTAAAATATGTATTAGTATTTCACCTTTTTTCTTCTTCGTTATTATTATAGTTTACCGCGTAGTGTCCCAGTCTGTATGGTATTGAGTGAAGCGGACATCGTATTTTAAGTGACTCTTTACGCTATCATAAATCTCACGAAACGTGGTAGCTCGGGTAAAGAAAGTCAAGTAGTAGTCTCTGGCGTACCTTGTAAGAATTTCGGGGAATAGTAAGTGAAAACTAAAAGGAGGGACTTTTATTTACTTACATACATTTAAAAACGGCATTATTTTAATGTCGAGGAGGTTGTAGGGCTTTCCGTTGTACTTTTCCACGTCATTTTAAATCTTGGTGAAGTCTGTAATTAGTTTGTGATTAATATTAACCATTTTAATAGGTTTTAGGGCTAAGTCGCGATAATTCTCCTAATTTTCATTGGTATTTACTCATACTTCCAGCTTTAAAGTTTCTGAGACACGGTGTTAAGGGTAATTACCAGTAGTTTAGCCCAAGGGGTAAAGTTCTATAATAAAACCTATGGTAAGCTTTCGGATGTAGGTAAACCTACCGTAAAAAGGGTTTTAAGGAGCTTGAAGATTTGAAGTAAAGTATTCAAGGGGAAAGGAGACCTGATAGGTTTAAAAAACTTGAAGATTTTATTTAATTTACTAGTGTAAAACGTTGACGTTAATACTTCTAGCCGTATTTACGGCTGTTTCTTTACGTGTTTTGCCACTGTTAAGGACGTACTTTGCACTATCGTATAGGGGTATTGAGTTACCAAGCAGGTTACTAGTTTTTTTATCTTTAACGCATAAAAAGGCTTAACTTAGTTAGGGGTAAAGGGGAGGTCCCCTATTTCGCGTATAAGGGTGTTGAGGTTTTTCAATACTCTTTCCCTTATATTGTGAATCTTAAAGGTATTCTTTAAGTTGTGTTAGTTTAAAAAGAGTTTTCACTAGCTTGGTAAATCCTTTTTCTGGTAGGTAATTCCTTCGGCATTTAAATTTAGCTTTTAGCTTGAATTTAATACCTTTTTGGAACTTTTTCCACATATCAATAGTTTAGTTGTCGAAGATGGAACGAAAGTTTTGAAAAACGTGGTCGCCGCGGTTATGTTATCTGCCGACTTACTATTTAATAATTTAATAGCTAACGAATTATCAAGGTAAACTTTATTTAAGTTTTTGTTAACGTCTTCCCCCTTAAGATCATAGTTGTAATATTTGGTAAAAACAGTTCTGAACGTCTTTATTACTTCTTTCCTGGCGAGGTTGGAAATAGCTTTAAAATTAACGTTAGTAATTGGTATCTTGAGGTTTTGACCTGTGTAAGACTTAGTGGGTCTATAGGGCGAAAGAATTGGTAATCTTTGGACGTAGGGACTTGGTATTTTATCGTAAAGTTGCGTGGAAACTTATTGACTTGGCGATTTAAGGATTTGGCATGAGGTCGCGCGACGTAACTTTCTTGGCGCGACTTGCAGATTCTTGGTGTTTTCGCTTATAGCAACGAACTTCACGATTAAATTGGTGTAGGGTAGTGAAAAGAATAAAGTGGAGGCAAAGGGTCAGTGTAAAAGGTAAGATCGAAGGTCGTTTGTTTTTGGAGATTATTTGGCGCAAGACTTAGTCGTTTTTTCAATAGTAATACCCGTACTAGTACTGACTTGGCCGTTCGCCAACTTGCTGAACTTTAAGACTTCTGACTGTTAATATTAACGTCTTTAAAAAAAATCCATAAAGATTTCTTACTGATTTCAATAGCTATACCGTCGCTTACTTCCTTATTCCCGTTCCAAACTAACGCAACCTAAAAGTATTCTCGATTTTCCTGCCGTGGTAAAATGGCGCAGTACTAATAAATGACTCTCGAAAAAATCGTTTCTTTACTCTAGCCGCTGTTATAGCCGTAAAGCGTAACCGAAAAATGACTACATCTTTTACTAAACTAATACATGCTTAACCTAATAAGCATTGATTAGTGTTGGTAGGGCCTTAGAGCGTTGCAACGTTGTCGATTCGAATAGTGGTCGAAGTATCAATAGTATTGCATTAGTCAAGTGGTGGATGTATTGCTTTAGGTTTGGCAGACCACTAGCCGGTCTGCACTGTAATTTTTATGGCCAATTGCTTAACCCATGCCCTAGTGTAAGGTGCAGAATACGGCACTCGACTTAAACCCAATGTAATAATACAGCACAATCAATACGCTCAACTTGCAGTTTAGTATAGTCAACTTTATTGTAAGTAAAGTTGATTTATTACACTGCACTTAGTGCTATTCCAAAACTTATATATTATAAAAACGTCTGGTATAACGGGATATACCGATAAATCTGTTCAAAAAAGCTTGGGTATTACATTATGATAATATATGCTTCAAATGGGAGTCGTAAAACCTTAAAATGTCGTTGGTAATAAAATCGCTTCGGGTCGATCCGCGTTCGTGCCGCCGATTTTAACGACTTCGGGGGATACCGGGGCGTCAACAGTAACAATACCGCCTCGGGTCCGGCCTGTATTAAACCCGCCAACTTCATTAATACCGAACTATTACTTTGTTTCTATGTTGAGCGCTTTTACGAAATTGTAAATCCAAGGTATAATAAACCACCCGATATACATAATTTGCCTATTAACGGTCGTCGAAGGCATTAAACGTTTCGAGCTAAAATAGGATATTCTACATAAATTAAGAATGTTGGTATCAATACGAAGGATGCGATACGTTACTATATCCGCTTATAGTTACCTATTTGGAAACTATCAACGACGAAGATCTCATAATAAACCTATGATTCATTTATTATAAGTTTTCCGGGTAAATATATTTTATTATTTATCTTTTGATAAGACCATCATAAGAAGAGAATAATCGTAATAGTTCAACATTTATATCGAATACATACGTAATATAATGGGATGAAACCTCGTCGGACCTTATGGTAGAACTTCCCTTAATACACTTTAAACCCAAATCATGATTAGTCCTATATTTTCATCGATTTTAAAGTCGACTTACAGGTTACTGATAAGGGTTCTTGGTATTTATTAAGTTTTTAAAACTGACGATTAAAATTTATCCAATTAATAGTTATATAGTTTGTAACCTCCGAGGTATATACGAAACGTTTTCGGGATATATAGTGGCCATTTAATAATCTTCCGATTTTTATTATCAAAGATTATAGCTTGGATTGGGTAATTATATTTTAAACGACGTTGTATCTTTTTGTAGTAGTTCAATAACTTTTGTTAACAATGTATAACCTGTAAACCGACGACGGTACCGAAAATTTGGATATTACTACATAGTCTTATAGATATTATACATAGGGCAAGTATCAGTGCACTGTATTGCAGGTGTACTCCTGCAGAGTGCATGATAACGTGTCACACTGCAGGCTGCACTCTTGCAAGACGCAAAGTACTCCATGCATGGATCGGTCTAGAATGTCTATTCTAGACCGAACAACAATGCATGGATCGGTTTGGAATACCTATACCAGTCCGAACGGCAATACGTTGAATGGTCCAATGTAGCACATTCTAGGTAAGGACTTATAAACCCTCATCTGTGGCGTATATCTTTAAATGCTCCTTCGTATCACTATTATCTTTATTACAACTTTACCAATTTAACGATTACTCTTTTGAATACCTTATTATACGTAATTAGGTTTTAAACCTTATCCATACTAATGAATATCCGACTCGGTTAATTAAAGATGACTTAGGGGGAAAAAATAAGTTAAATACCTATAAAAGAACGTTGATTCGATCCAAACTATTTATATTTTAATATTTTGTTTTCATGAAAATTATACATCAATGTTTATAAAAACCTAAGAATTGAATAACTTCAAAAAGATAACTTTAATACGATATTTTTAACCTTTATTTGGCGATTTATTTACCAAAAGCCTCGTTACGCAATCATTGACCCTTGTTTAACGTTTCAATATACCCGGATACCTTTTAAAAAGCATGTTATTACGTATGAGGCTACGTAAGTTAAAACTACCAAGTTTCGAAACCCATCATTAAAACCTATCTGATTTTCAATATTCAAATTGTTCTTTTAATGTAAAAGCGGCAACGAAATACCTATTCGTACCGATCGTTTTAACCAAAACGGTTACATATAAAGTAACCAAACCGATTACTTTACTAAGTTCAGTTATGATATACTAATCGGAACCAATGAATAAACACGGGATTATATAACATACCGCTTTACAATTATACCTTTTATTTAACCTATTCGTCTAATACTTCCTTTTTCTTATTCGTTTTTTTTGTGTTAGCCTTACATATTTTAAATTTAGATTTCATTACGTTGATATTATCCTTACTATTTAGTTAATGTAACGTTTTAAATATTAATAAAACATATTTAAAAAGCCTAACTAATTAATAATCACGTTTTATCTATCATTTAAAATTTATTTAGATTAACTCATGTTGGTAAACTCTATTTCAATTATTTCAATTACTTTTCTTAATTTACGTTTAAAATATATTACTCTAAACGTTAAAATCTGAACAAATTCAAATCTTATTATGACGCGGAATTACTAACTTAAACTGTTTTATAATATTAAATACGTATAAAAACCACCCAAAACTCTTATAGTTATGATCTTAAACCGACCATTATTGAAGGAAGCTAACTCTGGTTTCAACGTTCTAGTCTAAAATATAAAGATTAGAAACGCTATGATATACGAAATCAACTTGGGCCTTAGGAATAACACTATCGATTCGCCAGTTAAGGAACTCGACCCAGATACAGCAAATATATACATTTTAGCTATTATATTCCGCTATTTAAAAACAACCCAGGGACCTGATTTGCTAAATAATTTTCGTGAAAACCTTTCGAATTCGACGTTAAATATGTGGCAAATAGTAAATCCTACCATTGCTAAAGCTTTAAGGATCCAATTAAGAATTAGTAGTATCAATACCCCTAGAGGTAGGAATGACCGCTTTACGAAAACCTTATTGGAAATGGCTTAACTCGTCGATGTACTAGACTAGAAGGATGAAAATTTATACTGAACAGAATTTGTAAAAGGGTATTATTCACGATATAAAAGAGACTATTATTAAAACGATGAAAACGAGGCGTAAAACTACCTATTCCTATACCTATACTACAAGACAAAATTGAATACTCCGAAAAAGAACAACTACAATCTTTATCTACCATGAAAGTATAATTTACTCCTACGCCGGCATATACTACGAAACAAAACCAAATATTAAACAACTTTCAAAATACTGGAAATAGCCCGCTCGGCTATAGCGGAAGCAGTCGAAATACCGAAAACAGCCTGATCAACCACGAAAGAATCGTCCAAAACACAAAGAATAACCAGATTTAGGAATTGACGAGCGGCGTAAAACACCAATACATATCCTACAGACTAATAACCGTAAACTACGACACATACCGTAACTTTTTACCGTACCGCTTTCCCATAGATAGGAGCGACCTTATAAAGTTGACCAACTTTGCCAATCTATAAGATAGGGATAATAATTATAACGGCAAGCAGTACGACGTAATTAACAATAAAGTACTTGTTATACTTAATACGTATAAAAAAATGAATATTAAGCTATCCCAATTTCATATTATCTTAACTGGTATACTTTCCAGATAATCTAAAGAATAATATATATATTACCTCATACAGGTAAATATATTGATCATGTTTTATAACCGCCCAAAGTCGTACTTAAATACGACAATTAATTATAGACTTTACGATAGGAATTAGACCAACACGACTTAAAAATCCATAAAACACCAATAGGAAAACGCCGATAAAAACCTATAGGAAATCCTTACCGCCTTATTAGCTAAATCCCGAAAGTGTTATGCAGCCCTTAAGCTAAAATACAAAGGTGGTAAAGTATTTATCTAAAAATGAAAAAAGCTTATCGCGAAAACCAAGATTTCGATTTTACGTTTTTTAAACCAGAAAAGAACTTAAAAGCCTTTTATTTAAACCTTAAAATTTCATTTAAACCCTTTATAAGACAATGAACGATCTTGAATCAGTATTTATAACTAAAAAAAAAAAAAAAAGAGAAAGCCAAATTACCAAAGTAAACCTCACCGAAATAATTTCCCACGTTTTAAACCGAAAATGTAAGGCTTACTCAAGGCAAATAGAACGCCTAAAGTATAAGTACCAAGGACGAAACTTTAATAATAAAAAATAGGGACTATCGTTTGGAAATGGAAAAAACGTATCGAAACCATAACTGTACTTACGAAAAGACATACGAAGCCCTATAGGTTTGTAAAAGAGATATATCGTATACGGAAAAATCGGCTACTAGTTTATAAACCACCCCGCCTACGAGTAAATTCGAATTAAACGAAAATTTTGAACCTAATGTTATTTTAAGGATCGAATAAAAGCTAATTTACAACATACGTAACAGAGTGCAAAAGTACAAATAACGGATTCAATGCATATTCTTACGAAGACACATACGGAAAATACGACCCTAAACAAAATAATACCTACCTGTTAGTCTACGATGATAAAAACTTCTAACGCATTTTCGACGTCCTATAAGACGCCTTGTTTATATACATCATAGGCCTAAACTAAGTAAACAAAGTGTTTAACGCCTCTATAGTATTATAATTTCCTCTTTTTAATAAATACGAAATTAGGTTCCACGGGATTATACCTAATACTGGCGTAATTGAAATTTTAACGGCTGGAAAATGGAAGTTCGATGTGTTTACGGCGAAATTTCTGAAGTTTCGGTTAAACCGAATAGGAAAATACCAAAAAGTCCTGTTTGGTAAAAGCAAAAAGTCGTCGCTTGAAATAGTCGTTGTAAATACACGTTTCGAACTAGTTAAGCTTTATGTAATAAACTTTAAAACACTTTTTTTGATTTTACTGAGTAATATGAACAAGTTCAGAATTAAAGTCCGAAATACAATTAACTAATCCGCGCCTTAAATAGCGTATCAGTATCATTTCGACTAAAATTCAGCCACTTATAGTTTTTCTCTGAAGGACGTATAATAAAGGTTGTTTACTTGACTCAGCCGGAATTTCGATCTTTACACCGAAGATTTGTATTCCCAGCTACAAATAGTCTTCTATGTTTACTTCACGCTGTAAACCATATAAACGTAGGAAAAAAAGCACTTGAAGTTGTCGAAGAGTTTTGCCATGAGTACCAGCTATATTCACAAGCCCTATGACGGTTTAAGTTCTGGCTTTGAAACAATACTATAAATCACTTGAAAAAACGTATAAAGTGTTATCGAAGGAAATAAATGATATTAGTTTTAAGAAATCTATCTTTTAAATAGCGGTTTATACCATTAACTACACTTTTAACCTAAGTGGATTTATCCCTACGCTCTTTGTCTTTGGTACCTATCAAAGGATCCATACAAACTTTGCCCCATTACCATCCATAATATAAAGAGCTGATTATATAGCCAAAGCTATAACGATATTAAGTTTATTACGAGCAAAAAACAATATGTTTGAAACGTTTGTTATAAGAAATAACCTATGTATAACTAGCGTTTTAAATATACTATGACAATTTGAAGTTTTGATTTGGAAAACGAAGGATAAATGAATTAAGCCTTGAAGAATCAACGGGTTTAGAGGTTAAAATATGTTTGTTAACTTACATAACGGAACAAGTGCGTTTCGCTAAATAATAGTACGCGAATATAAAAAAGGTGGAAAATAGCGACCCTAAATCCTATGATGAATGATCCCAACTACAAGGAATTACCTAAAACGACAAATTAAAACCAAACCTAACTTTAAACTTACCCTTAAAACGCGAATCCAACCCGATTACGTCAAACGAAAACGGCCAATTTATATTAACCCCGTTTAAACCTCATCGCCAATGGTACCTCCTTCGGCTTAAAAACTACAAAAACGTTTAAAAAAACATTTCCACGGATTTAATTATTACGTGAAAGGAAATAGAAAACCGCAAGCTTAGCTTAAAGCTCCGTTATAAAGGTATAATCACCACCCCAAGTATCTTATTCGTATAATCTACTAAAACATAAATCTTAGCCCTAATCTATTAAAACATGTTTCATTTTCAAAGTTTCGAACCAATCGTTTATAAGACTTATAGGATATTACCTACCCGATTCGTTTACTAAATTAAAGATAAAACCGAAAAACCTTACGAAAAAACCCGCCTCGTCGTTAAAGGATATAACGACGAAGGTAAAAACAATATCATAACCTAATCACCTACCATACAACGGGTGAATTATCGCCTAATTTTTATATTAGTAACCTCCTTTGATGTACTATATAACCTATATATTGAGCTTTGTAATATAACGTAAGTATATACTCAATTTAAAAAACAGCTTGAACGACGGATTTATACCAACATACCCAAAGACCTTGAATAACATCATTCGTTTAAAACGATTTTACGTATTTCAAAACCAATTTATGGTTTAGTCGAAGCCGATATCTACTAATACGACATTTACCAAAAACACTATAAGGAACAACTTTAAATAACTCACTTTATCTTTAGCCCGTACCTATTAGTATCGATAACTCGTTCAAAAGGCTTTAAACTAAAAGGTATACAAATGGACGATATACTAACGTTATGTGGCACCTCGTTTTCCGTTTTCGAAAAAAAGGAACTTTTAAAAGCCGGTTTAAAAGCCTAACCCAAAACGTACCTAATAGAGAACCACGTAATCGATTTTAATAACGTTATCATTACTTTACTAAGCTATAATTTAGATCTTACGTAAAAAAGAAAACTAAATGAAGTGACTCATATCATTTTAAATAACGTAAAACGGGCTGATGAATACAAATACCAACGTATACAGGAGGTTTAGGTGACTTTTGTACTATAATTAAAGGCGGTATTCACCATTTCAGTCGCCGCGTAATATCAAATCGACCTGATGGACGATACATATAAAGCGTTTAACAAACTTTTTTCGTGGCAAACATATAATCTAAGGCGCCGTTTACAATTTATATTACTAAATAAGTTCATTATAAAGCTGTTTTTTTTTTATTAATAGCTTTTTCGCTAATAACGACGATTGTAATTCGAAAATAGGCTTCGTTCTAATCCTCGACAACGAAATACCGGTTCGAAACGGCTTTACGATCCGAAAGAATATTATCCATTTAAACTTTACCAAATATAAAGGGAATATAAGGAACGTTCTAACTTCCAAAATCTATAATATAGTTAAAATTTTCAATTCGGGTAATACTATAACGATAACAGTAGGAATAATTGTTTTTGATCTAAATTTACACCTTATTCCTTTTATAATATATACTAACTACTTCTCGATTTTTAAGTATCTGGTTCAATTAGGTATTACAAACGAAAAAGGTTTAATAACAGATATTATAGTTTTACGCGAGTTATATAAACGATGTAAAATAGAAGGAATGAGGAAAATTGATAGAAAATCCAATCTAACGGATATAATTACTAAAGCTATGCCGAATAAAATATTTGAAACATTTATACTGATAAGTATATTATTTATTAAGGATATCAAAAAGGTTTTACGTCATTAATAACCTATTAAGCCATTTTTCGCTAATTTAAATCGGCATGTGTTATACTATTTATACCTATTTACGATTTTTTCTTTATTTAGCATAACTACTTGTGCTGATCGCCGATTTTCCCTTTTTAAAAACTTACCATTCGTATCGATCCCCGATTTGACCTTCATTTAACTTATCACTTTATACCGCTTTTAAAAAATTTATACCTTTTATTTTATACGTCTTACGCTAATAGAATTTGTCATTAGTTTCTTTCTGTACTTAATTTTACATTAACGTTCCGATTTTAATATATTACCCCCTTTAATTTCTACGTTTTATATCATAATTATTATATTTACACCTTTATTTTGTAAAAATCTATAACATTACTATATAGTGTACTATACTACAACTGAGTACGCCGGCCTGGTCAAAAAGGCATCTATCTACTAATTAAAGAGAAAGAGCGATATCATCGCGTCTTTAACATCCTTTTCGTTGTTTTCCCCCTTTATACTCACGCTACCACTATTACCGCTATTATCCGTATTAATTCCAGTTAAGATATAGTCTTACGCCTTATTAATTATACCCTTAGTGAAGTGCGAAAGGAAAGGATCACTCTTTTAACGGCGGCGTACGATAACGCAGTTAAACTTACCTATGCAATATATACGTAAGCTCCGTTTCTAGGCGGCGACGACGGTTACAGTTTCCCTGATTCGTCGGTTAACGTCTATTACTAATTAATATCGAGTTGTTTTGATTATTGACGAAAAATTGATTTTTCAATCGTCTCGATCGGTATATTTTTACCAAACAAAGTTTTTTCAGTTTATTTAAAACTTACCAAAAAACCGGTGGGCGTGTAATACGACCTTGTCCCACGGCCTCAAAACCACTGGAATAGGAGCGTACGAGTTAACGGTCCATTTATAACAATAATAACGGGTCGAACGACCTCTGCTTTCGTAATAATCGCTAACGAATTTAACTGCGACCACAGACGAGACATATGATATATAAAACGTATTTACTAACGGATCGGGGTTATGGACCCGGGTACGTTGTTTTAATGCTTTGCGTGTTAAAAAGGCCTAGCAGCGTACCCTAACAATACAAAGTTCGAAGCGGCGAAACAGGTTCACCTTGTATTCCATATTGAAAAAGTAAAAGACATTAAAACTTTACGATCGAATAAGTTTAAGGAATATAAACCATAATATAATTACACCAAGCTACGATTTTGGAGTAAAATGGGCTCCATAGGTTATAGGGTGTTTTCCCGTAGGAAAAAGGTAATTTTTATAATTTTAAAAGCCTCCCGCTCTTTTCCCTAAAATCTAGGGAAGGGGGAGGGAAAGGAAAGGGAAGAAAGGGGCGAGAAAGGAGGTGGCGACGGGGTTAAATAACGTGGCGATGATAGGGCTAGATGGTGTAATAGCGGCAGCGGCGGCGATGCCCTGCCGTTCGCGCGCTAAACGACGCCTTACGATTCGTTTTTAACGCATTATCCATACAAAGCAAAAATTCAATAATAGTTATTAATTAAATAACTTACCAATAAAAAAGACTTATTTGAATTAAAAGAAATAAAGGTAAAGTAGAGATACAGTTAATTTTATTTAACATAGATAAAGGTTAAATGAAAATAGTGACTTATATTTACCTTTATAATCACCCCTGACAAAAATATCGAGAAAAGCTTCTACCAACTATATCGCCTCCATTTAACTATGCCAACCAAACCCGAATTATAAACACTACCGGAGCTAAACTTTACTGACCCTAACCGAACTTAAAACACTACCTCGACTAAACTTTGTTAATCTTAGCCGAACTTGATAATTTAGATCTTTTATAATCAATACGTTAATAATAATACTATTACTATTGAGACTTATTAATTTAAACCTATCACAATTAACATGGTAATAATACTATTATTATAGAACCTACTAATTTACAACTTCGTAACCACCACCACACTATCACTACTAGGCTATAAGTATAGAGTATCTAAAGAAAAAAATATTACTCATGTATATATTACTATATACCCTTATAGATAATATACATAGGGAAAGTAAAAATGCACTATATTACAGGGTACACTCCTACAAAGTGTACGATAACTTGTTACACTACAGGCTACACTCTTATAAGATACAAAGTGCTCCATACATGGATCTGTTTAAAATAGCTATTCCGAACCGAACGACAGTACATAAATCGGGTTGAAATAGCTATAACCAACCGAAAGGAAATACGTGAAGTGGTCTAAAGTAGTATTCTCTGGGTGAGGGCTTATAAGCCCTCACCTGTGGCACACACCTCTAAATGCTCCTTCGTATCATCATCATCTTTACCAAAACTTTCCCAATCTAAAGATTACTCTTCTGAATACATTATTTCACGTGAGTTTTTTTTAGACCCATCCGACAGAAAGAGTAAATTACAAGGTTTAAAAGTACTTGGAACTCGTAGTCGTCTTTTCGTGATTCTATTAGGTATTATATCTCCCCGATTATTATTTTATATGAAATGAATAGAAATCAATGCTTACAGGGTTCAATGTAAGTCTACTAGTTAATAAATATAGAATGTACCCTATTTTTGATGTTAATAAATATATAAAGTCGTCGACTAATCCTGTGGGACGACATTTAATGTTTTGAATAAACTTCTGCGAAGGTACGAAATTAGTTTCAGTGGTAACAATATATGTTGAATAATAAATAAAGATAACGAAGAACCGTCAACGACACCCGGTGAAATAATATAAGGTGGGCGATTAATTTTAGTTTAACTTACGTATTTGTAAAATTGACAATTGTCATGATAAATTCGACTCATTATATACTTAATATCGGGTCGGCGACGTTTTAAGCCCGTTAAATATTATTTTGACCATTCTTTTTGGAAGTACACTACATTTCATATGGATTGGGTTAAGCCTTTGGTAAGATGTCCTTTTTTTCTTTTCGTAAATTATAACCGATACTCGCCCAGGACTAATCTTTGTCGCGGAATATACAGGAAAGGGTATATACGAAAAAATTGAAATTTAAAACATTTTCATTAAGAAAGCGTAGCGGGACGGTATCTGTTATATATTAGTAAAGTAAAGAGTTTATAATAATTAAAAGTAGGAGTTGTTAGAAATCTGTTAGTACACGATAACTTTGAATAAATTTAAAACAAAATAGGAAGACGGGCGGTTTCATTATTATCCGGTATTTCAACGCCTGCGGCGAATACGTTTTAAATATCTTATATGGGTAAAATCGACTTTTCCTCGGTAATAACATAATATTATCGAGGTGAGGTAAAACCGTATTATAATGATAATATAATACAATATATAAGGCCGTATATAAGACGCCCTGTTTTCACGGATAAATATTTAACTACGAGGTAATTTTAATCGGAAAATACTAATTTGTACTTATAAGATACTATTATCATTGTTTTCAAGCCTTGAATAGTAGCGATATCAACTTTAAGAACCTTATTACGACTAATCTCGGACATTGGTTAATGTCGGTAAGGGCGCACAGCATGGGGAAAAGCAAGTATTAAACGACGTCGACGAAGGCAGCTAACGAAATACAGGGTAAATATTACGTGAGAACGACGATGGCGGACAGCGTTAGGCTGCACAGGAATTAGGTAAAGCCGACAACGGCGGATAAGTCTAGGTATAGCGGAAAGAACGTACATTTAAACGGAATACAAAAAACTTTAATATATAAATTTATACTTGGACAATAAGGTCAACACGGGTATAGACGTTAATTTGTTTTTGATGGGCTTAAGTAACTTATATTTGATTGAAGTTAATAAAATCAATATTGATAATATAGGGCCTTTACGGTTAGGCATTTAATATCGCTCTCTATGTTTTATAAGCCATAAGCTATACTAACTATAAAAATATAGTTGATATATCCACATTATTTTGATTATTCGCGTGAAATCCACAATAGTGTACATGGTAAGTATTAAAGGGGACCGGGGTTATAACGTTAACAATTAATATACAATTGGTTAAAAACATGTGGTAGTGGTAAACGGAAAAAATGGTTAAGTGATTTTTTTTTAAAAAAAATAACGGGCCCGAAAATAAAAAAACATTGAAAACCTATAGCTAAAGGTATAATAACTTATACTACCAAAATTATAGGGATACCATAAACTCGAGCGATATCGCGAAGCTAGGTAAACTAATTAATCAACTTGGAGAGAACAAAAATTAAAACGGTTTTGTAACCTGAGACATTGCCTTAACGTTTATGGCAGGGGACAAAATATAGTTATTGTTTTCAAAAGCCACGACCAGTTACCATCATAATACGTGTAAGCCAAACGAAACTATAAATCTGTTTGTTTTCAAAATACTTTATAAACAGTGGTTAATATACAGTCGGAGTTTCTACAACATAGATTTATAAACTTCGCTTATTTATACTTTCCAATATGCGCGATACCCTTAGGTTCAGTAAATGCGAATATAAGCTCAAGGTAATGTAAAATTAAGAAAACGATTAATATAAATATACAAATATCTTTAGCTTACAATTGAAGGAGTTCATTTTCGTCCTTGTTAATGCTGAATATAAAAAGGTTGCCTATAACGTAAGAGAACTATAAGATATAATTAATAACAAGGCATTTAAGTACGAAAAGGTGATAAACTTTAAGAAAAGGTTAATCGTCGTTATTAAAAGAGTTTATAATAATATAACCTAAGCCCGAATCATTATGAATATCGCTTATATTAATAGGAAAAAACTTATAAAAACTAAGACAATAACAGTTATATAAAAACTATAATATGGATTAAAAACGGGAGTTATAGTAAAAGTTATTTTAAAAGGCGCAATAAGGATTAGTGATATAGGAGGAGACTATTGAAAAATAAAAAAAAGAATGGAAGTTTTATGAGTTATTATAAGCGCCGTATTTATAGGCGTAAAAGAACCGGAATCGACAAGGGCTATACGTTATACGACGCATCGGAAAACGCGTTATACGGTATAAGTAACCCGGTATTAATAAGTTATAAGTTATATCAAGGGGCGCGTTATACAATGTAAGCGACCCGAAGTTGAAACGGCTTATATTTGATACAATATATTAAGGGGTATGGTATACGACGTAGGCGAACCACGGTAAAAATAACCTATACGTTATATGATACGTCAAAGGGCGTGTTATATGGCGCCGGAAGTCGAGGATTAAAATAGCTTATATGTTATACAACACGTTAGGAAAAACGTTATAGGCTTACGCCTAGCTCGCGTACGGCCTGTATATTAAACGAATACGGCATATATTAAATTTTCAGTCGACAGAATACTATGGTTTTACGGATTTTCATGAAAATGATGATATATTATAAATTTAAACCATTGGCAATGTATTGTATCCGTTTTATGACTTTACACGTAACGAGATTAATAATACACGAGCCGGATGTGGTTTGGACGCCGTCCGCTGGAAATATATACGAGGGCATGTGACTTGCTATGCATATACTATTCCCATGAGACCAGCATGAAGGATCACTATAGCCTCTTATAGTTTCCCGCCTATACCTTAATAGTAAACTCCAATTGGCACCTACTTGGCTTACTAAAGTAGGTTGGTCTATAACAGTTAGCGTTTAAAATCACCAATTAATATCGTATCAATAACATACCGAGAGTTATATCCCGCGTTATTCCGGGAATAATATATATTAATATCAGGTTCATTTATTCATCAATATGTTTCCGAAATTCAGCCACATATTTCATAATTGTATTACGCCATAACCCTAATAATATACACAAATTTCGAAAATACAATAACTGAATTTAATTTTTCCCCAACCATGATAAGAAAACCTCATTTACAATATAATAACAATTATAATTGAAATCGACCTAAGTATCTAGAAAGTAAATGTTATTCGAAAGCATAAGGATAGGAGATAAATCCTTATTCATATGAATTTTAATTCAACCAAACTCTTTTTAAATCCATTTTGTAATTACGCTGGTAAAATTACATTACTGCCAACCGAAATTTCGTTTGGGAGTTGGGTTTCTCCCGTAGAAGATATTGGGAAACCTTTATTTACCTTTTCGACTCAAACTATTTACTCCTACGTCGAATGAAGAATTGGATGAGGTCTATAACTCCGCTGGACGAAATTCGAAAAGTTATAATATAGGTAACGCCTAATAACCTACCTAGCTTAAAGTTTTTTTACCGTTACCCACGTCGCCTAGCGTTTTTAATTTTAAGTCTATATTAAAAATTTTTTACTAGGGTAACTAATAGAAATTACCACGGCCCTTCAATAGGGATGTTTAAACCACGTATACTCCCGTTATAACTATATCTCTATCCGTTCGCACTACTTGTATGGGGTCCGATAACTATCGATGAAAACATCATTTTAAGTTTAAAAACATTAATTAGTTAAAAAACCCGTAGTATTTTTCCAACGTCGCAATATCATTGATATAGTTAACGCTTATTGTAATAAACGGGACTCTGATACGCAGGAAAATAAGAAAACGAAGAAAAATAAATTTCACTACAAAAAGTTAATCTAAACCGCCCTTTTAAGTTAGTAACATTTCAAATTTAATAACGAATAGTATTTCTTTTTTATTTAATATCACCGGGCAGAGCAACTGTTAAAGGTGCACTAGCTGCTACGAAATATTCCTATAGATACTAGCGAGGTAGATCGCAATGCATGCTCTGTATAGGCTGGTAAGGCTAGTAGGTCCCAGAGTTATCCACTAGATCGAGACTTTAGGGTGCCCCGTAGCCTAGAAAGCCGTTAGCGTAAGGGTTGTAACCCTGGTCTAATACCGTTATAGTGCCGGTTTAGTCTCCACCCCGCGCTTATTTGCGCCGGAAAAATAACTACGCGTGCCTTTTAGTAAGGTTTTATAAAGTTTGTAATAATATAAAGTAAAGATTTATGTATCATGGTATTGGTAAAGTAGGGACGTATAAGGGCGCGTTAGGGCCTGTGTGTAAGTACGGGTACATACATGTATATAAAGGCAACTACCCGTTGTCATAGTAATATTTAGTTAAAGGATTTCTTTGCGCGAAATAAACCGAGCGTTGAGTCTTTACCTAAAAGCAGAACTCTTTATTTAATTGTTTTCCAACCCTAAACCATCTCATTGATAAGCAATCGTATAAATATCAATATATCTCTAACCTCCCTACTTTCTGTATAACTAGCGTTTTAAACCCTGAAGTTATACTTTTTAACTTCTTCACGTATAAACCAATTTATACGCGTAGCACGCCATTGGGCCCGCCTACCTGCCCCTCCACGCTTCCCTATTACCTTTATGCGAGCCACGCGCGCCCGTTTTTAAACCTTTCCCCCTGCCACCTCTTTTCACTTCTCCCTTCTTTTCGTTACTACAACCCGATCCTTATAAAATCATGAGGTATAGCCTTATACCTATTATATTCGATCGCTTTTAATTAGAGCATCCGACGACGTATACATCAGGTAAGGAAGCTCGGGAGTTCGGTAGGTCTGTTACGCCTATAAGAGGTCGAGGTGTTGTATATAAGTTTAAATTAAATGGCGGATGCGAATTATTGTCTTTCGATATTAATAAAGAGTAAGATCGACTGCGTCGCTATAATCGCCATCGCCAAATGGCCCTTCAACGCCTATTACGTCACCTTTGCCGTAAAGGCGCCATCCGAACGTTTTAAAACCCTTCAGCGCCCACTTGGAGTCGCCGTCGAGACGATTAAAGGTGACGCGACGTAGGCAGCAGCCGCGGTTTCAATGGGTCGGCGAGCTCTTATCCCCGCCTAAGGGGAGGCTAATGATAAGTACTTAAACGATGGTTTTAATAGCGATTTTATGGGTTTCATCGTTAATAAACCCTTTTTTCGTCGCCTCCATTCTTTTGCCCCTTTTTTCCCTTACCGCTGGGCCTACCCCCGACCCCAGCTAGTCCTCGACTAATTTCTTTACGTGAATAGAGCCGTGTTCATAAGACGGCAACCGTAGAAGCTTTGGTAATAACGGTGGTAAAACTATTGAATGAATAGGCCGATAGTCGTAATATTGGTATGAGTTATAGCCGGCGAGTTAATTACACAGATATCGTCAACGGGAATAAAACCGAACTCGTTGCCGGCGGGCATTAAACGCGGCTTAGGTAGGCCAAAATATTTTAATTTCCAGCTATTTACGTAAAATAAGCTATAATATATATAAATATCTGGAGATTTGTAAGGTCTATTAAAACCCTGTTTATATATACCTCCAGTAACTTCCTATTAAAATGCTTTTTGGGCGGGTTTAGCTATTATTTTCACATTTTAACGGAGGCCGGATAGTTCATTAGATAGGAAACTCTTCGTTTTCTATTATAGTGAGGATAACGCATATCGGTATTTAGTAGTCGAAATCGTTGGTAATAAAACGTAAATTTCCTATACCCATACCTTATAGCTAGTTAACAGAATAAAAAAAGTTAAACGAAAGGTATTGCGAAAGGGGAAAGGCCGTTTTATTTCGCCTTTCGGTACTTTAAACCGAGACTTGTCAAGAATGTAATGCTCTATCTCCTGTACTATAAGGAAATATTTTTCTTTTACTGACTATATCATTTTCGTTTAACCGTCTTTAAACGTATCCTTAAATAGAACTTTACTTCTCCCATGAAAAGTCTATTATCTTCGTTTCAAAGTAAAAAAAAACTAACGCTAATATCCGCCAGCCTATCTGCGACCTCGTTTTCGCCAATACCCATATGCCTAAGTCACTAACTTATTATAACCCGGTTCGTATAAGACTCGGCTACCGTATGAAATTCCCTAAACGCTTACTATGCGAAAATAGATAGTTTTCCATTTAAACTTTATATTATTCGGGTATTGTAGATGAATACTGTAATCTAGCTTATAGTAATACGTACAGTTGCTCGTTAGCCTCAGAACGCGCCTACGATATCGACGTCGAAAACGAATATAGTATAATGTAATGTTTCAAATCTTTTAGTAATCTTATAACCGTATCGAAAAACTGAAAATCCGTATGAAACGTATTATTACCAGTTGAGCACTTATTCGAAACCATTTATAAAAACTGTAATACAGTCGTTACTTAGGTTCAAGTACTATATCTAAACCGTAATTATTACATTTTCTTTCGAAAACCCGATAATGAAAGACTTTCAGAATCCGAATATATATTCAAACGCTATTAATACTCATCGTAAAAAATTAGTATTTTTTTATCAAATGTTAATAACTTAGGTAAAAGCCTGTCCATAGGGTGCCCTTGAATTATAAAAAAGGTTATCCTTATCCCGACGGGGATGTTGTAAGCCCTATATATCGCTTATATCCTAGAGAAACGAAGTAAGCTTTCTATAAAGAAGAGGGCATTTTAACGCTACCCGGGGTGAGGGGGACAGTAAATATAGCGGTCTTATGAATCGAATACTGTTATCCCCCTTAATAATACGTAAGGTAAGGGGATATTAGATATCGAGGATTTTTAAGTGGTACGCAAAGCGAAAGCATTATTATTTGAGTATAAATTTTCCAAAGGGTATACCAGTATTCCTAAAGGCAATAACGTTAGGCGACGTTTTATATAACGGGGCGACCGCCCGCGCCGTGACAACTAACGGGATCATAATCTGGTCTTCGAAGGCTTGTTACCATTGTTCATAATATAAGTTTTTAATTTAGTATATAAGTATAAACACGATAACAACGGTAGCAGCCATTCGTAACAAGTATATCGGAGACTTGGGTCTTTTTCGTAAAAGTTCTTTGTACTACTCAACGATTTTTAAGGCTTTCATTCTATGTTCCCTGATGTAAGCTCGTTTCAATAAGGTTTTACCGAATCAAAATCCCAATTATTATATACGAAAATACCTAATATTTGAAAAAGTAATAGTATTTAGGTAAACCGATTTTACCTGTGTATAAAAATATAGACTATCGCGTTTTATTATATCCTTAGATTCCTAATATCCAGTAATCTAAAGTAATTCAATTTTTTCCGAAACGAATACTAAACTATTTTTTGTTGCCTACCAGTTGGCTTCTTTTAGGTTGAGTTCAAAACCTTTTGGATTCTGTTTCAAAAAGTTAAATATCTTTAAAAAAGCACGTTATTAATATATATAAAGACACTCCATAGGCAAACCCTAACGAGGTCCGCCTTATAGATTATATAAAGAACCGGGCGGATAAGGAAGCCTTCAGGGGTTCCGTATTTAAGATTCAAAATACCCGGAGTCGCCGATTAATATTGTACTCGCACTATTCTGTTTGTAATAAAGCCTTTATTTCAAGTTAATCAAATTCGATAAAATCCTAAACGTCTTATCTTTTAAATTAGGCAGTTACATAATAACATATTAAAAGCCCTCTTTGTGTTCCGTAATGAAATCGATATTTATGTTCCCTTTAGTAATTTTCTTTTAAAATAGTAAATTAAAAATATAATCAAATAAGACGTCAATTGTTTAGGTATCACGTCTCTATATTAAAGGCTTACAAATCCTCATATAATAAAAAACTATAAAAGCCTTCAGACCACGATACGTTTGAACCATTTAAAATCAACTGGTATTAATACGATAAGCCTCAACGACTATAGGTTAAAAAGGCAGCGGTCTCCAAGCTTTGGTATCATAAATACCTTCGATTATCGACACGCCTATATAAAAAACGCCTCATCGTAAACATTTATTATTGAATACGAGTAATGATCCAGCCATCACATTTTAACACGTTCTAATTAAACAGACTATAATATCGTCTGACCCCGCAGAACTGTTATGTAATTTTATGGTATTATAGCGGAACTTTTTCTCTAAAATATTCAACCCTTGAAAATAAAATATTCGACACTCAATTAAATGTTTAAAAAGTTGTTGGGAATATCGTCGTTAGGGAAAACTCTATTAAGGATATCGTTTTGTAAGATTTAGGCTGATTAATAGATATTGAAAATAAGGCGACTTTCGGATTTAAGTAAAGGAAATCGTGGTGGTAAATGTAATTTATACTAACTTATTATACCGTAAACCTTCTTTAGGTCCGCGGAATTGTCGAGTTCAATCTTATAAAAACTGGCTTTAACCCGTTCACCTAAGCGAGAAGGTTTCGGCGTTCGATAAACCTCGTATTGCGCGGCTAACCGCATTCGATCGGCTTCTACATAAATTTAACCGGTCTAATTTAAAAGTCCTCCACTTTATAACCTTGACATATATCGTATTAGGCCTGCAAATGGCGTATATAAAGTTTTTCAACAACCGGGAAAAGGCCTTCGCCTATTCGTATATCGTCGTTACGTCATTATTGTTTTCGACGGGTAATAAAAACTTTAATCAAGCCGTAATTGATTCACCGAACCTGGGAAGGCTCGTTTCCGAAAATTGAATACGTTAAAGAGTGCGGGAGTATAATTCCCGTATTAAAAGATAAGTAAAAACAACTTTGTAATCCAATTTTCAGTTTAAACTAAGTTGTATTATCGTTGCGGCCCTCGTAATATTAGTAAAGGTAGGGTCCAAAACGTAACAAAGCTGGTATATATTTTTTTTACCTTACCATTAACGTATATACCTATCGCGAAGACGTAGTCGTGTAAGGCGAGTTTTCTGCCAGTATTCTCTAGATTAAACTTTACCCGGTTATATACAAGGTTGAAGTCTCCCCTCGAAATATTTCAAGTTTCACGCAACTAGATACATACCCTTTTTAAAATCTCGTTAGAAAACTAAGCCTTGTGAACGTTAATTTTATAGTATCTATTGACATTTAATTTCAAGAAATGTCATCCAGGTCTTAAACGCGTTTAAGTGAATATAAAATTATCTCCTTTATTAACGTACGAAAAGACACGTAACTGAATTTCCAAAAGTAGCTCGCGCCAACCTTCCCTGGTAAAACCGGGTTTACCTTAATTACGTACCAAGGAAAAAAGGTCGTATACCAGAAAACATTATATAAACCCCTATCTATTATCCCTTTTACCGTATTACGGTTTTTGTACATCAATAATATCCATGCCCTCGTCCATATACCCTATAAAAAGAGCCTAATACGCGGCTATTAATTTGCCTACGTTTACTCATATAATCGTAAACCCTATATTAAATTTTGGCGTCCAATAAGGCTTGATAGCTTTGAATATAATCGCCGAAAGAATATTTTATATACTGTCATGTTAGTATTAATTAAACCAAGGGGGCAATAAGCTTTTCATTTATATCGTTACTTTCATTTGTGGGGTTGAAGGTCGCGTCCTATTAGTTAAAAGTTATGATAGAGAAAGAAGGAAAATAAGCTTTTGCCATAAAACTAGCCGAGTTAAATGTAAGAAGGCCGCTTCCATATACAGTCCTATCCGCTTCAATAAGGCCGGTGCTAGTATTTATTATTAAAAGTTTCGTCTCCCTACTATTATCCTTAGTAATTTTCAAGGTATTCAAGGTTAAGAGGCTGAACGTAATCCATATTACTAGTTTTCCTATCGGCCGAAAACCGGATTTACTAGGTATAACAGTAACCGTTTGGTTTTTGAAGGGAATAGCTAATGTATTATGCGTAAAAGTGAGACCGCGTAGCACGACCGTATTAAGTAAAGCGTCTGTAATATTGCGATAGGTTATGCTGCGTATTGGCGTCGTAAGACATGCCGAGGCCTTTTTAATAAAGTATTACCATATACTGGTATAAAAAGATTTCGCCGTTCGGTCCCTTTTAGTTAGCCGTAAGTTTGTTTTGTTAGGACCAGTAGCGATAGACTCTTTAACTCGTATTTATTCAACCGCCTTCGTATTATACCGGGTCCGACTAATGTATTTAATTCTTTTTAGCTATTATCTCGATATGAAAACATATTTTTCGCCCTCCTATTTTATGGCCGTTAGTCAGCCATCGTAGGTAAACGGAAACGGGTTTTAACAATTGTAATATTAAGGTAAAGTTATATAGGGCCCGTATACGTAGTTCCTAACAGGTATTTCGTATTTGGGACATCGGTTAGGGCGGACGTAGTGTAATTTAATATACTTGTATAAATACCCGCCATTGTAAAACTACAATTAGTAACGTTTAGTAACCCCCCTCGACCGCTCATCAATACCGAAAAGGTAAAAAAAGCCGTATAGGACGTAAAATTGATATAATTTAGGTTATTAGGCTTCTATTAACGTCTTATCCATTTAATAATAAGCATACGGTAATTATAAATAAATAACATGAAACGCCCTTTTTACCGTATATATATATATCACGTATAGGAAAATGAAGCGAACGTCCCTTTAAATAAATATAATGAAGCCAGTAAGATATCCTCAGAAAAGAATTCATTTTTAATATTAATATGAACTTATTAGTTCGCATACCCAGTAAGGGTATTATTTACCGATTTTATAAAGGTTAGGTTTAGTAATATTTAATTAATAAATGTAAATCGAAGGGAAAACTATTTTACGTCCCGTTTTAGGCTTTCGGAACCCCTAAAAAAAAACCGTATATCCTTCTCCTTTATCGACTTTATAAAGTTAAGCTTTACCTGTAATAATACTTCGGGAAATTACCCATAGGAGTTAGCTAGACTTTATTATATATTAAGGTCCTTTGATGTGTAAAAATGACCGGCGTCCTGTAGCATCCTATTACCACGGCCTTCGTTTACTGCGGGGAGGACTTCGTACCTCTTGTAGCCAAGCTTATTGGTAATAACGGAATTGTTCATGTACGCGCCGAGAAAAGGCGAAAGTAAGGGCGAAAGAGGGACCTGAAAGGGGATTCCCGTACCTATTTGCTCCGGGTAGTGTAAGAAGGGGTCTTAAACTTCATCTCCAGTTCGCCGGTTAGTGTCATCCAACGCCTGTTTATAAGATAATAGGTGGCGTACGTTGTGATGCGTAGTACTAACGCGCGGTTCTTTGTAAAGCTGGGCCCGTTGAAGAGTATAATAAAGCCGTTAATGAACTATTTATAGGCCTTGTATATAGATTCCAATATCTCATGGTTGCGCCTCTGTATATCGAGAGCCTTATATAGGAATTCAGTGTTAAAGCTATGAGTACGGTGTGTAACTACGTTTTTTTCCACTGGTGGTGAGCCAGTTATCTGGTGCTTTTACATAGGCTTTTAATTACTTTGTAAAGGTCTGGCGTTCTTTTTAGGCGCTCTGACGGCGCGTGTGGTTGGTTGGGTTCTTTTGATGTTGGTTATGAGGTGTTAAAGGCTAGTGTCTAGCTAGTATTACCAGTAATCTAACCCTAGTAGTTCTACATGTTCTTACGATGCTCTGGAGAAGGGAGGAAGTTGCATGGGAACTCGCTCTCATACGTCAAGTAATCGGATCGCACTATCTTTTTAGATTCACAGCAGCTCCTTTGTAGAGACTTCTCCTTTTCTTTTCTACTGAGGTTTATAAATAAAATCCGACCTCCTTAAACGACTGCTCCAGCTTTAATCCCTTTACATATAAACCTCGATTTATTTTTGATGGTGTTTTAATTTCTTGTTAACGGTTATAACCTAAGGCTATATTATTATTTTCCAACCCGCCGAATTTAAACCCCAAAGCCTTGAAGTTCTTCCCCGACGTACGCGTTGGAGAGTAACTTAAAAACGTTTGAGCGGTTTCATAGGATTATTTTACGGTTAATATAAACATTTTATAAACTATTTACGTACGAAATTTATCGAATGGGATGAAAACTCTCGAAAGTACTTTTTATACCTAGAATAACGAAGTACCGACGTAATAACCGCGTTAACGAATGTAATATGATAACCCAAATTTACCGGTATACTTACATTTTGAAGATGATACCTTAATTAAAGAATTTACCTTACGCACGTTACGAATAATGTAATTACCACGTCGCTTTTTACCGGGAATTGCGTTAATTCTTCAACTTAGGAAAACTAAAATTCTTTTGAAATTCAATTACGATATTAACAACCTATTTAACAAATACGAACGACCCAAACTTAAGCGTTTAAATTAACCAATACAAATAACCGGTTTTAAGTTACAATCTTCAGTATAGAAAGTTATAATAATACGTAAATTACGAAAAAAAACGAAAGTTCATTGATATTGAAAAACTTCTACGAAATTTTAATAATGAAAACACCTTAAAAAAAGTTGTAAAAATTTGTCATATTTGTTAAAGTGACAGCGACACTAATAACCTTAACGATTCTATAGCTATATTCTACATTTAACATTACGTTCTTGACGCGTCTAAAGTCATTATCATTCGGATGATCAATATAAAGTAAAAAGTTCGTAAACGATTCTATATTTCGTTTAGTATTTTAAAATCATCAATTGCGAAAAATAGTGGTATAACTTGTGAATTCGCCGCTAAGTTTGTTATTTTGAAGGGAATTATGAACGATATACTTATTAATAAGTTACTCCCCTTTAGTATACTAGCGAATTACAACGAGTAAATTGTTTGTATTGAAGTTATTAATAAACGCTTAGTAACTTTTGCATTCGCTGCGGCTGTATTAACGTTACTGTGAAAAGTATTTTACGTAGTGGAAATAATAGTGACGACGTATTCACCCGAAATTACTAGGGCTATATTATTATAATTAACGTAAATGACTTTCGCGCCGTTTCTAAACGGCGCGTCGCCTAAGTTCACTCCTCGGAACTTTTCCATCGTAAAAACCTTAAGTTATACTTATGGTACGGTTTAAATAACTATCGTATTCGTATTAATCCGTTGGATCCGGCGTAACACCCGAACGGCTTTGAAGTTACAGCTGTTACAAAGATTAATATTTCTTCGGCCAAACATTTATCGACTTTGAAAATGGAAAAATATAACTCCTATATATAGTCGCATATAGAGGTTAAGAAAACTTCGATTCGATTTAATAATTTCGTTTTAACTTTTAAACTAAATTCTATTTATAGTAATTTCTTTCATATTGTCATTGAATTTATTTTCCTCTTAGTAATTATAGGCTATAAAAATTATAAAGACTTGTATAAATAATTGATCAATCGCTTAGAATTACCGCGTATGCCTATTTTATTACGTCGACACAGCAAAGCTATATATTACATACCCGGTTTCTCCGCCCGACTCATCTTTTTGATAATCTTTTTAAATATCAACCTTGATAAATAACGCTACAGAATATAAGCTTATATCGTTATATTTTTATAACATAATATTATTATAAATTAACCTTAGCTAAGTATTAACAAATTACCTACGATGTTTCGAAATATATATTACTTTTCAACCGAGCCGGTAATTACTATATTCAGGAGCGTGGGTTCGCTTTCGTATAGAAAACTCCGAAAGGAGTCGGCGCCGCTATATTGCATAATATTTTACGAAATATCCGTAAAAACCGAGATGTTACCACGCGGCTCACCATCGTTTCCTTCGACAATATTAGCAAGGTATTCGCCCAGAAACCGTTCGGTTATTTTACGAAAAGCTCTCCGACGAACATAAGGAATTCGCACTTTTATTTGATAAGGCTTTTAACGCCAAGTTACCCCCTAGCCATTCTAACAAAAATTACGAAATAGTTTTTTATACTAACAATTAAGGCTAACCCTTTAAAATCCCATACAACTCATTATACGGAATATCGCGTAAGGAGCACCTTGTATGACAAAAAACTTTAACCAAGTTATTTAATTAAATTTATATTCAAGTAAATAACTCCTTAACTGGTACTCTAATACTTGTTGTTAGAATACCCGGGGGTGATTTATGTTTTTATATCGTTAATCGTCGACTTAATATTATAATAAAAACGAAACGTTGTGCGTTTCCTTTCATTAAAAAAACGTTTACACAAAGTGTCCAAATTGAGTAATTTACCAAATAAAATATTGAAATTATTTTTATAAACTTTGTATTACGAAGAATAAATAATAGAAAACTATATTTTGTATACGTTTCCGGCTTTTCGAATTGTTTATTACTCTATTCGGCCTTTTTAATACCCCCGTTACCTTTTAACGGTATATTAATAATTCGTTACGCCCCCTTTTGTATATTTTTCATTTTTTTTTAGTTTTATGATATCCTTATTTACTTTATCCATATCCTCAAAAATTCCACGATTAAGTTGAAATAAACCTCGAATGCCATAAACTCCTTAAAATTTAACCTTAATATATATAAATATGAATTTGATGTTGAAGAACACAAATACCTAAAATTTAATATCGAATCAGGTGTTAACATTCTTAAAACTCATAAAGGCTACGTATCATCTAGACGTAGGAATTTCTACGTTATTCTTAAATATATAAGGTTTCCCTCAATTTATAAACTCTTACCGGTATTGTATTCGCGACAATTCGATAATTATGAAACCGTTACTTTGGTTTACCAGTAAAAGTACCCCTTTTTGTTGAAGGCTTTAAAAAAAAGCTAGTTTTAAATAACTTTAGTGTCAGGAAGGTCTAAAACCTGTTTTTCTCGTTCAGTAAGTAAATAAACAAGTAATTGTTAGATTGGGATTGTAGTAATAAAAGATAGCTTTTTTAGAAGAAGTATTCCCAAGAGGGTATGCCACGGATGGAAGGTTATATACCTCCCATTCGGGAGGCGGCCCTTTTGCCATGCGCTTTGGAATACCCATTTCAAACTGTTCTATGAATTTTCGTGTGGTCTGAAATAGCCATTCCAAACCGCTTCATGCATGATGCATTTTGTGTCTTGCAAGAGTGCAGCCTGCAGTGTAACATGTTATCGTGCACTCTGTAGGAGTGCACTTTGCAATATAGTGCACTGCTACTAGCCCTTATATATACTATTTATAAGGGTATATAGTAATATCTACATAGGCAATCTCTTTTTCCCCTTATGTATTCCGTAGCTATAGCCTAATGGAGGTAGTGTGGTTGTGATTTCAAAGGTCCAAATTAGTAGGTTTTGTAGTAGCAATGTAATTATAAAAGCTCAAAATCAGCAGTTTCAATAGTAATAGTATTGTTGTAGTACTAATTGAAGAGGTTTGAATTTTGAAGTTCCGGCTGAGGTATTAATTATATCTCGATTGAAATTAGTAAGGTTTGGCCACGGTGATAATTGTAGTTCGCCTTTGATTGATATAGTTAATTAATAGTGATATGGTTAGTGATAGCGCTTTTCGTGTTTTTGATAGTATTGATTACGCAGGTGTTGCAGGAGGTGATTACGTAAGGGTATTTATGCAAGGGTAATTGCGTAATTACCTATTAGGTTAGTATAAAAAGATGTATCATTATCAGTTTAGGAAAAACTTCTTTTTTTTTCTATTGAAAGACGCGTAGCATAATCCAAGTTAATACATATCTATATTCTAAACTAACGTCTTTTTTACTTAATTCAACCAAACCACCAAAATTTGTAGGTCACTTAACCAATACCCTTATATTAACCTTTTCTTTAAATAGATACCACGTCAAAAAGAATAGCTAGACACTGTTTGACGCGAGAACGTCGACGCGTCGCCGTCGCTATAGCCGCCGCCGCCACTAACCACTAGCGACCCGGCCTTATCGGGTATAATCTCGTCGATTTCTGCCACCCCGCCCGTCGCCGCTACTATTACGGCTCTGCCAAGCTCCGCCGCCGCCGTTACTTCGCTTTTCGCCGCCGTTGCCACTTACTTTCCTGCCGCCGCGGCTACCCCTCCCTTCATCCTATTTTCTTTCCTCTTCCTAAGCTTTTAGGGAGGAATGGGGAGCTTTTAAGCTTATAAACCTTACTTTTTTTTTTCACAGGTAAAGACCACGTTACCAGTAAGGGATGTTTTACATTATAAGTATAGCTTGGCGCAGTCATATTAAGATTCGAATATCATAAATCCACCCGTTGGTTAACGTTGAACCTTTTCCTTTTTAAATAAGTAATATAAGTTGAATCTGCCCCGCCACCTCGAGCTCCATATCGTTCGGGTGCGTTGCGAAGCTTCTCTAACGCGTAAGGTGTTAAATCGGTGTATCCAAGTCTATAGTCTTGGTCCGTTAATAGATACCACTTACATATCATGTATTGCGTTCGCGGCCGCGGGCAAATCCGTTGGAAAATGTTACAAAAACGGAAGTCATTCGGACAAAAACGGAAATCAGTCAAATGTTATAAAAACGGAAGTCATTCGGACAAAAACGGAAGTCATTCGGCTCGTAATTACTTTAACGAGCGAACTAACAAATTATATGCCCCCGTTCCGATAATTTTAAAACCGTACACCGAGGTCGTATTACGTGTCCATCGACTTTATAATAAGTTTTAATTTAACTTTCAAAATTTCCTTTCTTAAAAAGGACACGTTTGGATCGTTTTCAAAAATGATCGCAGTCGTAAATAATGAAAATTAGCCGATACTAATTTATAGTAAACGCTAACCGGCGGACTAAAGAGTCGATAGCCGTTATTACCGCCTGGAAACGGGGCCTACGTATGTACTACATAAGCGAGTTTAACGAAGTTATCGTATGTTGTTATAAAAAGGGCAAAGCCCTCCTTACGTTTTTGCCTAAGGGTATTCGTCGTAAGGTGTAAAATTATATCCTTACTAGCTCTAATAACGTTGATAAAGGTGATAACGGTAACTTTAATACAAAAGGGAAGGGTAACAGGGTTTATAATAAGGACGTGACGATGTTGCCCTTTCCCTTTTAAATAGAAACTAGCTACCTTTACAGTTGGACCGACGCGCTCCGTTACAATAATGTTATTGATTTCCTTAAAATGATTGTTTTTTAAAAGTAATTTGAAATATATAAAACAAAAAAGGTAATATACCCAAACCGATACGATATTGTCAATCAAAAAAGAGTAGGGTAAATAGTAAAATACCCAATAGAGTTGAAGTACCTAAAACAAAGTGTAAAAATACGTTAAAAACGGTATACTTAAACCGATAAAGAACAACTGTGTTGAAATAAGTGAACGAAACTAAACAATACGCTGGAAGCGATGCGAAATGGTAAATCTAAATAAAAAAAAATGATAAAACGGTAAGGTCGAGGTATATAAAATGAATAGTGGTAGAATGTTGGGAACGGCGCGAAATAGTAAGATTGAATAAAAGTATAAATCTAGAAGCGACGCAAAAAGCGGAATTCAGACCGCTTTAAATAGGTAAAAATGGTGTGATAGCTGATTAGGGTTCTAAAACCATTCCAACTATACTAATAAATAACGTGTTTGTCGATATGAGTATCTTTAATACTCTATTCGGGGGAATTTCGGTTATTACATCAGTTAGGTTTACTTTACCATCGATGTATCTTATATTATTGATTTTATGGCGTTCATACGACTTGCATAAAGTTATAATATCAATTATTCACCGGTTTTTGTAGTATTTAGCTTCATCCAACATTCATAAAGCGAAGAGGAATGAATACGTATAATAAACGGGATGAGGCGTAAATTAAGTTTAGTAACAATTATCAGGACCGGTATTACTATAGTAATGCCCGAATTGAAACCTTTAACTATGCTATAGATTTTTAAAATTATGACGTTTTTTGTAACCATTTTATATTTAATCGAACTTTAATAATTAATATTTTAGAGTATCGTAAAGCCGTTTCGGGTCGGTATTTCGTTATCGACGATCGAAAGAACGTTCATTTACGAATTGCAATCGTTTTCATTAGCGAAAAAGCCGTTAGTAAAAACAAATATCTTTATAGTACGTATATCTAGAAATATAAATTGTAAACTACGTTTTAAATTGTGTATTTGTTTTAAGAAGCGTTTGTTAAACGCTTTGTATACATCGTCCATCAGGGCTGTTGAGTACTACTAGACGACCGAAAGGTTAGATACTGCTTTTGGTTATACTATAAAAGCAACTTAAACGCCATATACGCGTTGATATTTATATTTGTCGATCCGTTTTACATCATTTGAAAAGATAATGGTAACTTTATTTAAATGCCATTTTTATGTAAGGCTCAAAACGCCGTTTCGAAAAATAACAATAGTGTTATTAAAATCGATTATGTGGTTTTCTCTGAATTACATCTTAGGCTTCGTTTTTAAGTCGGCTTCTAAAAGTTTCATGTCTTTAGACGCAAAACTCGAGGCGTTAAATAACGTTAAAACATTGTATGTTCATATACCTATTATTGTAAAGCCCTTCGAACGGGTTATTCATATTAATAAGCACGGGTTGAAATAAAAGTTAATTATCCCAAGCCGTTTTTTATAGTACCGTTAATAAGTATTATTCTAATAAATACCAGTTTTAGCTAAACCGTGAGGTAGTTTTATAATACATAAAATCGTCTTAGGTGAGTGATGTTTCCTCAGATTTTTTGGTATGTCGGCATAGATTCTTCGTTTAAGCCTCTATTTAAATCAGGTATATGCCTATATAATATTTCGAAATTCGATATATAGATTATTTAGTACGTTAAAAAAAAAAGCGTAAATGTAAAAATCAGGAGGTGACTAACTTGTTATAATATGGGCGATTATGTCATATTGTCATTTTTACCTTTGTCATTATATCTTTTTATAATCAGGTGGTTTCTTTCGTGAGTTTTCCCAGTTTTATACTTAACCTTGTAAACGATGCGGGTAAAATAATTTTGATAGGTATCTTAAATAGTCAGGTGGAACCATTTAAAACTAAATACGCCTTAGTCTATTCAAGCTTTAATCGTTATTTGGGTAAATTACTTGAACGGGGTACTTAAATTGGTAATAATATCTTTGTAATGAAGCTTTAGGTTTAGTTTACGGTTTTCCATTTCCTTTTACGCTATAAATCAATTTTTAACAAAGCTTTTTAGGCGGTTTTTAGTTTTTGAGCTAGAGGGGCGGCCACGGCGACGGAATACGAGTGAAATTTATATAAGCGGGTCGTTTTTATCTAAAGAGATGTGGTCGGAATTATCTTTCGGGGGGTAGGTTAAAAATAGGAGCGGTTTGGATTCGTTGTTATAATGGTTATTTGATTAGCGGTTTTATCCGTCCCGTGGTTTCGGGTCGTTACTTTTCATTTCCCTTTTATATTATATTTTTGTACTATTAATTAGAAAAACGAACTTATATTGTTTAGAAAATTAAGAAGTTTATTATAGACTTTGAACCCGTTAATCTTCCAAAGGCTAATCCATCCGTTTTTAGTTCTTTAAACTAATACATTAAATTTTAATAGTAGATTTAAAACGCTAGTTTCGCGTGTGCTATTCTTTATAGCTAATACATTCAACATATAGTTCTAAGCCCGCAAGAAATGTAACGTTATTATGGCCTTTATTATAACATTAGACTTTTACACTACAGTGAGTAATAATATAAAGTCTATATTAATCCTCAGGTAGGCATAAAAAACAAGAAACGTAAAGATAAGCCTATTCGGGTCAAAAGTATTATTAACGGCGTTAAACGCTATTTAAAAAACAGATTCCTTAAAATTAGTACCTTTTAGTTTTTGAAATAGTACCGTATATGCTTTTTAATCGGTCCGTAGTACCGCTTATATGTTGCAATAACCTATAGGGCCTTTATTAGGATTTACTTACATTCGTTACGATCTATCCTAACCTCAATTCGCTATTAAGGAAAGTTAACAACCATACGAACGTCGTATGTAACCCAATTTAAGGGCTTCAAAAAAAGGTAAACTAATAATTTACCAAAGCATCCTAAGAGTTTGTTACGAAAATGTTTTTTGTAAACTTCACCACTTGGAATAATATTATCGCATCGATAACATAAAAGACCGCTTAACTGTCTAAATATATTGTATTAATAATAACTTCGTAGTTAAAGTTTAGAATGTCCTAAGAGTGAAACTTAAACTGGCGTAAGGCTTATAACTATAGTTAATACTCGTGGCAAAACTTTTCGATAACTTTAAAAACGCCTTTTCTTATATCATAATAGCTTTCGACATGGAGCAGGCGTAAAAGGCGTTTTAGAACCGGGTATCCAAATCGTTGGTATAAAATCCGTAATTCCGATTACGATAAGTAAACAACCTTAATTATACGTATTTTGGGTGAAAATCACAAGTAGCCGAATTTAAGCCGAAATGGTACGGATACGCTATTCGAAACGCGGACAAGTTAATTATTCGTATTACGGACCTTAATTTCGAGCTTGTTTTTATTAGCTAATAAAAAGAAATAGTATTTCTAATTCTATTACGTAAAATTTGACTGATCAGAAACGTGTATTTATAACGACCGTTCTTAATGATAACGCTTGGCCTTTACTAAATAAGACCTTTCGATATTCCCTTATTCGGTTTAGTTAAAACTTTGGAAACTTCGCCTTAAACCCGTCGAATTTTCGTTTTCCAGCCGTTAAGATTTCTGCTATATTATCATGAGGTATAATAACTTAATACCTGTTGCCGTATTTGTTGAAAGACGTAAATTAAAATGTTATATAGGCGTTGAACACTCCGTTTACGCAGTCTAGGCCTGTAATACGTATAAAAGATGCGTTTTATATGCTGGTAAAGATATGTTAAGTGGTTTCGTTATTATAGGTTGATAGGAAAGTATCATTACCTTTAAAGTCTTATTTACCCTATATATATTGGTAAAGATAGGCGTTCAAGCCGTTATTTGCGCCTTCACATTTAGTTACGTTGATTTTGAAGTTAGTTTTTATCCGGTACTTAAACGTATATTTGGTTCAAAACTGTTGTTGAATCAGAATTTATTCGTGAACGGGGAGGTTAATAAACTAATAGTCGATTTTACCATATACAATATACCGGTTTTATAAAACCATGGGGCTCTATATACCTTTTCGTTAGTATTATTATAGCCGTGGTTCGTTTCATATATTTCCGAATAATCTTCATTATCTTTTGTTATTAAAGTTCCCTTTTTAATACTTGTATATTACGCCTCCGTTTTACTTTATGTAAACTTTGAACCTTTTTTCTAATACGAAGTAAATAGTTTAACAAAGACTTCATTTAATAATTTGGTTTTCGCCTTTGATTTTAAAGGTCATAAATACCAATCTGAGGCTCGTTTACATACGTTTAAGGGTTTTAAACCGTATTTTAAAGCTTATATAAAAGGTTTTTAAATCTTTTTTTTTTCATTTCGATAGTATCAAGTGAATTTCCGGGTTTCCACAGTATACGTTTATCATTATTTGAAAAAATGATTCATCCACTTTATGTTTCGATTTAAGGGCTGTTTATCACTTTCAAAACTTGGTTAATCGGGCTGTAAAAATTTCCAATAGAGTTTTATCGGTGCTTTCCTCTTGTTTTTCCAAGAATTCTTAAGTCGTATTAATTAATCCTTATTATACTATTCGAAATTGATCTCACTATCTCAATAGAATTTAAAGAGTTTTTAATGCTTCATTAATATATTTACCTACGTAAAGTAATATAAATACTATTTTTTACCTTATCCGGATAATATTCCGTGAAAAATAATATGAAATGGTAATAGTTTGATATTTAGTCTTCTATATAAATTAAATATAACCCGTGTCTCGTTTATTGAACATATTATACTCTCTACCGCTGTAGTGTTTTTTCCCATTTTCAAATTTAGCGAAGTTTATAAGTTTTCTAAGATAGTTTCTTTTCGTGGAAAGACGATAAGGTTCAAGGTTTCGATAAGGCTTGTAATTAGCGGGTATTGGTTCTTAGGGAATGTATTTGCTTTTTATGCTGCTCTTTGTTTCCTAGAACAGACTATTTTCTATGTTTCGGGCGCTTCCACTATAATAGAACGGGCTATTCCCGTTATTTGAAAGATGGTTTGGTATTTGTTTTTGTTTTATATTATATTCAGGTAAAGGATATATTATACTTATTTGGTAAATAAGGATTTTAGTCGTTCTTCCTTTTCTTTATGACCTTTATTTCATATTTGGGGTATAGATACAGTATTAAGTCGTCTTACGCCTCTTCCCCGTCATTTTAACAAATATCCCTTCTATTCCGTAAAGTAACAGACCTTTTACGACTTCCGTTAAATACAAAATTTTATCCTTCCAGTTTAATACGTCAATAAGTTACACTGTTTTTATTAAGGCTTTTATAAAGTGTTTATTTTTACCTCCTGATGTATTAATTCTTTTAATTCGCAATTGGATCTGTAAAGCTTTGGCAATAAAGGGATAGACTATTTGCCATATATTTAACGTCTAGCTCGAATTTCTTTTATGAAAATCATTTAACAAATGAAGTTCTTAGGCTTTTTTCTCCCAGTAATGAAACATAACAGCTTGGATGTATACATTAACGATATAAGGTTTTAGTTCCTGAACTAACGTATCGATGGTATTTTCTTAAAAGCCTATGTTAATTTCATATATTATTGTGTTTTCAATTACCATATATTCTACCAAAAGCTTGAAGTAAACGATGGCTTCCTCTAGTATCATTGGGTTTGGGGTTATATCTGTAAGTATTTTGGGGCGGTTGGGGATAGTGATTTTTGTATATACCTGGTATACTACAGCGGCTAAAATTAGTGGTTTCGCGTCGTAATTGTATTTTCGATTCGTTTTGATACTAAATTTTAGGGTGGTTCGGTAAATACGAAGTAAATTAGATAATTGAAGGGGTTAATACAGGGTTTACTAGCGGTTACTAATTCATATAAATTTAAACAATACGCAAATAAGACGTAATTATAAACTAGTCCAAAATCTTAAATTATTTTATTCAGTGTTTGGCAATGTTACGCTAATTGAATGGCTATAAACACTTAAACGTCGTAAAAAAAAATCAAAATATATAAGGCGAACGTGGGGAGACAAATAGGGTAAAAGAAGTAAAAGGCGAATTAGGCAAAGGAAATGTGAATGTGGGGAGGCGAAGTATTTGATCCGGGGTTTGGAAAACGGTCCGGATTATTGTACCGTAGCCGCTTTTAGTAGAGTAAGAGGTTCATATAATGTGTTTGTGACCGCTTTTAAATTAAGCGAACGGTTTGAGTACTGTAATCGTAACCGTTTTTGTATTTTGAGAACGGTATGGGTTATCGATTTCAAATCGGACGGGTCTTAACTAAAGGTTTCGAAACTTGGTGGTTTTAACTTGAATGGCCCAATACGTGATAGAAAGCTTTCCAAAAAGTGCCCGGATACGTTAAAGCGCCAAATAAGGATTAATGGTAGCGTAATAGGGCTTTTAGTAGATAAAACGCCAAATAAAGGTTAAAGTATCGTATTAAAGTTGTCCTTTTTAAAGTTACTTAGATTTTACAGTCTTTATATATATCCCGTGTAATTATTGTAAAAACGTAGTATTAAATTACAAAGGAAGGAAACAGTTACAGCATTTCATTATAGGTATTTAGCTTTTTTTTTTCTCTAAGCTATTTGTAATCGACCAGGTCGACTACCAATGAGTGTTGATAGGGTCTAAAACCTGTTTTTAACATAGAGTGAGTAAGTAAAAAAGTAATCGTTAAATTGGTATTGTAGTAATAAAATATATTGTTTTTTTAAAGGAAGTATTTCGGAGAGGGCATGCTACGGATGGAAGGTTATATATCTCCCATTCAGACAGTGGCCCTTTTGCTGTGCGCTTTGAAATACCCATTACAGACCGTTCCATGCATTTCCGTGCGGTCTGGAATAACCATTCCAAACCGCTCCATGCATGATGCACTTTGCATCTTGTAAAAGTGCAGCCTGCAGTGTGATATGTTATCGTGCACTCTGCAGGAGTGCACCTTGCAATACAGCACTGCTACTAGCCTTTTGTATACTATCTATGAGGGTATATAGTAACATCTCAATTAAGATTAATTTTATTTCCGAACTTATCCTCGTCTAATAAAACATCGATCGTAATACCTTTTGAAAAACCGAATATTTCGGTTAAGCTGTAGACGGCTACCTTTTTTAACGCGACGAATGCGATAAGCTACGCCTAATAACTTATTCCTTTTGTGGCTTATCTCCCACCCAATATTATTTAAAAAAAATTACCCGAAGGATTCTTAGAAGTATATGAATTAGATCAAGATCTATCTAACCTAGTAAAACAGCATCTACGTATATCTAAAGATATCAAAAATATCTCCAAAAAGATAGAAGATAGAGGTGATACAGATGGTGATTTGTTTTTAGAGGAGGAGGGGAACGTCTTAAAAAAATGTACGAAGATGAGATAAAAGAAGCTAAATAAAAAAGAAAGGAAGTTGATCCTATGTTAGTGGATAGTACTATTGACAGTAAACGTAAACTATCAGAAGATTCGACAGATCCTAATAAACGTCGTAAATCATCTAATAAAGATGATAACGATGGAAAAGGGGGAGGTTAAGCTTTAGGTGGTAGCAGTGGTGGCTCCGCCGAAGGATGTGCTTCTGACGTTTAACTTTTCATGAAAAATTATTAACCGGATAAATCTTTTAAAACTTTAAGTTAACTTTATAACAAATACCGAATAACGCGTATAATTGAATTTCATGTTCCTAAAATCGAATTATTAGACGCAAAAAACCTTCGATTTTATGTTAATTAGCTTATTTGAGTCGTTTTAAATAGGCTTCTAACCTAACGAAATCGCGACTTTTACTTGTAATCCGTAATTGTTATTAGCTACAAGAGCGAAAAAGAATTGTAATAATACGGTATAAATATATAACGGGCCCGCAATAAACCTTAAGTCGAACGTATTCGCCTTAATAACCTAGTTAAACAATAAATTTTAATTAAGTAGATAGGTTATATATAACTAACTTAAAAGCCACTTTAAAGCTTTTCTAATACGTGAACACCTAAGGTTTTAGAATTACGTTACGAATTAGCTGAATATAACGACAGTGCTTTATACCCAGCCCGCAAACGAGTTTAATACTTTACACTTTGTATTATAACAAGGAGTAACGTATAAGCTGCTACTTTCCAAATACCGAGTAAACGCATAATAATATTAATCAAAACCGAAAGACTATAACAATTACTCGAATATATCTTTAAAGTACCTATCCGAATTTGGACCTGGTTTCTTTTTTCTTATTTCGACTAATTTGCTTCAATTTCAATTTATACGGCCTAATATTACGTTAATACGCTCGAAAATATTGAAGATCTTTTAAATCGCCTTCAAATATGTTTCATAACCGTTCGTTAACCATACTTTTCACGTTTTTACTTTGCTACAAAAAACTTACGTTAATACTACGCTTTGATTTTCTAAGTTATACGACACGTATGCCGCCAGCATGTATATGGGTAAGGGATATAAAATCCGCCTCGCCTCGGGTATCCACCTTTCGTTATATAAAGCGCCGAACTCTTATAGTTTTTTTTAGTAATAACTACCTATATCTATAAGTGTTTTACCCGTTGATAAATACTTAAGGAACGGCTCGCGAAACCCTAGATTTACTCTGGTCCTAAATATCGAACGTTAAATAAACCTTCAATGGTTTTTAAAACTTTATTTATATTAGGTTTTAGGTTCAAAGGTGTAGTGGAATAATTAAAACTACGATCCATAATACCGACGAAATAAAAACGGCATCGAATACTAATATTGAACCACTTATTAACGGCTTTCTCATGGCTATATAAACCAATCACCTTTAATTTCATAATAAAAATGTCTCGGATTATATACTATTTTATGAATGCTCTCAAAATATGTTTACTTACGAATTCCGTCAAAGTATATTTCAAAGACCCGTAGGCAAGGAACTTCACACTCGCTAATTGGAACCAAAATGAATCAGACTAAGGCTCACCTATGTTTCTAATAACTTTATCAATCATTATAACCAATTAAAAACTTCCTATACAAAAGGACCACGAAAATAAAAATAGGAAAAAAATATTTAAATTAAATGTTACTGTTAGTCATATTACAATACTGATATTATCATATTAATAGTGTTGTAAAAACGGGGTAAACGTTAAAGAATTTTTTTTTGAAACGGAATTCTACGGACTATTTATTAAGGAAATGGCGTTGAGGCGCCTTTATGTAACGTAAAAATCGTTCGGCCTAACACCTTCTTTATAACACTACGATATTTTAAACGTCTTCAGAATGGTTGTTTCGCACTTGCCATCCCGCTTACCTTTCTCACGTCGCATAGCGCCGCGTAAAAAGAAGGAAAAGGGGGGAAGAGACTGTTTGAAGAGTTTTGAGGGGTAATGTTACAAGCTAATGCCTGGCTAATATTACCAGGAATCCAACCCTAGTAGTTCAACATGTTCTTACGATGCTTTGGATTCGGGAGAAAGATATATAAGAACACGCTCCCACACGTCACGTAACTGGGTCGCACCATCTTTCAAGCTCCACAGCAGCTCCCTAACAGAAACTTCTCCTTTTCCTTTCCATCGAGGTTTATAAACTAAATCCAACCACCTTGAGCGGCAGCTCCAACTCCAGTCATTTACTTGGAGGGGTCATTGTATAAATTTTTCGGTGCGATGTTAACGAATGATATGTACGTCTGGTGACATTACTAGAAATTATGAGGGCTGCCCAAGAATGTGTCGGGGAGGATGAACGATTAGTATCTATAAACGTTTATCGTTTATAAATAATTCTTTTAATATCATTAAAGTTTTACTTGCGTGATAAGGGTTATTAAAAGAAGCCTTAATATAACCAAAAACCTCATTCGTATCATATATTTTCTCGTACCTCCTAACCCTGTAGTACGTCATAATAACTTTCTTGAAAGCTAGCATATTATAGCCCTATACGTAAAAAATGCGTGTCGACTTCTGCCGATTTATATTTTATGAGCATCCAATATTAACTCGATCGTTAAATACGCCGTCGTTTAAGTAAAAGCGAATTTATTGTATTATAGTCAATCGTATCGTTTCCGGCCACTTTTAAGCATTGGAAAATTAGCTCGAGTAATCGGGAAATCGGCTTTAAGTTATTCAATATTCATAACAACCTAGGCGAAATCGGACGTAAAAAGATTCGCAATGGCCGGGTAGAATACAAAAGTCGATTAAGCGGGTTATAATATGTTATTGAAAGTAAATACACTATAGTTCACCGCGTTTTATAAACGAAATATATTAGTTTAATTTGTTCCCAAAGGGTTTAAAAGTATATTTATCAAGGTCAAGAACTAAGTATATGCCGAAACCCTATCTTTTTTAGTATCGATATGATGCAACGCGAAATTATTAATATCTTTTGTCGATTCGCGTATTATATGGAATATTCCTTTCAAAACATAAAAAAAAATCAATTATATATTATGGTTCAACCTACGAAGGTATATTACGTAGGTAACAACTGGTATTAATAATTAAGGTATCAACGATGAGTAAAGGATTTTATAAAGATTCCTCGTACAAGATGTATGTGTATAGTCTGTACTTGGTTTGTTATATACCTTTGCACATAACTCTCGCAGACCGCGCCTGGACCGCGCTCGGACTACGCTCAGGCCGGGTACTGCTCATTCCGTCACTTTTAAAGTCACATAATCTAAAGACTAAATGGCCAATAGCTTGAATCTATAACAGTAGTCGTAGGTTTCTCGCTAATATTCACGTTAATATTGATTAGATATTTTAGGTTTTTATTATGAAACATACGGTAAACGAAAACAGCGTTTTACGTTTTTGTAATAGTATTTTTTTGCCGATTCATAAGCTGTTTACTACCGCGTTAATACAAGTTACGTATAATTCGTTTATTATCCGCCACTCGAACCACGAAGTTACCATAGCTATATCATTCATATCGAATTTTTGACTTGGGTTACCTTGTATTATTCTATGTTTTAATCGTCATTATAATATTTATAGGCGGATATATTCTTGACGATATCGTCGAAAAAGAGTTTCAAAACCCTCATCGGTTTTGGAAAGGTTCTCAAATGAATTATCCGTCGATTTTCAAGTCGACTTCCCTTAGGAATGAACTAGTAACCCATGTTACTTAATAATCATCATGAATCGCTCAAATAAAGCCGTTCTCAAGAGGTGATAGAAAATATAGATATCAAAGCTTACCCGAAACGGTTTCTAAACTGACATTGGCTGTTTCACGGGTTTTCCTGTACCATTATTAACGATTGAGATTCAAATTAAATGCGTAGTTTTTAAAAACACCTTTGCGATTCAATGGAGGAAAGGGAAACGCCTAAAAACTGTATTACAACCGAAGACGGATACCGTCACCGAACAAGTTAACCAAAAAGTTCTTATATTTTTATATTACTTTGTTATTCATATATAATGTAAGTCAAGTGGTTTACTACCTGTGTGGTAATTAGCTTTAAACAATGAAAACACTTCCATTATTAGTATTAACATATTCTTTATGACATATAACTATAATAGCGATCCTATATAGCCAATTAAACGTTTAATTATCAAGTTTATAGAATCCCGCGCAAAGGTTAAGGACTTCGCTTAACATATTCGCAACGCTATAAAAATTCGCACGAGCTATAAAAGAATTTACGTAACACTGGATCAAAAAAGAGTTAATATATACTGCCTTCCATTTGAAAGATTCAAAATCAGAAGTAGTATTTGCTTTTTTTTACAATGATTATGAATAGAAACAGTTTTCCAAAGGGCTGAGGTGAAATGAGAACAAATAATTTGTAATATATATTACCGATTTTTATATTTTTATATTTTATTTTACGAGTGTAAAATACTATCTTTCATACCTGTATCAATTCATATGAATAGTTACCGACCCGATTCTGAGATAACAGCTTCTTAAGTATTAATAGCTTAACGACAACGTTATTAACCATAACGGAGAAATCAAACTTGTATATTATATTGAAACTATCACATTAGCCGGGATTGAACAATATGAAGGTCGCTTTTTAGGTAGGAAACATCTCAAACAACAAGTGTTAATTCAATAAATTTATTACCCTTACTCAATTTAAACGCCACTACCAAATAATTCCAGTACTTTAGCTTTCGATACATTTCAATTCCGTTACCAATTGAACAATAAAATTGATAAATCGTGTCGCTCGACTTGTAAACGGGTTTATTTTTATTTTATTTTTTTTGCTTTAAAAGCTATTTTAATTCGACTACCTTCGTAATAACGAGTATAATAAACATACTATGTTTTCCTCTTTACGGTCCATACTATCTAAAACTTATTAAATTATCTCATCATACTTGCTAATCCTATTATCACAATACGGGTTTAAACCTTCAATAGTCAAAATGATCTCTCTTATATTTAATAAGTTACTTGAAATTCCGTCAATACCTTTTTTAAAGTTAACTTATTCATTTTTTGTATTTAAGTCAGTTTCCTAACCGCTTGTTCCCCGTTATATCCACGCTCCGTACCAAAATATCTTACTTGTTTACCTTTTTAGTTTCTTCTTGAGGAGTGAGATAGTATGAAAGCCGCTCGACTGAAAGGGTATCGACGAAACCACGAAATCACCTTTATATATATTAACATTGAGCTAAGTAACGCTTCGAAGTATTGTGGTCTTTTTCTTGGTAATTATTCAAATATACCGGACATCTAATTCCTTATTGGCAAAAGGGATTAAATTTAAGACGAAAATAAATTATTTTGGTTCTAGAACGTAAATTGGAAATAAATTTTCAATCAACTTATTAGCCTCGTTTATATTCAAATTTAGGCCCAAAAAGGTATATATATATAGTCCGAACTCATATCAGTTTCGCTAACCATATAAAGCTAATATCTTACGTCAATATTCAACCACTCGTCAACAGTTCATTAACCACCACAATAAAGTTTACGATTTACCCTTAATGTTGAGGCAAAACTTACGGGAGTTATTAGTCATGTAATATAAATATCATAAAAGAATCTGTTTGAGGATTCCGTTCGAAGAAATTTCAATCGATTTTATATGTGGGAACTAATCATTTGTTAACGGTGGCTAAATAACTTCGGAGTAAAAAACCTTACATTATAAATGGCTTTATTAACGGTCTTGATTATATTTACATTTGGTTTTATTCACGGAAAGAATTATAGGAATCGGGATACAATGATTGCAGTATTGAATACATAGTTGTTTTTATTGATAACAGAAAATTTTTTATATCTAACATTACAGCGGGGACTATTCATCGAGGGGGATGACAATACTAGCGAAACTAACGAAAGTATCCTCCACGTTATATTAAGGCGCTCTAGAGCAAAATGATACGTTTTATACCATGACCAGGTATTTTAAGCTTTTTGTGAATTGGTCTCCCACCGTGACCTAATACGTCGAAATGTTCCGGCACCTTTTACAACTTACCAGAGAAGGAATACCGGTGGGCTAAGAGTGATGTTATAGGTTGGTACTTGGACCAATAGTTACCAGAAATCTCGTCTTAGCAATTACCATACTTTTTTACCACGCCTGGTTTACTCCTAAATATGCCAACATTATGAAGCCAACCACGTGACCAAACCACCCCTTATGGCTAGCTCAATAGAGGCTCCTTAGCGGAGGCCTTTCTTCCTTCTTCATAAAATATTATAAACAGTATTTGACCACCTTAGTCGATATCTCTAGCCTAATCCTTTCAAATTTGTTTATCTTAATTGTTTTTATAGTGTAACTTCTACGTAATTCGTTGAATTTTCATGTAATAAAGTTTTTACAGCCTTTGTCAACATAATTATCAAATTATTGAAGGGTTTGACCTTCAACCATTACGAGGGTTAAATTAAGATTTGATAGCCATTTTGTAACAACGTAAATATTTAATAGTATATCGATAGTTTCAGCTTCATATATACCGGTAATGATACTCATAAGCCTAATTTTAAGCCTACCTTTCAAACTTATTACCAGTTTCAATAATTGAAGTTTCCTACTAAATCTATGAATTTTAGTTATTTTGACAAGTATGAAGTTACTGAAAATATATGCATTCTAACATATCCAGTTACCCTAGTTATCACGTCCGCGTTATTCAATTTTATAATATTCAGTTCGTTTTTTTTTTATAGGCATAGTTGTAGTAGAATTAATAAGATCATCAGGGGCTATAATAACGACTGTAGCCCCTCCGGCGTATGTACTAATTAGCTCTAACTAGTTGACGGCTTCATGTAGTTTTAACAACGGTTCATTACTTAGTCTGGTACTAGCGCCCCAGATAGTTATGATTTTAATAATAACCAGGTGTTAATTTTGATTTTTTCGTTTCATATTACGTGAGTATTATCTATAACAATTATAACAATAATTTCAACTTGGGAATACCCTTTTTTTTGTTCGTTATTCTTTTGAAATAAATAAATAAATAACAAACCCTAAGTATTGTCTCATTTAGCACTTTTGTTCCAGATGTATTAATAAACAGTGTAGTTAAATATCCTTTTTTATATTGACAGCACCTTTTCATTTGTGACCGGTGAATAGTAAGTCACTTTTAGTTCAATGTTTGATTTTCTTCGTTCATATTTAATAAGTAATCGTTATTATGATAGTCGATTTTAATTACCTAGTTTGAAACTCACCAATAATACTTTAATCTATTTACTTAACATTTCAAGGTAGTCTTTACTTAAATTATATTTTTATACCTTGTTAACGTTGAAATTAATGATATTATTATCATTATATTGACATAGTTCATTAGTAACGAATAATATAGTAAAGGGGATGTATTTGTACTCATCTAGCTGGCGATACCGCTTTTGACTTTAGCTTGACTTTAATCATCTATTTATAATTATGTTATAAATTAGTCATGAATAAGTTTCCGCGCGTTTTCATACTGTATTTAATACCTATCAAGGACTATATGATGTGTTAAGTTTATTCAATTTCGTTAAATTGGGGTTTCAGGTGTTCATTGAGAATTGAACAGTGTTATAAAATGTATGAAAAACATAAAAAGCTACCCTTTAATTTTTATTCCAAGTATTGGTATAAAGAAATATACCTATCTCCCGATTTATAAAGAGAATGTATTTGACGATTGATAGATTTTCTCCCGAAAATTTGATTTTTATGCAACAACTTTTATTTTTTATAAAATCTTTCCTATGGTATTAACCTCGGCTTACTAATTCTTTTTAAAACCTCTTTCAGATTTACCACTTTTCTTCTTTCAGTTATTTTTAGTAACATAATACTTTCCGTTTTGAAATAATAATCCTTGCCGGGGGAATTGTATGATTGAAACCAAGGTCTTTAAACCTTTCAAGTTTAAGTTTCAATATAAAATACAGATAACATTACATAACAATATTGAAGTGATTGATATATTAATCCGAAACCTTGTTATATATATTTTAGGAAACACTGTCATTCGATGAATTTTGGGATTTAGAAACTATTCAATATTTACAATTTAGTTGAGGCCAGAATTAAGAAGTTCATTTTTTACATATATTGATAATTAATTGTATTCGAATTGGGTTTATGAATTAATATTTATTTGGATTATAAGAATTTTAATTATGGTATTATTGAAGAAACTATATACGAGTTTCTTAATTTATAAAATGTCGCAATGTTTTTCATATCAAATTTTGCATCAAGTTTTATATTATAAGTTTTTCCAATATCATTTATATAGCATAAAAAATGTGTGGAAAATGAACATTATTACGTATGAAAGAATTTTCAATTGTTAATCATATATTTCGATGATTGCAATGCCTTTATTCAATGACAGAATTTCATTTATTATATTTCAATCAACGTTTGTTATATTATTTCTGTTGTTTACTTGATATATCTTCCCATTTACTTTTTATTAGCGGAATAGTATTAAAAATATAACGGGTCAATATTTCCACGATTTTGAAAAATAATATATGATGATAATATCGATAAATGTAAATTTGAAATTATGAAAACTGTATAGTTTTGTTTTCTGATCAATATTAATGGAATAAGAATGGATTTTTGAAAGCTTGGTGATGTTATAAATTCGGGAATATTATTTTTTCTAAGGATTTCACGAAAATATTCGGTTTTAACAAAGTTTTATAACGGTCTTTGAACAAAATATCAAGATTTAGTTGTATTTAAATTATTTTTGAAAATTGAGTCTTTGCGTCGTTCAACTAAAACACCAACGTTTACATTGAATTGATTATCATGAAGTTTGATTATAGCGAACGTAGCATAATTTAAATGTATGTTTTCAATAGTTAATCAATGGTGTATTTCTTTATACAATGTTAATAAAGTTTTATACACAATTACATATTCATTGGTGATATATTTTGTATAAAATTATAATAGTGTAGTTTACCACAAGAAATTGTTAGTCAATATCGAATAATTGACTCAATTACGATTTTAATTGCAGGATTGTTCTGGGTTATTTAACTAGCCATATATCGTAAAAGATTTGAATATTTTACTACGATCAAAGCCTTAAATAGATATCAGGGTTCGTGATTCAACCTTTTTATCCGGTTCGAATTTTAAAAGTATTTATTGGCTCAATAATATGGTTGTTTTTCTGGATGTTGAAATTCGGAACCCGGATGACCAGTACATAACTGTCGATTTCAATGAGCATTAGATTATATTTCGTTAGATCATCATATTTTTGTTCGGGTTTTGATTATAATGTCATTAATGACCTCCATTTTTTTTCATACAGATAATTATTTCCCAAAAGAACAGTTTATTAATGATTTAGTGAACTATATTTACCATAATATCAACTTGACCAGTTTAATAGTAATAGTTTCAAAATATTACTTCGTTTTGTAATATTTTCGTGTTATCTGAAATGAACTTGGCATTTTATATAACTATTTCATCTTCATTAATATCTGTATTTATTACTTGAACTACAATTTAAAATTTGTTAGGAACTAGTTTCCCATTTAAATTCTATATTATATTATAATAAAATTAATAGCGATTACTCAGATCATATTCAACCGATTTATTTGATTACATTAAGTCAATAGTATATTTAGCTAATGTAATGTATTTCAATTTTCGTGTGGTTAAACTAGTGCTGTTACTATATGAAGATACTGTTGGGAAGCTTTTATTTTTGAAACGTAGTCGATTCCAATCGTGGTCAAAATAACTGGTGTATTACGTTGAAAGTGGTCATGTGTTTCTTCTATGTTTGAGAAACCGCCGGCCGGTTTATATACTCATTTGTATAGGCACCTTGTTAGCCCGTATTCCACACTGAATCAGGCACTACTGTTGGGATATCAGTCAATTTCAGTACAGTCCAATTGATTATGCTCACTGCAGGTTAACTATATTGACTGCAAGTCAATTACAGTAGAGTGCCTAATTTGTTGTGGAGTATGGGCCAAGAAATTACCTATATAAATTCGCCTGCAGACCAGCTCGGGTTCGGCCAAATTTAGAAATAATATCAATCTAACTCAGGAATTTTTCAATACTACTTATTATTTCGACTATGATTCGAATCGACTAACGGTATAACGTCTTAATATCTACCAATACTAATCAGTACTTGATGGTAAGTAAAATACAAATGCGCTAAGTAAAAGAAATGACTACTTTTCGGTAACAATTTACGTAATTGTCATGTAGAGTAAAGAATTACAACGATAGTGATTACAGGGATCATGGTAGAAGCAATGTTATCGGATAGGATTCCGATAAAAAGAACAAAAAGAAGGTAAACTAAAACAATTTAACCAGTTTTGCGGTAGAAACTAATGCGGCAGGCGATAAAGCAAATATTTTTAGCTATTGAAAACTATAAGAAATATATAGGCGTCTGGAAACGCGTTAGAAATCTCAATTGAGATGGGAGTATCGGAATATAATAAAAACTCAAGTAAACCAAAGAAAAAATATATCTGGATGATTTAAGAACAAATCCAACTAATCTAGATTAAAATAGTAATAATTAATGTTGTTAATGTAAATGGATTCGTTTACGAAGAGGGGAAATGTAAAAACTGAAACTGAGGTAGAAGAGCTTGTACTAATATAATAGTAGGTTAACTAGCAGGAGTTGGGGCTATAACAAAGTCTTGTAATTAAGATAATCGTTGAAATAATAAATCTGACCTATTTGTTTTCTCATATCATGACTAAAATTATTATTGGAAGAAAATTATATGCTGAAGCCTATTTTTGAAACCCTGAATATTAATTAGAAAATCGTCGAATTCTTTCAAGAAAACACCACTATTATAAATGATAATGACAACTAGTAAGTGCGCACTATATTTGGATTTCAATTCTTGAAATCGCATACTCCATACAACTTCTTGAATAGTGTATTTTTTTTAGCACGAGTGTTTCGCAACAATGGTGTCGAGTTAAAATTCAAGTAACAGTAATATAATATGAGTGAAGTGTAGAAGAGATGATGTTGACTTAGGGGAATCGTGAAATTGTTTAAATCTAATTTATTATAAGATACTACTGGTTTATACATATCACGTAAATAAATATTTTACCGTTAATATACAAACAATTTGTAATCATTGGTATTTTTTTTTAGCAAATGTAACGAATGAGTGAAATTTCTAAAAAAACCGACAATTGTTTCAATATTAGCCCATTTGTTTTTTTTTCGTTGAACCATTATGAATATACCCCTGGAAATATGAGGGAAAAACCTAGAAAAAATATAGAATCATTAACTTTTTCATATCTTCAAAATACTCAATATTAAACTCTAACGTTAAAAGAATTTGTGTAATGAAATCTTTAGGTTATTGTAAATTTAAAAGTTATTATAGTAATTACATATGGCTGCGGAAATGTAATTTCGTACCTTGTTTTATATGTTGACTAAATTTGCTATATAGGATAAAATTAATTGGTTTTTTTTTTTTTTTTTACGTTTGTAACATTGTTTGTTACAATGACAGTTGTAATTGCAGTGCAATCAGTAAAATTTACTGTCAAGTTAACTGTACTGGCTGAAAATTGACCGTATTGTTTTGTGGGTCTACTGTTAAGTCAAGTACAGTATGCGCCCACTTTATACTAGGGCATAGGCCAAGCAGTTGACTATACAAAGTAATGTGCAAATCGGTTGGCGGTCTCCAAAACCTAGAACAATACATCCACCATTTAATCAAGCAATACTACTGTTTTTTTTTAATTTCACCGGATTGTGTCCTCTATATAGCTTGTATAGTATGGATTTCGCTAATGAAAAAGGCACATATGCCGGCGGAAAATCTCGCAACTTAAGTTATCCTACTCTACAACAACCACTCCATTCGAAAAATACTGTTTCCAAACTATACCGTATAGTCCGTTAAAAAAATGATAAATATAAGCCTTTAGGTAAGTACATAAAACAAATATACAAAGTTAAAACTAATCTTACACACCTGTAGCCACTTTTCGAGTAATATATTGTAGGTATATATTAAATGCCATTGGTTTATTATAATAAACCGAATTGGTTCTTATTATGTGGTAAAAATTTGATGAGATTTACAACTTGAAATTATATTTGTATAAATTTATCCAGGTGCCACAGAAAATGTAGATAATACTAGTTGGTGATCCAAAATGTTTCAACCAAATATACTAGTAATAAAGCAAAATCAACAGCCATATTCTTATAACTGTGACATATGAAATGAAATTAACGCGAAATCGAACCTTACACCAACTTTACAATTCAAGCTTTAAGGTACCCTATGGTATAAAGACCAGAAACAAGGGTATAAAAACTATCACTATATTCGGGACATTTAAACCACTCTGAAGATCCCCAGTGGATTCCTAATAGCATTCAAAATATAACAGCTCTAAAAAAGTGATGGGCGTATGAAACACATGTATCATGGTTGAGAGTCCGTAGCGACAAAGAAAATATACTCCCCCACTAGATAGAAAAATATAATTCACAACTCAAGCCATTTTTTTTACAAGGGACCGCAAACCTAAAAAATGTATAAAAACGTAAAATAGGGAAGAACACTAAGCGGTTGGTGTGCAGAAAGATGTCTTTTATAGATAACTAAAAGTATTGAAAGTAAAGTCGAAAGTCTCGTTGAACGGATAGTACGCTGGTAAACGTAATAAAAGCTAAAATGAAATAAAGAAATGAGTAAATAAAGCCTTCTAATATGAACTTTTATGATGAGAGCCGTTAAGACTTTCAAATATAAAAGGGATCAAACTTTGATTGCATCGTAATTAAAGTTTGAAGCGCCACATTAGCACAAGTAACGATGGACGGAATCGCTGGATATAAAGGCTATTTTATGAATGCACCGCTATACAGGTGGTATGCCGGTCTGAAAACGATCTTCATAGCCAAAAACGGGTTTTCGGAAAATATTCAAGCGTTAACAAAGCCGATTAGTGATGTTGTAGTGAATGAGGTGAATGTGAAGTGATGGTGTTGAGAGCTGCTGAGCCTGATTTTTTTTTTCTCGAAAGTGGGCACTATGAGAGTTTATAATGCAAGCTTCTATCCTTTTTTAACAATATATTACGAGTACCCATTCCAAGAAAGTTGGTGTCAAGTCGAATATACAATACTACTGTTACTTAAATCGATTCGAGTTAACAACGTTATAACGTTTTAAGGCCTATTAACATATCAGATCTATCAACACTAATCAGTGTTTGTTAGGTTAGGTACAAATTGACTGGGTAGAAAAATCGGCCACTTTCCGGTTACGTTTTATTCAATTACAAGGTAGAGAAAAGACTTGCGAAGGGCCTTCACTACTACGTCAGTCTTTATGGTAGTAAGTAAGGAAAACTTCTGAACTATGTCAGTCTTTATGGCTGACTAAAAGTCTTCATGGATCCTTCTTAAAGATCAATGTTGAGATTAATCAGGAAAAGTCTGAAAAATAGTCAAGTTGGCAAACGACTAAGTCAGTACTACTGCATGTACTATTACTAAAAAAAAAGACTAAATCCTATAGTCTATAACTTTCAAACTTGAACCAAAAATAACAACAAAAAACTTTTTATCTTTCCTCTTACACCAAAATTTTCCCTTTACACCACTCTTTCCTCTCTTTACATCATAAAACCCTCAATTAAACACGTTAAGTTCGTTACACTGAGCGAAAACACCCAAAATCGCCAAATCGCGCCAAAAAAAGCTACCTTGCGTGACATAACGCCGAAACATCAAGTCCACATGTTTCCAAGTCACCTATTTATTTATCCAACCCACCAAGTCCCTACACCACCTGAATTAACGTCAACTTGCCAGTAAAAACGTCATAATGAAACATCAGTAACGAATAAAGAAAATAAAGGCTCTCGAACTCCTCTTCCATAAAAACTTCAATAAAAACCTCTAGGCAAGAGATGTTGACGATATCTCAATTGAAGATTACCTGACGAACTTCGTTGGCTATTGAACCTTCGAAAAAAAATGGCGGAATAACGTTTCACCGTAACGATCGCGTATTCCAAAAAAAAATTATAAGTTTGTTGTTAATTTAACTATTAATGTTTGAAAGTCGATTGAAGAAGTTGTTCAATTTAAACTAAATGCAGAGGTCGAGCGACGAGAAATCTACGTGCTAGATAAAAGCTAAACCAGGATGGCACAGACCTACTTAAATCTAGCTCAACTAAAAAAAAGCCTTCAAAATCCTTATTTTTAAAAATCTGGGGTAAAGGAAAAGGTATTGATAATCTTTCACACCCTCATATTAGTTTTGAAGATCTATCACCATTAAATACCAACCTAAAATAAGTTTTGAACCTTTCTATTGATACTAAAGTTTTATACGCCAATGATAATAAACCCGTTAATTGATTTTATAACCTAACTGCTCCCTACGATAACATAAAGTAAGCGCTTAATAAGGTTCAAATACATAAAAGAATAACGGTTAATACGGTAAAATAAAATTAAAAATTGACGTCGCCGTTATTTATCTATTAATTAAATAAGATCATAAAGTTCCTCAAAACCTTTCTTATAATCTTCAAATCCACCTTACCTTTAAAAACTTTCTTTAAAATCATTAAGATCTTTCTCAGAATCGTTCAGCCTTTTTAGGCTAAGTTTTTCATAGCAGGTACGTTTATATACGCGAGGCCTCTACAGGTTTTATTATAAGACTTTACCTCTCATACCAAGTAATTGAAAATGACTTCTACCGTAGCGACTTTATAAGATTAAAACTTAAATTGACAGGATATACCACCGATAACTGTGACGATTATCGTGACTTTTTCCTTACATATATTCAAATGGTTAATATTAGTTACAAACCTTTTACGAATTTCACGAGAATCTGGAATGACGTAGAGAAGTAAGACGGAAAGAATTATAACCTATTTGATACAAAGATGAAACAGTATTTCACATTTTCAAGTAGATAGAGGTTCTCCCGTTTCGTTTTTCACTTTCTATTTGCTGAAGTCTCTACAAATTACGCTACAGATTACTACTTAACCGTCATAACAAGTATAGGGATTAACTAGAAAATTTATAATAGTATAAAAAGTCGTTTCGAATATGATATCAACTTTATGTAACACCATAAAAATTGGCCTACGGAAAAATGAATAACGAAAATGACAAAAAAGAAATAAGAAGAAACTCAGATAAATGTTTTTCAATAGATGTTTAATAAGGTTATATTATATTGAAAAACAATAAAATAAACTTAACTTAGCGAAGTCATATTTCATGAGCAGGTGCGGATAGTAGTCACCGGTGTTGTCAAGTTCGAGTACGCCGTATAACGTCTCAATACTACCTATAAACCCTTTTTCAATTAGTCAAGGTCCTTATTTACGACTATAATAACCCGTAAATAAAACTCGGTCTATATATGTCCCAAAACTGATGGCTTCCGTAATCGGTATAACGAAGATCGTACGATTATACATTACATTAATTAGAAGTACTCGAGACGATAAAATTCAAAATATTGTTGAAAACCCTGAGCTTCGAAATTATACTGGCGTCAGTAACGAGGGAAAAATTTAAGCAGAACGGTTGACAGCAAGGATTATCGTCGTAATAGTGGAAAAAAGCGTTGGATTTATGATAAGTCCGGTTGTTAGTAAACTCATCACCTTCTAGTTAATCGTCATAAATAATAAGTTATATATAACATCCAGTACCTTATTGCTTTCAAGTGAAACTACTTAAATTGTATCGTAGATTACGAAGGAAAAATGGTTGTTAATGATGATAAAGATATTCCAAAGAAAGTCACATATCATAAAAATACTATTCCTGAAGCGGTCCAATAACTAGCCGATCACACCTTCCTACACCACTTGAATAGCAAAGACCCCTATATTTACCCTAACTAGCAAATACCTAACCCCTTATATATCTTTAACGTTCGCTATCTTTATGCGGACCATACGTTTTAAGGTATGATATTGAATATAGGGGCGGTAGGATATTTCATAGAATTCTATTTGTAATTTCTGGCACTATAATGGAAAAACACTAATACCACATAAATTAATTGTTGAAATTCTGGTAAAGTCAAAGTTCACTTTGACCTAAACAAAAAAATATCTTTATTGAAGTCAAGATTGTATAAACAACCATTAGGTCAATTACGTTTGACATTCTTAAGTCCCTTGCTCCATTCCTTCTTTACCTAAAAACATAATGATCCTCAACTTTAACGTCGACATCAACGTTAATGGATTCGTTAAAAACGATAGGAGGTTCCCTTTTACCTTCAACTTGGAGCACTATAGATCACATCTTGAAGGCCTAGAGGCAACGATTCTAAATCTAACAGAATGATGGATAGGTCAATTACACCAAAATTGAAATTACTCAATCATCAACTGCATATATAAAATGCTGAAATCTATAAGATATGAAGATATAGAATACTTTGTCTTAAAACTTATTGAAACTTTGTAATAACATTATTATAAATATATTCAAACCCCTCGAAAATTTCAGTATATAATAGAAAACGATATGGAGTTTCATTGCGAGGTTTTTATTGACGTATTTTACTTGATAATATGTTTATTTTGTTTATCGTCAATTTGTTAATCTGTTTTTCCGAAGTTAAATTCCTTAATTTTCTGTCGACAAAAAAGACGTAGCAATTTTTGAGGTCATTATAAATTAATATGTATTTGGTTAAAATAAAATTCGTCGTTTACGATACCAGTACCAAATTTACGGCTATAGAGTTTCAAAAGAATACTAATATAATCTGGATTTTATTTAAATATTTATTTATTAAGGTCCGCGAAAGTATTAGAAATATTGAAAGGGTATACACACTACTTTAAGAAGTCTATGAAACCCTTCCGTTAAATATTAAAGGATTTGAATATTTGGAGGCACCTATTTAGATGACGGTAAAGGGCTTAAGAGATATTTTAGTTTATGAAGGTATGATACTAATATTGTTAGTTTTTGAAGAATATTATCGTCTAATGAATTGATTCCAACTATCGGCAAGTAATTCAACGAGGGTTGTGTAGTACGGATAATACATGAAGAAATTACTGAATTAATTCGTACGGCGTTAAGTTAATGATACCTTTAATATTAGAAATAACTCCACGAATCTCGAAGTACTATTTTTGACATCATAAAGTGAATCCCTTGAGTATCGAAAGCTAGGTGAATGGCATAGCCTATTTAAGATCCTAAGTATGGCTAACTTTAAAGTAATTATTCAAATTACTAATAGTATTACGACGTTCCATATTATTCAGGTGAAACCTTATATTAGAATAACTGACGATAACGATAAAAATATGTATAAAAATCCTTCAACTAAGCAAATTAGTATATAAAATACTCTCCGTTTTGTAATCGATAAATAGATAAAACGTTGATTTCATGGCCGATTCTTAGAAAGGAAGAAGGTTCAAGACAATGAATATAAACTGGTCGAAATTATGACACTATTTAGGTTGATAGGAAGGAAAATAATGACCAGGATTTAACTATTAAGCTTCGGATATAAGAAATTATTAAAACCTCCGGCTAGCCTTTTAAAGGCAGTAATAAGGTAAAGATTAATGGACTCCTTACTCGCTGAGTCGTATAATTTATGCTTAAACGCGACTTTAACTTTCAAATCCTCAATGTCGTGATGTTTTAGTCGAGGGTGTTATATGAAGTTAAGGGTAATAATACGGGAATTACTTCCGAAATTTTATGTATAATCGTTGAGGGATGTGGTGATGATAGTAAATACTGAATCCTTACGTAATAATTAACGATTTAAGAAACCAGTCAACGTTTGGTAGTTTCTTTTGCAGCAATTTTATTAGATAAAATCAATAGAAATTTCATCTATAATGACCATGATATAACTTAAACGAATATGCAATTGACAAATAATTTATAAAGGATTATTTTATGGGAATTAACGTAATTTCGTCGTAATGAAAGCCCTTTGGAGACGGTTATACGATTTATTCAGCTATTGATTACTTTAAATACGCGTTTATTAGTATTGGACGTATTAATTCAATTTTAAATTCAGACTAGATATTGAATTTGGAACGTACGACCCGTTTTTATGAATTGATCAAAATGAATGTATTGGCTTAGTAGATATGTAAATTAACGATACCTTTTTTATTGAAATTCATTCCTTCATATAATCGAAATAACTGGCAATTGAATATAAAAAGTTGTGAAATTATAAGTTGGTTGGAACTTTGGAAAAGGGTAAACATTTTAACTTGAACGGATTATTTATCAAAAAAATAGTATTAACCATGATAATATTTATCTTCAATTCCGTTAAAAGAGGTAAAGCATTAAATTTGATATAATTAATAAGATCAATATTATTATAGGTTAAAGCTATTTTGATTAACACGCCTATAGTAGCTATATTAACTCTTTACAGCAAACAGAGTTTTTAGTATGATTTTTGGATTACAGCATATATGTAAAGCCTAATAGAATAGAATTATGGTCGATTGAGGAAAAAGCTGGATAAGTATATCAGGAACTTGAATCTGGTGATTGATGGGGTTCTATTTAATTTATCGAAGGCTAAATTAAAATATTTACGAATGGTTTCTTTTATAAATAATACCAACTTGTTTTTATTAATATGTTTCTTCCTAACGATCATTAGAAAAGACAAACCATCAAAATATTAGTTTGAAATTACTAGAGACCTGATTTATTAGATATTTGATCAATGTAAATAGTTTACTCGAAGCTTATTAAACTCAAAAGTCTATGGCATAATGGCCGGCCTTGATATTAGTATAGAGAGGTAGGAAATCTTTAATATCATTACTAAATAACTAAATATTTTACTTATCTAGAGGGAGTTTTGTACCAACTCGAGAAGATTATTCAAATGACTTCCGAAACTCGAGATTAGCAGTGAAAAACGCTTGATAATGGATGCAATAATGCTTCTCAAAGCCGATAAAGGTAAGTAGATGGAGGAATTTAAGTGAATTAACCGTAAAAATAATTTGGGTAATTCTATCATGAAGTCAATACCAAATAAGGCCTTGGAAAGGTTTGTGGACAGTAATAGGCTCATCATTTGTATCAAGGGCTACGTTAAAGGGCTACTTAGCAAGGTTAAGTCATGGGCCGGCTGGTAGGGAGGGAATTAGGGGTACCCTAGCAAATTGGAAAACTACTAGGGACTTGAAGTAGCTTATTGGATCAATTCATACAGTTAATTTCGAAGTTTGCATAAGTCTATGGCGAAGGATTTGTTCATAGAGGTTGATAAAGTCGGAATTCGAAACCGTAAGGTAATTGAGGTAAATTTGGTTGGGAAATTGGCAGATGTCATACTAGTTGAAGAGAATGCAATTTATTGACGACCAGAAACAATAGATTGGTTATATTATTGTAGGCGCCTAAATTCAAATGCCGCCAATGTTTGAATAATAGTTATTTCAATGTAATTAGTCAATTTTACTGTCAAATAAGTTTATTGTACTGATTGCAAGTTTAGTGTATTATTTTGTAGGTTTACTGTCATGTCAAGTTCAGTATGCTTCGACTTTATACTAAGGTACAGGTCAAGTAGTTGGTCATATAATTAGTGTGCTGACCGGCTAGCAGTACGGCAAACCTTGAATAATACATCCACCACTTGACCAAGTAATACTACTGTTAATTCGACCGATTCAAATTGACAAAGTTGCAACATCTAAACGCCCATCAACAAGCTAAGCCTGTCAACTTGTGTATAATTTAAAAATTCGCGTAATACTACCACATTTTCGACTTCTATAAGATTGTATTGTTAGGATCGCTCTCGAGTTGTGCAGACTCAGTAAAATTTTCCTTTACTCTAAAACTAAAATCTAATATATATGATTGTATTCATCGTACCAAATGTATAAAGTATTGATACTCGATGTATCAAAAGAAAACCTAATAAGTATATTTGAAGTTAACGGGTTTCGTGAAGTAGTTTCTCACGGTTTAGAAACTAGTCTTTGTATGTTACGTGAAACTGAGTAATTTAAGTCTAATATGCGTATGAAAATCACTTTTTTCTCTCTGTACTTGTAGTATATGTTTTGTTGCATTGATGATATTTGTTATCCACTATACTAATTTGAATTATTATTCGTTTTTTTCTTAAATATTCATGTACTCTTCCTATGTTTTATTGATTTTTTGAGTACATTGATGTATCCGTATATTACGTATTGGTGCGCCAATTTATGCATAATTTGGCCATGTATCGATAGTATCTCATTTTGCTTATCTTCATCTATTCTTTCATAGTTCAATTTCACTTATGTCGTATGGAGTTTGAATAGGTCATTGGTCGTGTTTACGATGATCTCTGAGTTTATAGTGTTAATTATTTTCAAGGTTTTATCCAAGTTGTTTAATGTTTTCACATCAGGACGTTTATTTTTAATGGTCATGATACTACGTTTTTGGTTGTAACTCCGTTTTTAGTATGTTTAATATCGTTGATTTGGTGTTGTATTTTTTTTTTATTTTTTTTTTTTGGTATTTTGAACTCTTTTTTTGGTTTTGGTGAAAACTTCTTGTTTTCTTCAACACATATATTATTAATAGAGACTCGTTTTCGAAATATGTGTATGCTCCTGAAATAAGAAATATCGGGACCAGTTTATTGTGTTCAGCTATATTATCAAATCATCATACGGATATTTCTATAATATGTTTTTCATTTGAAATTCTTTTATTTTTTTTGAATGATGAACTATTTTCTACCAACAATGAAATAACTCTTTTTCATTTTTCTAGTAATTTAACAATTTTCATGGGTAATCTAACGGAATACAATCTCTATGATACAGGCGTTTATTGTATATATATGATTATGGAATTTGTTTCAGCATCAAAAAAGATATTTTTCAATAGTTTGATATGTGTATTAATATATAGGTGTTATAAAGTTGTGTCTATGTTCTTGGATAATATTGACTCTAAAAGTCTGGCGGTATGGAAAGAACTTACAAAGTGAATGATATATATTAGCGGTAATTTATTTTAGTATAACATATTAATACCGATTTTGATTTTTTCAGGTCGTTCATATGTTTAAAATTGAATTTTCGTAGTGTTCATATTTAGATTTGGAAGTGGTATCAAAAATCTTTTCAGTGTTTAACATTAAACGTTTTATATTGTTGTGTCCGGTATTCCGAATAAGCTTCTATAATTTGTTTAAGTTTAGATTATTAACCCTTTGGTATAGTCGTCGTAATTCCACTTTGGACATGTTCAAATTTGTGGCTTTAGGCTTTATAGATGGAACTATAAGTGATTTCATTTTTAAGGAAATTACGAATGGTTTTTATCTTAAAATCCTTTGTTGTTAATAACGTCGATAAAAAAAGTTAGACTTTTTATGTTTTCTAGATAAAGGAAAAATGATGTGAACATGATTACAATGTTACAAGTCATTGTTTCAATGATGGTAATAGCAATTATTATCCTAATTGACCAATTTTCACTTTTTTATTCCAATCTGATTTTATCTTTAACGTTGTCACAGTCGAAGTTTATTTCTAATTTCTTTTTTCGTCATGAAAAAATTGACAATAGCCTTGAATCGAGTATTTGGATATTCTATAGTCAGGTATTATCCGTATAAAAATGTTGTTATTATACTAGTTTTTCATAAAAAGTAATTGAACATTGGTTTCGTTGTAACGAAAATCTTACCGTGTTGTTTTATTAAAGTAGGATTCTTTTTGTCTTGTTATTACATCGCTATTAAGTTATAATTGACGTTGATATTACATATCCTATTTCGTGTTTCATTAGGAATTTCTTTGTGGGAAGGTTTTTTGATGTTTTCTTAATCATTAAATCCTACGTAATTTAATACGTATTAACTGTATTCATCAATTTTTTTGTCATCATTGTTTGTAAAGGATGCGTTTGACATTTTTTCGTTTGCGGTTTGGATGATTCGTAAACTAGTATCTATTTTTGTTAAGTATATGACATTTTTTATTGCGTTTTTGTTATAAGGGTTGAACGTTTTGTTTGCCTGTGTTTCAAGTTGTATTTAATTTTTTTTCTTTTCAAAATGTTGTTTTCCAAGTTGCTATATCTTTGATTATTTGTTTATGTGAATTCTTCGTTACATTTGTTTCTGTGCGTATATTTTGAGGACTTCTTTTCGGGCTATTACTCCCCTGAGTGATGATTTTAATGTCTAAATAATTTCTTATATGATTTGATCAATATTCAAAATACGTATTCCAATTGGAGGAATTTTATAATCACTTCACAAACTTTTCTACGAAGTGTAACCTTGTTGAAGTAAGATTGTCTCATTGCTTGTTTATAAAGCATTAATTTGTGGATATTCTATCAAAAAAAAAATTGAAGGTGTTGCTCTATATTATTATGTGGTTATTATTGTCGCGAATTGCAAAATAGCCGAATTAATCCATTATCAAGCGAGGTTTACATTATGTTTAACGTATTGTTCGATTTTGTTATATATGTTTCAAAATGTTCAGTCACCAAGAGATATATCGTGAAGTAATGAGCAACTTACTTAGTAACGATATATAGAAAACTGAGTTAAACTTGAAATCGAAATTTTTCATTTATCAACAGATTTGCAGAAATATATAAGTTTAGTATCTAAAGAGTTATACAGCGTTTACAGTATTTGTCCCGTACGTTCTATATCTTTGTAACATTATTCTCAAGTCTTTTATTCTCATTTTCAGGCTTAATACTTCTTCGTAGAAGTGGTTTTCATGCATCTTATAATTGAAGTTCTCATTGTTGTAATTAAATTTTGTATGGGGAAGGTGTTATAGGCTACGGATATAATCATATTAGTTGTCTTAATAAATATCAATATGTTATTAAACCCGTCGTAGGTTTCCATGTGTAACTACATTTGTCAAGTTCACTAAAAAAGACGTCCTTTGGATTCTTGAGTTAATAATAAGGTTTTTCAGCAAGTTCCGTGTTTTTTTTCAAGCAACATCCAATTTATTTCTTTGTTGTCTCGGATTTTTTTAATTCTTTTATAAGTGTTTGTTTAATTTTACGCTGGATTTTTATTTTCATCTATTGTATTTAGTCTTTGGTTAAGATTTTGAGTTTCTATTTTTGAGTTTGTTGGTTGGTGGTTTTGGTTGTTTTAACAATTCTTTCAATATGAGTTTGAGTCATTTGGAACGTTTTCACTTGTGTTATAATGATTGTATTTTGGTCTTTTTTCCCGAAACTCGATATGTAGTTATTTTAAGCGAATACAAAAAGTCCCGTTTTTCTGTTGTATTTACTATTATGTAGGAATGATTTGGTTATTCTTCAATGTTTTTCTCGTTATTTCAAATGTTGACCCAGTTGACTTCAGGTATACTTTTTTCTTCTTTTTGTTGTTTGTTTTAAAAAAGTATATCTAATTCCATCTTTCTTGGGTTTTAAAGTGTTCAGGGCCTATTGTTGACATTAGGTAGCATAGGATGATTACCATCTCATCGCTGTTGTGTATATTTGGAGTATTATTAAAATTGGTTTATATACTGGATTTTGGAAGATGGATTTGTCCGGTTTTCAATATTCTTTGAATTTGTTTCGAGTTAAATCCATCGGTTAGTTCCAATTTATTCTTGATTGAGTTCATGAAGTAATTTTGAAACTCATTAATTCTACTTTTCTTCTGTATTATTACACTTATTGAGGAATCTTCTTATGTAGTTTACCAAAAATTTCAGTGTTGATTTCGTTACAGTATTCGTTATTTAGTGGTGGCAGCCGTAGTTTTATCTAAAGCAAAGTTTCCTATTGATGGCATAGATTTCCAGAAGTATTATAAGTCTTAGGTTCTTTTTCAGGTTCATTATTTTTATATTTTTGGATGGTTTTGTTGATGTTTTGGTAGCTATATGAATAGCTTTGTCCACTAAACTTTTGTTAGCTATTCCAGATGTCATGGTGTTTTGTGTATGGTGGGTTTGTTGGTTCAGGTGTTTTTTATGAAGTGTTTATTTGTTGCGGTATTTGTTAAATGATGTAACCTTTTGTTTTGTGTGTTTTCGGCTCTTTGATAGAATGTCCGTCGGTTTTGTGCCTATATGGATTTGTTGTCGATGTCATTTTCTAGATCTAGAATTAGTTTCGATTTTTAAACCGGCTTAACCTTAACGAGATTTTAAAATTATATAAAAGCTATCATCTATTTTAAGGGTAATGAACCCCTCAAAGGTTCCAATAATTTCCTATTCCATAGATTAGTGATCCTATTTCTTTAATTTCTGAATTTTTGTTCTAATTTACAATCAATTAGGATCGGTAGGACTTTATTTGTGAAGGAAATCAGTATTGATTTTTTTTATAAGTAAGATGGTATAATAATTCCAAGTATAGTATTGAAACGAATCAATGATATTTAAGAAGAGAAGATGAAGTAACCATTAATTCTTGACTTGGGTATTTATATCTATAGACACTTGTGAAGATCATTCTTTGTATAACTAAACAGTCAGTTAGTGAATGGCATAAGTCACAGATAATTTCCTTTTTCTCTACCGTATTTGTTAGATGACGAGTGATATGTCTAAGTTTGACCTAGATAGCTAGACTGAAACTTTTATAAATTAATTGAATTAGCGTTTGATTGCAAACTGCTTTACCTTAATTATGTAGTAAATGCTTCAGTACCTTCAATTGATCTCTAATTCGGTCCGTACATTAGTGCGAGTATTTGTAAAGTTAATATTCCAGAGTAAATCACGATTTTTGAAATAATGGTTTATGATAATTGAAAAACGATTGTTACCGGTGATATCATTAATACTCAAAAAGATGAAACAGGTTACCAGATATTAAGTAATAGTATTAACCATATTGTATATATAGCGAAGTAATATTTCAATCAGGTTATGTCGTTTAAATTTCAATTGAATCAACTTTAACTCTTTGAAATTAATATTATTGTATCCACCAAATCAATAATTAAGTAAATGCTGGATAAAAACAATTCCATTTTTTCTAAATCTATGTATTATTATTTAATCAACCAACAGATGTTCGATTATTCGTTTCCAACCATTCCTATTACCCGTTTCTCTATTAATTAAGCCGAAATTTGCGAGATCTAACAACTTTACCAAAAAAATGACGTTTAGTTCAAGTCTCCACAATATCAAAACAACACAAATTACTATTCTTCTACATCAATATAATGACGAGGGAGTTTTATACTTTGAAGTAATTAAATGAAATGAGAATTGGGTAGAAAAGAATGAGAAACTACAAGAATATACTCTTATTAGTATCATGCGTTTCGGTTTTGACTTTTATTAGATTGTCAAAAACAGTATCAATAAATCTCTATAGAGATTATTTGAACGAATTGATATAGAAATTACCTAAAAAATAACGATATAGGTGTTGGAACAGTATTAAAATGGTATTGCATGCAATACAGTAGGTCAACTTTACTTACAGTAACGTTAACCGTACTTCAAGTGTATTTCTTTGTGCGGACTTACCGCATTGGGTATAAGTCGATTGAAGTAGTCTGCACTTCACTCTAGGGTACGGGCCAAACAGTTAGCTATACAAATTAAAGTGCAGACCGGCGAGCGGTTTGCCAAACCTAGAAGAATACATCCAACATCTAACTACTTCAATACTACTGTTACTTCGAAGAAGACCATTCGAATCGACAACGTTGCAACGTCCAAAGCCTACGAACAATAGGTCAGAATTTGAATAAAGGCTTTCTTCCGGGAATGGTGAACGCGATACTCTCTAATAAGCTTTAAAACATAAAATATAACTTGATACCTAGTCTGAGACCACATTTATCATAAGAATGAATTATGAAATGAAGGATATCAATGATAATCTAAAAATAATGTAATGATTACCTTTATTTATCATTTTGTTACATTTCCTAATTGAAGTTAGAAGCTACGTTAGGTTAAGGAATCTATATATATTAAGATAAATAATGATTTGATTATGTAACTATGAAAAAGAATAACCATTTCCATTCATGAGAATAAATTTGGAAACCTCTTACTGGTATAATAATTGATACTAAATTGAGCATTTTTTATGGTTTTAGCGATATCTATATTGCGTTAGAAATAGTCTACAGAACGATTTGTATTTCCGGTTGCGGTATACACAATTTATTTGAATGACGTTGAAAATTTTATAATTTGTTAATATATAGACATCGATTCATGGACTGCATTATGAAAGGCCTTTTGAATTCATTTGTTTCTGTTTTCTTTACAAACTTTGAGATTCATTTCAACAATACGTAAAAAAAATATTTTATGTATTTCTTGAGTTATATCATCCTTGAATGAAATTATACATTACTATAATTGTTAGAATCGTAGTTAGTACAATGTATTCAGTTGACGTCTATTAACAGTATTGACTGAAAGTTGAGTGTATTGTTTTATGGGTTTACTGTAAAGTTATTTACAGTATCAGCGTACTTCACACTAAGGCTTGGGCCAAGAAATTAGCCATTCAAATTCGTGTGCCGACCGACTAGATATCTTCCAAACCAAGAACAATGCATCTACTACTTGACTATGATATACTACTGTAATTTCAACCGTTTTGAATCGATAATGTTGCAACATATAAAAGCTTGCTATAACAGAGCTTATCAACACTGATCAGTTATTAGTAGTTTAAGTAACGATTAGCTCGATGAAAAAGAAATCTACTTTACAGTTAGGCTTTATATAATACCAAAGTAGAGAAAATATTCTTGCGAAAGGCCCTTATTACTACATCAGTTTTCTACAATAGTAAATGGAGATTAGCTCCGGATTACGTCGTATTTTCCCGGTAATCTAAAGGTAACTATGTTATCTGCATCAAAAAATTCCAATAAATCTTTACCAGATTCTTTTTAAAGAAAAAGGTTAAGATTAACCGCTAAAAGTTTTAAAGATCATCAAGTTAGCAAACAGCCGAATAATATTACTATAGATATTCCTAGATATCACCACATTTATAAAGCGTAGGGGACTACGTTTGCGAGTGAATGATATCATGTTACACTGTAGTAAGCACTCTTACAGAGTGCATAATAGCGTATCACGCTCTAGCAGGGATGTTAATAGAGTGTATGATAAAGTGTCACGCTTCGGATAAGAGCTTATAAGCTTTCATTTGAGGTATTTAGTTTTCTAAAGCTTCTTTTCCCTTTTGTTAAAATTATTATACTTTGTTATTTGAAATATAGTGCTGTCTTTTTTATGTTAACGTATAAAAACCTTACTGATATTGATTAGTAGCCGTTTTAGTTAACTATATATTACGTAGGAAAAAAGAGATGTATTTTGGTTTCATAACTAAAATCGAATGTTGTAACTTCAATTGTTCTATATTTCAATACTACCATATATAAAAAAATCCTACGGAAATGAAAAAAGAAAATTATAAAATCTGGAGTGATTTTGAAAAACATATCTTTAATATAATTTTATTAAACCTTTTCATACCATTAACATACTAAAAGCCTCATTACGTTATCCGTTCACTCGATTGGCGGTATGGAAGTATCCGGAAATCTTTAGGAGAATATAATATTACGTATCGATAATATAAGTTATTAAATTTCGGACCCCTTTTTAGAATCTATTCGGCCAAAACAAAATCTTTAAACAGCTTATGTAAACTTGGGAAACGGCTGAAACAACTTTTAGGACGTTTTCAAAATTACTCCATGCTCACAAAATAGCTTTCAAAACGCTTAGTAAAAGCATACACTGAGCGATTTAAGCACCTTTTCAAACGTTCCGCCGATTTTCGACAACTCTTAAAACAATTTTCGAAACGTTTAACAAAATATTGGAAGCGTCTACAATAACACTCGGCGCTCCTATATCATTTTAAACCTTATACACCAATTTTACACCCTGAATACCCAATTATTTCCTATAAAACTCTTTTTCACCCAAATCTTCCCCCTCGTTCTTCTTAACGTATACTGTTTATTTAATTCGATATTTACGACGTTTGAGTTTACTAGTTCTTTAACTAGTGTAGTACTTAAACATCAATAAAAGGCTACTTTGGAATGTTTAACTAGTATGTAATCACGTTTTATTTACATTTAATCAGTGTTAATAAGCGCTAACCGTCTTATTTGGAACGTTTTGCTACAATTGATTGACATTTCATTTACGATTTATTTGATTTTATTTACCGTTTTATTTCAAACCTATTTTATATGCATTATGTTAAGCTCACGGAAAACCCTATCATTATGCTTTATCTATAGTAACCCCTTATACACGATGGCCTCATTCTTATAGAACTACCCGAAACTAACTCAGCTAAAGCTAACGAGTACATGGACATTCTGTTCGCGAACATAACGTTTCGAAATCGCGTTTTAAAATATAATTCTTTCATTCTAAAGGATAATATTGTTCAAGCTCTGGAAACAGCATTGTAATCTTAGGTTGTGAATACGTATATTACAAACGTGATTATTTGGTATTGGGAAGAAAGACCTAAATATTCAATATATTCGATAGTTTCCGCGAAAAACTTTTAAATTGAACACTCAAAATGAGACTCTTGGTTTATAACCTTATTTAAAAAGTGTTATAGGCATAAGTATAGAGGAAAGGCATCATTTACCATGTGGAAAGAACGTTTGTATTATAGAAGTATTAATTATTACTGCATAATCTAACGTTATATCGGATTTGAAATATAAAACGGTGTTAGAAGTAGATTTTGTAAAAGAATACTGACTGGCGGAGCATAAAAAACAGTTTATTAAAGATATACGTAATCGATTACAATACAAGAGAAGTCTGCGTACTTAAAGTTTAAGACGTTCAGCGAGATTACCGCGTCTTACGACAGGAAAATCAGGTTTAAAGAACTAATACAAAACTAGTAAAAGCTGCAAATATTATCTTTCACTTGAATGAAATACAGACCCTTTTTCATGAACGATTGGGAAAAGGAATACAGATCAAATGAGTTCCTAAACGAACTTAACACCCTTTCCAATCGCCGAAAAAACGCCTCGAATGAAGAAGAAGGTGTTTCCGAAGGAAATATAAAAGGCGGGAAACGACTATGAAAACTATACAGCCCGATATCTATAAACAACAACCCATATTGCGTCCTCCCACCCTACCGGTTTCTTATTAATAAAAGGAAGCTTATAAAACTTGCTAGCTGTATTAAATTGTAGGATAAAAGCAAAAATTGTAGTAGCGAGCTTTGCGATATACTTAATAACAAAATCAGTGTAATACTCAATACCTATGAAATGCTGGATATTGAACCCTACCAGTTTTATGAAATTCTATCCAGTATACTAATTATATAAGATAAAAAACGTTGTAATAACTTAAAAAAAAGAAGTTTGGAATAAAAATACGAAATACCATAAATTAACTGGTTCGCGTTTCGAATAACATATTTATACCGTTTCTTTCAAGATTCAAATATGTTTGAATTTGACCATAAATACGTATAACCGATGACGTTTACTTTCATATATCCGGAATTACGTATATTGTACGGACGGTTCGGATGCCTGGTTATAAAACTAATTCTATGACTTTACGTAACGGGCCATACTAAAGTAAAAAGAAGATCCTTGAATGTTATAAAGAAGTTTTTCCACGAATACCAGTAATATTTATTAGTTTTACAATAGTTTAAATTCTTTTTTTAAAAAAATGCTAACTTTGACTACAAGGTTATGATACATAAAATTTATATTGACAGGCACTCTATACTTTACGTTATAGACATTTCAATGTCATTCGAGGCCGCAGAACTTACGCGAAACGTTTCGTAATGGTTTACTGGAATGCTTTAGTAAATTATTGGATAAACGTTTATTTTTGGATTTCTTACTGTATTACTCACAAAGTAGGCACGGCTTTCGACTCGAAAGAATCATAAAAAACGCTTCAAATAAATAGAGTCGAGTATAGACAAATATCGGTGAAGATGCTTTAGGAACTAAAAAAGTATAAAAGATACTACAAACCGTTTGAAAAATTTATATACAGTCGTATTGAAGCTATTGAAAAGAAAAACAAATACAAAAGAATCTACTTCATAAATAACCGTAAACGTTATTAATAATACCTTTGGTTTCAATGAACTAATTCCTACACTTTTTGTATTCGGTATTTCAACTAAAGTTTATACGAATTCTGTATTATTACAAGTTACATGTTGAAAAGTAAATCTTGTAGCGAAGGTTATGACAGGTTTACGTTCCCTAAAATCTAAGAACGATGTTTCAAAAGTATTGTTAATGAAAAAAACAGCCCTCGGGAGACAGGCGTTTAAAAGATACTATTAAAATCTGAGTTCCTGGTATAGAAAACGAAAAAAGGTAAACCAACCTTAAAAATATTACGAACGAAAAAGGACACGATATATCTATATATTAACTTTACAGTAAGGGTTTGTTTCGCCAAACAATTATACGAAAATATAGAAAGGAAGGTGAATGATAAAACCCGAAGATCGTCATCCAGGGAATGGTAATAACGTCACCACATATATAATAATTCAAACGGCCCTCACCCAATACTAATATACCCTTTAAATACATATTTGCAACCTTTGCCACTTGATTAAAACGAATACCTTATAATTATAAAACTAATACGATGCCGATATGGGCATCCATTTGATACAAAAAAAAGTTTTAAAGCTTTTATCTCCAAACTTTACCTTGCTTAAAAAATACGAAGAACTGTGAATTAAATATAATATTTCGTTTTGAGGATGGTATAATGATCCCTGGTAATCATTTTCAAAAGTCAACTTCAAAAGGAATTTCCATATTGATCGAATAAGGCATCTTCTGCTTTGAAAGTTGTAATATAATAATTTAAAACAACAATAATATTTTTTATGAACGAGTTGTTGACAAAGTGAAAAATATATCGGTAAAACCTTGGAAAAAGTAATTTCGTAGTCCAAAAGTACGTTAACGTTTGAAAACAAGATGTTATAACCTAATTTCTAATTTTATAATATGCTAGTTATAGCTTAATTTGGGTATTTACTGCCTCATTATATACTTACCATAATATTCATTTCAAGCTTCGTAATATTACGAAAAATTTCATATAATTAAATAAGCATTTCAAAGGATGCATTTATATCCACATGTAAAACTCTAGAAAAACCATCGACTTAAAATAATCTTACATATCGTTAAACCACTTTAAGGCCTCCTTAAGATTAGTATGTATTGGTTTTATAATTACTAAAGGCATTATAACGAGTGCGTAGACATAGCTTACTCAACTTTCGACTCTTAGCTATTGATTACTACACCGCATTTAAATGGCTTTACGTTTGTAGAAATGTAAAAAAGCGATATATTTATATTACACAATTCGCCATTTTTTCCATTTGAGGAAAGGAAGCTACAAAAAGCTATTTTAAAGGCGAAGTTGAAGTTATGGCCGGCTAAAACCGCCTTATCAACTTAAACAATTCAACGATCACTTTTTAGAAAAACATTACGAAGCTTATAAAAGAAGTATGATGAAATAAAATTTCACTTTGGAATTTTATTAGCGTAAAATCGGTTGACGAATATAAATATTAGTATATATATGAGATTTAAGTTGTATTGGTCATATAACCGGAAGCGGCGTTTAACCTTTCTATCGTTTCGTAATATTAGATAAACCCGTCAGATAATGTATATAAGGCGCTAAATATGTATTTCGAATGGTAAATACGGTATTCAAAATGAGGCCTCCGCTTTATACCACTAGATATAAGTATATTAAAACTATTTATTTTCACTCATGATTTTCTCGTGAATGATAACGATTTTAGCTTGTAATTAGGACTTATAATTGTTCTTGGTTACGACATACCAGACCGAAACGGTTCTCATTTACGAAATAATGATATTTATTAGAGTTCTACGAAGTTCTCATAGATTATACGCAATGCTTTCGCCTGTGAAATCTATATTATAGTTGGAGGATTCGACTCTGGTATTACTATAACGATAAAGGTCCGAATTATTATTACAAGCCTTAATTTTAGGCCCCTCCCTTTAGAGGTTTACACTAACTTTTTACTCCTTACAAATGCTTCATTAAGTTTGAAATTATGAACAAGAACGTTTTTCAATTGAAATTATAGTATTATGTGAATTGTATAAGCGTTACGAAATTGAAAAGACGGGATAAATCGATGAAAAATTAAACCTAACGGATATAATAACTAAAGGCATACCGAACGGGGCACTAAAAGCGCTTATATTTATAAGCATTCTCTTTATTATCGTTACTAGAAATATTTTTCGACTTGATCTTGGATAAGCTGATTTCGTTTTACCTATTTTTTATTTGACGTTTTCAATTTAGTTTTAATATATTGAAATAAGTGATTTACCACTTTATGAATATATTATCGTTTTTTACTTCTACTATACGGTTTAACCAATATATTATAATTTTTTGCAATTGTAATGTACTCTTTTATCAGTATTTTTAACTTCTTAGATTGACTACTTATTACTTACGTTTCAATACTCTTTTATAGACAAAATATTATGTTATATAGATATTTGTACTTAGTCTAGTTTAGGCTGGTAAATATTAAGGTTGACAGTCAATCGCTGCTAAAAGGATAGAGGGAGTAGGAGGTTGTGTCGTCTTCTTCGTCCATATCATCGTTGCTCTTATCGTCGCCTTCGTCATCACCGTTGATGTTGCTGGTATCCTCGACGCTGCCATCGGTATTGTTGTTAAAAATAGGGTTGGGCACCCCTTGCGCTTGAGGCCATATGCCTTTGGACAGGGGGCATGAGATAGGTTTGCCCTCCTTATGACGATGCATAATAACGTCATCAAACTTACTTATATAATACATACATAAGTCCGTCCGCCAAGCGGTGATAACGGTTGCTATCTTCGCCGGTTCCAGATAACGTTTCACGAAATATTAGCCTTAAATTTTTTTCAAGTATTAAAAACTTAATTGTTATTTAAGAAATTCCTGAATATGGAATTCAAGAAGGGGATAACAAACAGAGAAGCCTATAATTACTTATTGGAAAAGTGTGTAATTTACCGTAAAAAAAGGCGGATACGTAGCGAACCTTTGATAAACGACATTAATACCGCCGAAATGAAGGCTTATCCATTACCACTCCGTTAATAACATTAATCCCGTAACGAGGAACCCCTGTTTTAATAATATTCGTTAATGAACTCGCTCGTGGCGGCGAATATAACATATAACACGTAAAGTGTATTTATTAACAAGCCAGGGGAGCGTACCAAGGTTCGCCACTTTAACGCTTTATATACCAAAAAAGATCTCGAAACACACATTTACGAGCCACGCCTTTTGGTGGCAAACTCGTTCTATCATTTCGGCTTCATCCAATGGATATTAGTATGATACGATTTAAAGGGATAATTATTATGTATTATGTAACAATTCCGCAACACTACGTTTACAACGGCAAAAAAAAGCTATGATTAAAGGTAGGGTTTTCACCCGTAGCAAAAAGGTAAGGTAAATAACCTTAAAAGACCTCTGCTCCTACCTCTAAGGGGTAGAAAAAGGGGGGGTGGAGGAAAGAAGGGAGGATGAAAAAAGATCGGAATAGCGGTTACGCCGGCAGTAGAAAGAAAAGAGCAAAAGAAAAGACCCCGGGATCGACAACATGTTGATATTAGTCAGGTTAATTTTGGTAGGGCGGTATACGGAAGTAGCGGCGGCATTGATATGACATCGCCAACGCGTTAAATTGCGTCTCTTTGAACGTTTTTTACACGGTATTTATTTCAAACAACTGAGATATAACATTGATGATAAAATTAATTAATTCCAAAAAGTTTTATAACCAATTGAAAATTAATAATTTAAAAGTAATCAAGCTAAATAGCTAATTAGGGGTGTAACTTGAAGGTGGAGACGTTTTATTAAGGAGGAGAAAACAATTCTGCCTAAACTGATAATGATATATCTTTTTATACTAACTACAGATCATGTAATATCATCAATATCACTTTTATAATCACACCTCTATTATTTCAACATCACGGGGATTACCAACCATTCGAAAATAACCCCTCAAATCCAATGTTATTAATAATTTTAACACCTATATCACTATCACTACCAAACAACTGATTCAGGACTCAAACAAATCAAACGGTTACAACCAAATGACTGATTGAATGACCAATTAGATCCTTGAATAAATTGCACAGTTACTATTAAATAATTTGTACAAAGCTTATTCACAAAAAAAATGATTGTTAGTGTATATATTATTAAATATCGCTATAGTTAGCAAGCGTAGGAAACCCCGTTTTCGGAGTGTATAATAGCATCTAATGTTGCAGAAAGCACTCTTATAAAGTGAATAATAGTGTATTACTCCCCAGAAGGGAAGTTGGCTGAGTGTATAGTAGATTGTTTCGCTTTGTGCAACAGCTTATCAGCTCTGACTTGAGGCGAGCAATCTCCGTATACTTTTTCTCCCTCATGAATAACTCATCTTACCTTACAACTTGAAATAATATACGGTCTTCTTCTTAAGTTTACGTACCTATAACTTTCCGAAAATTACTATAAAAATGACTAAGTTTTATGGCCTTTAACCTTTAACCATAAACAACAACAACGAACAACCTTCGACCCTAATTCCTATATAAAACCTCACCTCCTTCACTAATATTTTCCCCCTCCTTTTAAATTACGAGATTGTTAAAATTCAAAATCGCTACTACGAGTGAAAACATTAAGAATCGTTAAGTTTCGCAAAAAAAAAGACACGTAACACAACTTAACGTCAAATGGCCAATTCTTAACTTCACTCAAATCAACAAATTCTTTTAATTAGAACACTAAGTTGAAGTATAATTCAACAAAAACTTAATAAATGAAATCAAGGACCACGGATACCTCTTCTTCGCTCACTTTGACTAGAAGATATAGGGAAAAAACGCTGACGAAACGTTTACTAAAAAACTCTTAACCAATTATGTTATCTGTAACATCATTAATTATGACGCCGACAAATATTTTGATCGCAGCGACCGTACCCTAACAAGCTATAGTAAATTCTTCAACCAATGAATAATTAATATATGAAATAGGATGCAAAAGGGCGTTAAAACCAAGTTGGAAAAATAGGTTAATCGATGTAACATTAACTTCCCAGTTAACAAACCAATCAAACTAATAAAAACCTGCTTGAAACTGGCATTATTTGAAAACTGTATTCAGGATCTCAATCCTAGAAACGCACTAGGTCAAGGAAAGGGCGTTAAGAACCTTTAACGCTCTTATATACGTTTTAAAAAGCCATTACCATCAAAAACCCAATTTAATGAAACCTTTCATTTCTCTGCTAACACCGAATCTTTACATGCAGACGATGAAAAATCTACTAATATTCTCGGCAACCCAACACTTCTCTGCGAAAACACAGAATACTTATTTAGCGAAAGAAAAAAACGTAAAGAAATGGCGGCGAACATAGTAAAATAAATTAACATCGACGCTTTCCATCGATTAATTTTTTTTTAAAAAAAAATTTCGTGTCCCTCATAACCTTCCCAACAATCCTCAATTCCCCCTTACCTCTTAAAACTTCCCTTTAAACCATTAAAAATTTCCTTATAATCGTTAAGTCCCCCAAATCAAAGTTTTCTACAATAAATACACCTATACGCGCGACCCAACACAGATCCTACCAAAGAATTTTAGCCTTGGAATCAGGGAACTTGAAATTCTCCCTATTATTGCGACTCTGAGGCTGCTAAATTTGAATTAACGACAGGAAATACCATCAATTATAGGGAAGAATATCTTAATATCACCTCTAAACTTATCAAAATAGTTAATATTATTTAAAAAATTATTTATAAAATTCCCGTTAATCTAGAACGATGTTACCAAGTGTGATGAGTAATCTTATGGGTTACATAGCACAAAGATAATACTCCTTCTCAATATATAAAAATGGATGGAAGTTTTCGCTCTTGGTTTTTACTTGCTATTTTTTCAAATTTTTACAGGTTAAGCCAATACCTACCTCATAAACTGCCTAATTATAGTAAAGACCATCTGTGAAGCTTAAAATGATATAGAAAGATACTTGAAATACGAAATCCATCATATGTAATACTTCATGGATTGGGCTACGATGAGGTGAACAACGATAATAGCTAATAAAAAAGAGGAGAAAACACCAATTAATATCCTTTATCAAATGTTGAACGAGTTTATATTATGCTAAGAAGCAATGGAGAAAGCTTACATTGGCAAAGCTACACTTTGTAAGCAGGTATAAACAGCTATCATAAGGATCAGTAAATTTAAATACGTGTTACAACATCTGATTAGCACCCGTAAAAACTTCTTCAACTAATTAGGGTCCTCGCTTACGACTTCAATAACCTACACACAAAACTCAATCCGTGTATAAAACCAAGGTAATGACTTCTACGATTAAAATAACAAATACCGTGCGTTGAAACATTACATTAATCGCAAGTACGAAAAACCTCAACGCTCAAAATCTGGTCTAAAGCCTCGAGATATAAAGCCAAAATAGTCTCAACAACGAGAATGAAACTTAGGTAGATCTTCGAATTACAAATGTTCTCTTCAAAATAACGAGAAGAAGTATTAAATTTATAACAAATCCAGTTATTGGTACACTCGCCACCCCCTGCTTAAACGCTATGAGCCGTAGGTAATATATCACACCCAATATCATATTCCTTTAAGGTAAAACTACTTAGATAATATTTTCATCAAAGACGTGAAAATGGCTGTTTTTAATAACGATATGACAAAACATATTATATGGCATAAAGATAATTCTCCTGAAGCTGCCTAATAACCAGCAAACCACGCCTTCCTATACTGTTTAAGTGATCAAAAAGCCTATAAGTTCCCTAAAAATCAAAAATCTAACCACTTACATTCATTTAACCTTTATAATCGTTACGCGGACCATACATTTCAAGGTATTACACCATATATAGGTTCGGAAAGGTATTAAATAACAGGCTCTTCGAAATAACCAGTATTACAAATGAAAAGCATTAATGCTAGGGAGATACATCGGCAAAATGATGGCAAAACCAAAGTTAGTTTAGTCTCTAGCGAACAACTTTCATTAATTGAATCGAAAACTTTTTAGAATCCTTTAAAACTAATGAAATTTCATATCCTTAAATCTCTTACCTAGTTTCTTCTTTACTTACAAACTTAAAATTCCTCAGCGTTAACTTCGACTTCAACGTTCACAAACTAGTAAAAAACGACTGGAGATTCCTTCTTGCCTCTAAATAAGTGAACCTTGAGTTTAATATTTAAATAGTAAAGGGAACGATATCAAATCTAACGAAAGGAGGAAAATGTTAATGACGCCGACGTTTCAGTTACTCAACCGTTAAAATATTATAGAAAGTCTTCAGGTCCGCAGTGTATAAAAACGTAGAATGCATTACTTTACAGGCTATTAAAAAGCTTAAATATTATTAACGAATATATACTAAAATCCCACCAAAATTGAATTTAAAACTAAAAAACAACAAAGATTCCTCTAGATATAATTATATATCCCTATAGTTGGTACTGTAGGGTGAACCCTTGCAGAATGTATAATAGAATGCCACGTCATAAAAGGGACGTTGGAAAAGTGTATGGTATAGTGCTACACTCCAGGTAAAAGCTTATAAATTCTCATATGAGGCAGATACTCTCCCGATGCGTCTTCTTTAATATAACTATTGATTTTAAAACTATTCAATCTTTTACTTATACCCTATATTAATGTATATAGTATAAACTTTACCAATACTAATCAGTATCCAACTCGATCAATTACAAATAACCCAGAAAAAAAGACGATCTTACTTCAATATATATAACGGGATATTATAGCGGTCCTGACTGTTTCGTACTTTAATATTACGGTTTACAAAAAACACACGGGAATGTAGAAATACGCGGGAGTGCTTTTGAAACCCGAAGAATAAAAATTTTGTAAGATTCGGAGTGACTCTGAAAATGAAAACTTCAGTATGATATTATTAACTCAATAAATGCTTTGTCTACTAAAAGCCCCTTTATGCTATCTGTTGATTTGGTTGGCGCTTTGAACGTACCCAGGTACTTTTGGGAAAGCTTATTATCATGTATCGGTTACATAAGCTATTAGTTCTTGAGACCCTTCACTGGAACCTATCCGAAAAAAAACTACGAGGCGTTCTGGTATATCTTTACATCGTTTTAAACAACTTTTTTCAACGCTTTGGTAAACCTTAAAAACGTTTAACGCAATACCATAACCGTTTGGAAATAATTCGGAAACGACCAAAATAATATTTGGGGTGCCCTATAACTACTCCAAGCCCTAAAAGCGACCTTTAAAGCGTTCAACAAGAATATACCGAGCATTAAAACCACCTTTAGAAATTCTTCGACACATTTTTCTAGAGCTTAAGACAATATTTGACACGCTCACCACACTCTTTCAACTTGTTTGAATATACTAATTCAACTCTTATACACCAGTTCCCTATTCCAAACACCCAAATTTCCCCGTTTTCACATTCTATTACACCGCTAGTTTAAGTTATCAGTTACGAAGTTTGAGTTCAGTTGTTGATTAGTTAGTATGACACTTATAAGTATTCAACGACTAGTTGAAGACACTTGAAAAATTTGTCGTTACAATTTATATGCATTTTATTTATACTAGTAAACTTTAAACGTTTTACATACAACGTTTTGTCATACTTCATTTACATTTTATTCATATTTCATACACTTTGATTTGTCCCATCTTATTTCGTATCCGTCTATATGCTACTTTATTCCGACTACTTCTTTAATACATCATTCTAAGCGCACTCGAATCGAGATTATTACATCATAATAATTTTAACAATGCTCCGGAAATTTCGAAAAGCGCTTAAACAATCCTTTGAAACGTTTCAATATATCTTACAATTTCGTAAACATAACATTGTTAACACCTGACCTGGGGAATTTTGGCGAGTATATAGATTATTTGTTCGAAAATATATAACTTCGCAAAAGCGCTTGAATGTATTTAGATCTTTACTAATGAGATAACAAAATCTGAGCGTTAGTGAGAATTTAAATCCTTGTACGGTAAATATATATGTTGTCAATGTGGCTTTTAATTATCGAAACGGAGGTGTTAAAAGACCTAAGTTATTGCATAATTTAGGGAGTATTTTGCGAATCGGACGGCTGATATATGGCGTATATTAGATAGTATAATTTCTAGGATACTACAGAGGCAGTTTCAAAGCCAAGAAATCAATATGACTAGTAGCGAGAATAGTTGTATCGTAAAAAAGTTAATTATAATAGCTTAACTTATCTAAACATTTAAATAGACCGAAGAAAAAGTAATTGATAAAAAAATAGTTAAATGACTTAACTGAAAAAGCGTAAAAATCATCTGTTAAAATTGACTAATAAGAGATAACGCGAAAACACTTCGTAAATATAGGGTGTAAGATGTTTAAAAAGGCTAAATACACGTTGCCAGGAATATATAAATCTTATTAAATCTAGAAAAGAAAATAAAGCGTCGTAAAGGTTATTTTTAACTCGACTTTAACATATATCCGCCCTAATACGCGTATTGGAAAAAGAATGAAACCCAGACTACATTTCGAATGTATTTAACACCATTTTAGACTATAGTAACAGCTCTTTAAATAAGAAAGATAAAGTTGTTGGTGGAAACCAAAACGGAAATTAATGACTATAAAAACTTTACAGATTAATATTTATAAACTACGACCCTTATAGCGACCTTTTACCATATAGATTTCCTATTAATAGAAATAACCCTAAAAATTTTGCGAACTTGGCCAAATTATAAGATAAAAACGACAACTATAGTAGCGAACCCTGCAATATACTTGAGAACAATATCTGTATAATGTTGAACATTTATAAAAAAATAGATATTAAACCTTCCTAATTTTATATAACTTTATCTAGTATACTGATTGGATCAATCATAAAATAGTATAAAAATTGATCAATATAAATTCATGAATCTACAAAATTCATAACTAGGTAAACATGTGTTCCGGTACATATATTGATTTAAAACTTTAAGATTAGAATTAAATGAGTATTAAATGAAAATCCGTTGCTAATTAACTTCAGAATGACGATGGAACCTAACAGACAGTCTTCATCGACTTTTTGACGAGATTAACAAAGTATCAGGCGGCCTTTAAACCAGAATATAAGGGCGATGAACCGTTGATGTAAATATTGATAAAAAGTATGCACTAGAAATTCGGATTTCTACCTTACCTTAATTAAATTGGAAAAGAATTTCGAAGCTTGTTCTGAGAGTTTCAATCGTTACCTAAGACTTCTATACGTAGATGAATAAATTCTCGGATTATTATACGTAACTAGGAAGGCTAAAGAAGAGAGCTCGTGAATCAAGAAATCAGACTTTACCGAAATGATTGATCATGTTTTAGACCGACGATTCAAATTATACTTAAGTTATAAGGAATATAAGGGATCTAAATACGGGTATAAAGGCGATAGAAAATGATTAGGGGGTTCTGGAAACCGAGAATTAAGCGGTTACTAGCGGAGTCATTTCTATAGATAAGTACGAATCTTACCATATATACCATTATCTTTATGTGAGTGTATATAACATTTTCGGGGCTTTAACAACAATGTAATATATATTATGGGGTCGGTTCCAAGTTGATTAATCATTTAATATATAAGTGGATCTAGGCTAAACGATAATTTTAGGCCATTAATCTACTGGAGTATTAGAAGGATGTTAATTTTACAACGTATATAGCCGGTTACAAATACGTGAAGGAAGATTTCGACGTTTACCTTTACGATTATATCTTTGGAGATGACGATTTGGTGAAAAATGAGACTTACATAATAATGTAAGATGAGGAAACGTATGAGCGAGTATTTTGTGACTTGTAAGATGCCTTATTTTTATTCATCCTAATCTTGGATAAACTAAGCAGCGTGTTGAACGATTATATAGCGTTATGATTTACATTGTTCGCTGGCTATAACATCCTATTTTAGGGTATTATGAAAGATATTGGCGTAAAAGAAATCTCGGTCATCGGAAAACAATAATTCGATGCTTTTACAGCGAAATTTCTCAAGTTTTAATTCAACCGGATTGGAAAATAACGGGAAGGTTGGCTCGGCAAAGGCAAAACGTTGTTATATGAATGAATAGTAGTAGGTATACGATTCGACCCAATTAAACTTCATGTAATATATTTTAAAACTTCATTTTCATTATCACTAGTTAATATCAAAAATGTTGGAATTAAGCTTCAATATTTGATCAATTACCTCGTTTACGTTTCGGAGTGTATATTTATGTCGATCTGTCTGAAGTTTGGATATTTATGGTTTTTTGGAAAGGTACGTTTAATTTAAACCATTAACCAAATACAACTATAACTACGAATGTTATATCGACAATTTATATTCCCGGTTACAAAGCGCCTATTCCGTCTTATTTATGTAATAAGTTATACGAATATAGGAAAAGAAGCCCTGGCGGTTATTGATAAGTTTTGTTACAAATACTAACTACATTTACAGGCTTTATGGCTATTTAAATTCCACCATTAAAACGACGTAAACTTTCATTACAAGGTTATTATAAACATAATAAACCTTGACGGACAGCCTATCCTTTATGGTTATCGACGTCGTAATAGTATTCTAGGCTACGAAACCTAAACCAAGCGTTTTCCTAACGGACTACTGGGATGGTTTGAAAAATTACTAGATTAACGTCTATCTTGATCCTTTAAATTACATTACCTATAATACAGACATAGCTTTAAACTTGATAAAACGGCGAATTAAGGCTAATATTAAGAGAAATAAGTGTTAATAAATACCAGTAAAGGTATCTTAGGGCATCGGAAAGTACGAAATATATAACAAACCGTTTGAAAAAGCGTATACCATCCTATATAAGGTACTGAAGGGTACGAGTATGAAGAAATCGATTTTTCAAACAACTGTAAGCTCCATAAATCACACCTTTAGCCCGAATAGCTTAATACCTATACTTTGAATCTAGAGAGTTTACCCCAAGGTTTATACCAATTCCGCACTATTACTGGCAACTATGTAAAAAGTAAATGTTTTAGTGAAAGTTATAATGGTATTACTGTTTTTACGAGTTACAAATAATAATTTAAGTGTGTCGGTAATAAAGAACAGCCCACGTGAAACAGGCGTTTTGAACTTGCTATTTTGATGTAAAATCCTAATTTTGAAAATAAAAGACAGGTGAACGATCTCTTAAAGGATTAACAATTTTAGAGGATGCGATATATTTGTGAATTCAATAAAGGGTATGAATCTATTTCTCTGGAAAACGGTACCAAAGTATAAGAAGGAAAAGGTGATCGATCAAGTCCTGTAACCGTAATCCAATGAGTGTTATTAATATCGCTACTTTTTTTAATAACTACAGTAAATCTACTCTGAAATATACGTACCTTTTTGATACCCCTTGGTAAACTCCATTACCTTATAAAACTGACCACTTTATATAAGTGAAAACGGTACCACGTAACCAATGGCGTTTACTTGGTTCGAAAAATAAGAAACGCTCCAAAACCCTTTTTGGGTACTTTTTTATTACCTCAATGAAGACGGTAAACAGTGAATTAAATTTGAAACTTTGCCGTGAAGGCATCATTAAATCATCGGGTAGTCTTTTCCAAGATTTAAAATTTGAATCAATTTTCGTTTTCTTTTAAAAAGATTTCTTTTGCTTCAAGAGGGGTGACCAAACTACTTAAAGCAACTGTAAAGAATTTCCTATCCGTTTGGTATATAAGGCAAAAGACAAACCAAAAAACATCTAGTAAAACAATTGGGTTATGGTTTATTTGTACAATAATTCGGGAAACAATGATAACATAACCTAATCTATACTTTATAATAGGCGAACCATCTTTTATTTTTAACGTTTGCGGCTTCCCTACACACTCCTCTTGACCTTCGTCATAAGTTTAGATATATAAGATAAAATCATATATAACTAGAAAAGTATTTTTCGCTACGGATTAACGCCTCTATACCTATAAAGTTTCGAAAGTACCGTTTACCCGGAACAATGTTGTATATCCTGAAACTACTTTATGGCCTCGTTGAGGCTGAAGTGTACTGGTATAATACCTATTAAAGGTATTATACGAAGCGCCTCAGAGTGTCTATCTCGACTCACAACCAATATTTTCTGGTTTTAATACCACGTTTTGAAGGATTTACATTAATTGGAATATAAACGGACGATACTCCTATACTGTATAATACGTTGTTTTTCTTACAAAAGAAGGGAAATTCAAGAGGTTGACTTAAAAGAAAAACTCACAGTGTACTCAGAGGAGGACTGCCTGATATATTTAAATCGTTTTAAAATCAAAATTTGAAAGGATATTTCAAAGCTTGTATAAAAAGGGAAATTGGATGAAGTCACCTCATTCAATAGGACTATTGTAAAATGATTTAATAAGTTCAAACATTAACGTGTACGTTAAAATTATTTTGTTTAAATAATATAACTAAAAACAGCATTTTATCTTTTTATACTTATACAATATTAAATAAAACTGTTGGATAACATATATAAAATGTTGAACAAACGTTTTCAGTAATAAATTAACAAGTTAAAACACAGTCCTTACGTTACACTACTTCAATGTTCAATATACATTTTCGTTTTTAACAATAGTTTTTTCGCAAATAATATCAATTACAGCTAATGAGTTGGGTTTATCATTGTCATCGGTAATAAGACATTGACCCCGAACGAATTTACCCTTTATAATGAAGTTTTTTTTGAGGAATCTAACGAAATATAAGCGGGTTCCTTGGAGCGTTTTAGGTTTGGAAATCTATAATATGGTTGGAGGATTTGACTTCGGAATTACTATAGAAGTAACGGGTCAGATATTTATTTTAAACATTGTTTTAAACCCCTTTCCTCTGGTAGTTTACACCAATTCTTTTTCCCTTTAAAAATTCTTCTTTAAGCTCGGTACCACGAATGAGACGCGTTTTATAATCGATATTGTGGTTTTATGGGAGTCGTAACAACGTCGCAAAATTTAATACATGAGGTGTATTAACGGAAAGTTAAACTTGGTGGATGTATTAAGTAAGGGCTCTTCGAATAGGGTATTAAAAGCGTTTATGTTTATAAGCACCCTTTTCGTTAACGTTATTGAAAGGTTTTGCGACCTAACTCTAATTAGACATTTTATACCTTACATTTATTATTTCACTTTTTAATAAACTATTTGCCGTACTTCTATAATCTTATCACTTTTTACATTTCTTAATTACGAGTTTTCTGATATATTATAACTCTTTATATTTGATATTTGAAGCTTAACTGAGGTATGTTTATATTATACCTTTACTATTTCATACTTGTGTTACGATTCTTTTTGAAAATGATTTATTGATTATATAGCGGTTTTTATTGAGGCTTGATAATCCGGAAAACATGAAAGAAGGTAGTTGTTGGCTGTCTAAAGGTGAGGAGGCGGGGGCTGCATTTTCTTCTTCTTTGTCCTCATCTTTAGCATCATCACCGACGTCACCGTCACAGCCATCGTCGCCACCGTCTTTATTGGCGCCACCGCCACTATTACCATCGACGTCGTTATTGGCGTCGCCGCTGGGAGGAGGGCCACGTGCCTTGGGTTATATGCTTTCAAGTTGAGGACGCGGAGATTTTTAACACTTGCTACAACGATGAACGATAACATTGTTGAGCTAGTTTATTTAATAAATAGATAAATTCGCTCGTAAAGCGATAATAACAGTTACTGTTTTGGTAGCCGTTGGTATACATCGAATAATAATTAACCTCAGTTTTTATTGGTATTTTTAAATAGTGGGTTTTTTGAGAGAGTTTTCAATAATATATTGAAAAGGTGGACAATGATGAATAGTAGTTAGAATTATGAATTAGAAGATGGTGTTATTTACTATAGAGATGTCAGACGCGTTATAAGGCTTCGGTTGACAACTTTGAGATTATTAGAATGGGGGGGTATTTGTTGTTAATTCGCTTATAATAGTGATAACGAAACAAAAGACCCCTGTTTTAATGGTAATCCTTAATAAATTTACTCCCGGTAATGGACATAACGTACGGTATGTAAGGCGTATGTATTAGCAGCTCGGAGACGCGAGCCCAGGTGCCTCGTTTTAAAGATTTACGCGTTAAAACGGCTTCTCGGCGTACTTTCGCGAATCTCAGCTCAAACCGATGGGCTTTCTTCATCATCTTGACCCTGTTTATAAAAACGTTCATATAGTATAATGTAAGGGGAGGGAGGGGGTAATTATTAAAAATACGATTATAATTTGACGATATTACGTTTTCGGTAGCGAAAGATTGTTACGTGTAATGGAGTTTTTACCTGTAGCGAGCGCTTAATGTTAATAATCTTAGAAGCCTTTTTCTTTTCCCCCTTGGGAGTGTGGGAAGGACGAGAAAAGGAAAATAGGGGAAGAAAAAGAGGGGTGGCGACTTGGTCGGCGGCGGGCGACAAGAAAAAAAAAGGAAAAAGGGTAGAGGCTTGGTTGTTGAAAGCGACAGGGGAGTGAGGAAAAAAGTCGGGATTAAAAATATGCTTCAAAAATTGAGGGGCTGGGGTGATAAGATTGGCGGGTTGCGGCGGCTGCAGCCTCGTCGCGTTTAAGTTAACGTGTTAAATAGTGTCGTTTGAACTTATTATTATTGGGTATCTATTAAGAAACGGTTAATAAAAAGAATTATTCACTAATTAATTTTTATAGAAGGTGCGAATAATCAATTCAAGACGAATAGCTTAGGCGTGCGAACGTAGAATACCTAATCAAGGACTTACTTTACGGGTGAAGCAATATTATTAAAAAAAACCGCATTTTATCTAGATTAACGACGATAAATTTTTTAAAAATAGCTCCAAACGAGTAACATAAACAGTTATACCTTCATACTTATACTTTTGTAAGGATTAATAACCTTTCAGACTAAACTTTTCAAACCAATTATAATACTATGCTTATTTTAGTTGACTTGGAATTTAAATAAATTATCCTATTACTATTGTTATTATTAAATGACTAATAAGGGGCTAGAGCCGACGGAATGATAATTATTAATCCATTAATTGAAAACTCGAACAAAATTGTAATTTTAACATTAAATGACTAGCTCAGAGCTCGACTAAATTACACCATCAATATTGAATGACGTATACGGAAACATATGAATGAAGAAAAAATTACCTGTATCAATATAATTATATATCACTGTAATTAGTTTTTCAGGGTGCACTTGTACAGAGAATACGGTAACGTGACACATTGTAAAATATACTCCTACACAGTATACTAACACATGTTACGCTATAAGCTATACTTTTAAAAAGTATATAACAGTGTGCCACACCCTAGAAGGGACGTTGGCAAAGTGCATGGTAAAGTGCCACGCTTCGGGTAAGAGCTTATAAGCTCTCAACTGAGGCGTGCACTCTCCAGATGCCTCTTCTTCAATCCAACTATCAATCATCAATACTATTCTATCTTCAACTTATACTCTACCTTAATATATACATTATAGAACTTACCGACACTTTAAATTGAAAAATATTCGCTAACGTATTTTACTGGGATAAGAAGCCTATTTTTCACAATGTAAACTCCGTAAACGTTGAAAATATGTAAATTGACACATAACTAAGACTACCAAACATCTTCGTTAATAATATTGACAACAATTTTACGACAGCGGAGTATGAAAGGAATTGAAAAATAAGAGAGATTTTAAATAAATAAATATATATTTAAGCTCATTAGAGCATTAACAAGGTTAAAATCATCCTTCCCTATACATTCATGGGTAGCCCCCGCATTTGTTAGTGATACTGCAAGATATACATATGATCTCTTCACATTGCAACACAAAGTTTCTTTAATAACCCCCTCTTTAGATAACACCAGAGGGGCTCGACCGACCACGCGCGTTAATAACGTACCTGAAAAAGCTGCCCGACCTTTGAAAAGTATTAAAGGGCCCCAGAAAAAACGTCAGGAAACTGGTCCGCCTTCGGAGGAAAGGAACGTTGATATGTACCGCACTTAAAGCTTTAACGTCGAGTCCATATAAAAGGGCCTCAACGCATGAAAACGCGACCTCAAAATTTGCGAATCCGTATATAAAATCTACGAATAATCTATTAACGTCTTTGTTACCCGTTTTAACGGCTCAAGATTTACGAAACACCATACGCCATTGCCATGTATCGCGGCATACGTTACTAATTACCTTACGACCAGAGAATAGGTAATGTAAATAAGCGAATCGGCGCCGGAGCTTGAGCCTTCATCGCTATTCGCGTAAAATAAAAAGGCACGAGGATCCCTTCGAAGGATTCTTCATACTCCTTTCTTTACTGTTTATATAACGACTTTCATATTACCGGCCACCCCGACGAAGGAAAGACTAAAGCCTTCTACAACGTTTACGGGGGTATTATAATACAGACAACGGTTGGGTCAGGAAACAGGCCAGCATGCAGCTGAGCCATGGAGAGCCTTTAGTCCGGAACATCTCTTATATAAGCAAGGTGACTAAGTAAGTCATGTAATGGATCAGTATGGATCAGTTACTGATTAAAGGTAAGGCAGCACTAGATCAGTGGGATCAGTGCGGTGATCCAAACGATCCAGTACTGAAGATGGTATGAAGGCACAGATATATAAGGACACGGTTATCACCACATAGACAGTATTTCCTTCATAGCTCTTCAGTTGTCAATCTAAGTATTCAGTCTACACACCTGAATAGCCTAACGGCTAGTGATCACTCTACAGAACGAATAAACATCATCTTGATATTGCACCTTTGTTACCTCTGCTGCCTTACTGCTAACATAAACCCCCTGACACCTTCTATTTACTCACGGTTATTTAGTGTGATTATTACAGTGGGTTACGATAGATAATCGCGACAAAACTCCGGTTTTCTTTACGTTATAAAGAACTTCGATACGTCTTGAGGGCTAGTAAACCTCTATACGCAACCTCCCAAAATATTACCTTACGTAACGTATTACTTTACAAAAGACGGCAGAGGAGAAAAACCTTTGGGTTTTTTTTAGGGTTTCCAAAGGTTTAAAAAATAACATAAAAGGGTTTTCCCTTCGTTGAATATTCGTTAAACTGAGGTAATTAAATACTACTTTTATTAAATCGGTGGATAAAACCTGTTAAGGGGTACATTATTCGTTATACCGATATTAAAATCAGGAATAAGTCATTTTCAGAGTATATTTTTCCGGTTTTAATTTATTTATCCGGAGTGACTCCGTTACATTATATTAGTCCTGGTATACATACGTAGTCAAAGCAGCTTTTACGTTATCCACTCTCTTTTTCACAAAAAAAAATCCACAATTAAGGTTTTGAAACTTATGAAAGAAAATATCCTATTTGAAGCCAGGATAACATTAATCGACGCTTACGTATTAATATACGGTTAAGTCGTTAATGTAGGTTTGATAACTTCAATCATTCTGAACTCTCTGTGAGGTTGTTTTGGGACCTCGATATTAACCAGAAGTCAAGGAAAATAAATAAACGCTACTGGTTATAATTATAGGAAGAAAGTATTTATAGCAATATATTAATTCACATTATGTTCGCCACGTACATTACTTGAACTATACAATTTCGGTTAGGAATTATACGCCTAGCCCGTATACGGCTTTACTCTAATATTACAACTATTATAAACACTTTCCTTCAGTTTGCGGGGATTATCCGGTGGCCTTTAAACGAAAAGATAGGAAATATATTCGCTTTCCGAAATACAGGTTAAAAAATAAAACTTCTTGGAAATATTGGGTATAATATAAAGTTAACTACAGAGATATTGCGTAAAAAAAGAAGCCGAAAGGCGAAACTCTTTGACACTAGTATACGGTAGTACTTTCTCGAAAGGTATTTGGCTCGCCTTATATTACCTATACGTGTTATAGATTCCGATGAGTATTTCAATATATAGGCTCGTATGGCCACGTTACATAAAATCCTTCCCCGGATTTTGTTTTGTTCAAGGCGAATAAGCTTATTTTCGCCTATAAGGAGGCAATAGTTGCCTCTTTTATAAAGGCTAATCCCCTTAATATACGAGTAACTTTTATTACCCTGTTGAAGTCCGGCTCCCAACCGCCCGGAAAATTAGTAATGGAGGCTAAATTTAGCTAGTTCGGGTTAAAATTCTTTCAAGGTACGAAAACTAACCCTAAAATTTTAAAGCCGTCGGTAAAAAGGATTCGTTTTATTCCAGCTACCGGAAGCGGGAATGTATACAAAATCGTTCTTTCGACTTTGAATTCGGCTATATTTATAACGGAAGCCGATTTCCCCCCTCTTTCCAACGCTATAATTAACCAGTAATTCGGGATCGATTCCTTTTAGAATTGGAGTAACGGAATTACCAGGGAATTTATAGCCCTTTTAAACATAACTAATATTAACGTTACGAAATGTTAAATACGCCTGTAATTTTACAACTCGACAAACTAGGCATTACCACACGTTGAAAACAAATATAATGCTTATGATTATATAAGTTAACGTAAATAAATTAGCGGCCGTATACCAAACCCTTTCTATAAGCTATACAGATTAAGGCGCGAATATTATGAACGTATAATAATCATAATAAATAAGAAAATATAATAGGTAAAGCTTTACATAATATTACCCTTCTTACGATCTTTTTTTAGGTAAAGCGGGCGTAATTTTTTTTGAATAACACGGTTTAGAACCTTCTCTATATCCGATAAAAGGTGTTATTAGATGTTATTAAAATTCTCGCGAGCCTTTGAAGAGACTTTCTATAAATAAATGTTAACTTTTTTCATTAAGTAAACGAATATCAGGATTATTTAATTTCATTAACGAATCATTGAAGTATATTATCGTTTCATTAACGGGGATTAAAGATATCGCGGGTGGAGATTTGAACGTCGCATATATCCGGAGAAATTAACCTTAAAAAACACCCGAAAATGGTATAACTTGGACGATTAGGGCTTTATAATAGGTATATACTTTGAATGAAAAGGTAAAACCCTTATATATCGCTCAAATTATGTATTTAACCTTATTTTTACTATTATTTTAAAGGTTACAACAGTTCTTCGACCCAAATTTAATATCAGATCGGATTATAAGGAATTGTTTGCGACTGTTTTGATATACGGATTTTATACACCTACCATTTTACGTATTAAAGTACCGAAAATAAGTTTTCTTGGGTATAGGAATTTAATTGTTATTATTGTAACATCTTCATCACGCGCCGACAATATCGTAAACGATGTGACTATATACAAATATGTCAGGGCCTGTGTACAGCTATGTGATAGTATCCTACGTGTCGTTGGAAGGCTTATTACAATATACGTTAAGGCTATGAAATAATAAACCTTTGAATTGGATCGGTTTCGCCTATATATAAGGCGAGTAAATGCGACTCAGCCGCGTAAAACTAGGTTCACCGATCGCTGAAATTTTCTTACAAAGGTATAACGGGTTAAAGCTAGCCTTTAAAAAACCAAACTTAATTAAACCGCGAACCTGGTAAAAGTTAATGGTATTATGAGTTGGTATAATTTCCCCTGTATTTTGAGAACCCCCGACTTTAAATTTAATAGTCGCCTTGTCTTCGAAGCCTTTTAATAGGCCCGGGTTATACGAAACGATATCTTTAATAGGGTTTCACTTACTAATCACATCCCGGACGATTTTTTAGATACATGGGTAAGAACCAAGAATGTTTTTATTTTTAGATTTACTATCACCGGGAAGTGCCCACTATATTTCTTGTATAGTGTGATCCTCGCTAATGTGAAATACATACATATACCGGAGGGAAGGCTATCAACTCAAGTGTTCCTACCAACAACAATCACCCTATTCGAAAGGTCCAATTTCTACCAAATTATACCGTACCATCCGATGAATAAACAATTACAAGCTGTATCATTGACTAGGAAAATATATAAGGTTGAAAACCTAATCCTGTACCTATGGCTAATTTATGGGAAATGTGTTATACATATATGTTGAATGCTGTTGGGGTTTTATAATCCACCGTATTGGTCTTCACTACGTGGTACAAACTTACAGGGGATACAAATATGGACCATGTTTGTATAAGTTTTTTCACAGGCCACGCAAAAGAGGGGGTATACAACTAGGTGTTTCGGAAAAGTATTTCGCCCCAATATATTTGTAAAGAAAAATCCACCACCTTTTACAACCTTTATTTTAAGAACAGAAAAGTACAAAAACAAAAAGGAAACCTTCTAGATATGGAACCTTAAGATAGCCTTCTAATTAAGGCCTTAAGGTAACCCCACAGCTTAAAAACCCGTAATATTGTATGGACGTAACAGATGCAGCCTTAGCTTGGCCGTGTGACACGGCCGTCTTAGTCCCCGCCCAACGCCTACTCGTATCGAAGATCGGATAGCGGTCCAAAAGACTGAAGAACCTGTAGAACACTTATATCTTGGTTGAGAGCCCGTGGAAGTGGGGAGGACATACTTGACAACTTGGTAAAGAATATACTTCAACAGTAACAACCCGAGCCACCTTTTTACCATGAACTACACACCTAAGAAGTGTAAAAGAATCGTAAAAATGGTATACAACTAAGTGGGTGGGGTGCTATGGAAAGTCTTTTGTTGATAGCCAAAGAAAGGCATCCAATGTATAATCGAAGGCCTCGCTAAGCGAGCAGGAAGCCGAGGTAGGTGGCGACGGCTTGAAAATAGAAAAATTAATAGAGCCATCAGGTTCGAGCGCTGATAAATTCTTTATTTAAGACCTTAAAATTTAAAAGGAATTAAACTTGCATTGTAATTGTAGTGAAAGTTTAAGTTTAAAAGCCTCGCTAAGCGGGCAGGGAACCGGTGAAGATAACGACGGCCAAAACATAAGTAAATAAAAAAATAAAATAAGATGAGGCTATGGAGTGCAAGCACTCATAAGAAAGGTCTTTTCTAAACTTTAATACTTAAAATTAATTAAACTTGCAGTATGCAAATTCAAGTCCAAAGAGCCATGTTGGTACAAGTAATGAGGGATAGAATCGTTGATTATAAGAGCTATTCTCTGGATGCACCGCCGTACGAGCGGTGCGCCGGGCCAACGACGATCCCTATAGCTAAAATTGGGTCGCCAGAAAAGATTCAAGTGGTGATAAAGCCAATTAAAGATGTTGTGGTGGAATGGGATACATATGAAGTGATTGTTATGGTTCGACCTACGATGGTAAGCTAAGTATATGCCAAATGGGGTTTACTATTAAGGTACAGCGAAAGACTACAAGAGGCTACCGTGGCCCATCGTGCAGGACCTATGGACATGGCTAGTGCCCAGCCCGTTACGTATCCTTACACGTGTCATATACGGACCGCACCCAGTCCGCGTCCGGACTGGGCCTGGGGCGGGTATTGTATATTCTGTTACGTGTATAATTACGAAACCTATGAACTTAATAACTAATAGTATAAGTTTATAATGTGCCCCTTTCATCCTTGAATATTGTAAGGGCCGCGGCGTCCCGCTTGTTGAACGTAGGACGTAGGCCTTGTTTGCCTAATACGTGGGCCGCGCGCGAATTGGATGCGTATTAGTAACGTAAATTTTAACTCGCTATTTAACATATCGGCTAGTTCAACCCTAAGTTGCCGGTACCATATATCACGCTATTTTACCGTGTCGTATAACATATCGGTCGATTTAACCTTAAACCATAATTATCGTATAACATTCCTCTTTAACGTGTTTTATGATGTATCGGCTTGTTTAACCTTAAGACGCCGGCGACTTATATCACGCCCTCTAACTTACCATATAAAGTATTATTTTTATCACCAATACCGCATAACGTACCCTTTAATGTACCATATAATATATCGTTCCCATTGTTGAAACCGTATCATGCGCCCTTTTACCGTACCATGCAATATATATGTTTTATCAAATCCGGTCCGCAAATACCTCTTCATATAAACTTTAATATAACCTTTACAATCTCCCTTCTTTTTCTTTTATATCATCAATTTTTTTCGCTATTTCTTATCCTATGATGAGATTTTAGAAACTTCATTATCGTTTCTTATATTTAAATTATTAATGACTTATTAATATTTTCTAACTTCCTCACTTTTACCTTATTTTCATAACTATTATTCATAATGAAAATAGCTTAGGTTATACCGCCGTAAACGCTTTTGATAAAGATAATTGGCTGTCGTATAATGTACGTTATCTAATTATATATAGATACCTTTTCGTTAAGTATATTTTATAGATTTTTCGTATTATATGCGACCTGTTAATCTTTGGTAATTACGAGGATGAAAGCGAACTCCTCTTTCTGGTAACGAAGGACGCGTATATATCTTATATGAATGGCCTTTTCAATTCCTTTTTTTTTTTTAATTTATAACTATGTTTAATGTACATAAGGTTATCGTACGTACAGCAAGGTTTATAATAAGGTAAATTCAACAAATTTGATTTATAGGAAATTAAATCGCGAATTAACCCCTTGTCGTAATATTATTTAAAAAACAAGTTTATTTATGGTTTCGTTTTGTTGACGCGTTTTGTTACGCTATTTGGTTACCATTATTAAAAATGAAGGTTTTATTTCATACCCTATTCGTAAACAGCAAAAGAATGGCTCTGGTTATCATCTTCGTTTTCCTCTTATATTCTCCAAATTGGTTAAATAATTTATTTGGCTTCGGAATATCATCTGAGCCTGAAAAGGCCCTTCTGTTCCGGTGGTATAAGTTGTTACCTTTTTCGTTATATTTCCTCGTCTCCCCCTTTTTTTGGGTTCGTTCTCTTTTAGGAATACTTTGTTACCCTTTAAGGTTTCGTTTATTTATCTTAATGGTGTTTTTTCGGTTAACTTTACATTAACGCGTAATATTCTTGCGCTTGATTTTCGTAATATTTTCCGTATAACTTCTTGTTATTGTAAACTAAATAGTTAAAATAATATAACTACGTAAGTTATAGTTTTATAGATAATACAAGTTATGTCCTATAAAATGTAACGAGTAATATTTAGAATCTTAGCGTTCGATCCCCGTTTTTACATATATTTGTTTTGTTAACCTTAGTTAACAACGAGTCAATTGGGCTGATCGAAAAAAGGCGAAGTAGTGTACCCGGGCCAACTGTATCGTTTGGGTATAAACTAATATGTTACAATATTTAGTAACTCGCTTAAAAAGTCAATTTCCCCACCCCTCTTTTTGCCAGCTGTTATCATCAGCCTCCCTTAAAGTTTGTTTTACCTAACTTTACCCGTTATTTTCGACGTCGTCCTATGTTAGCCCCAGCTTTTAATAACCCCTTTTATAAACGACTACTAACGCCCACTACACCTTTCGCCGCCCGCCTTTACCGGCCTTTTCCAGTATTCGAAGTTAATTATAATAGGGTACTTAACGTTAATGACGTTATTTTTTGTTAACTCAAAACAAGGATAATAATAACGAATAAGTAAATGTGGTAGAAATTCCAATAGAAACCGTTTAACGGTCGGATAATTATCCAAGGAAATCAGGTAAAATATACCTGGACTTATCTATCGTATCGTATTATAGTAATAATATTTTTTTCCTTTTTCATAAGTATTATATTATTTCCGAGGTGAAGGTCATTCGCTATACATAGGTTATTTAGTATATACTCAACGCTGCTGTCGGAATACCAGGCCATTATAAACTCGTGTATTCCTTTATTTCGCCTCATATTCATCTAGGATTGTAATTTTTAGTAGTTTTTTAGAAATTTTTATTTCGGTTTATTATAGCTTTTCATTTATTCAATATCAAGTGAATACCGCTCCGTCCCATTTTTGCCGCGAAAATTTCTTAAATTTTAAATTTCCCGTATATACATTTTTATATCTTCGACGATGAGAATAGATTTTAAACGAATATTACATAAAACTTATTGAAGGAAGTGGTTCGTAACTGCTTGTTTAACAAAATTTACGTAAAATATAAGGTATTTGCGAGAAATATCTAAAATAATATGAAACGGATTCGGAAAATAGACAACTTGGTGCTAATTATAAAGTTAATCAAGATTTTTACTCGGATATTTAGTTTTAATATTACGCAGGTTAAGCAAAACCTAATCGCTTACCTTATAACTCGTAGTCGAACGCGTCTGAAGGGTTATCACCGTCTTCATTTATTACTAAATATATACTATCGCCGTTGATGCTAGTTCCGTACCCTCGCGTAAGTATGTCAAAAACGTAATTATTCGTTTCTCCGGATTAGTTACCGATTTTTTATCCTTATTCACTTTTTGAATAAGGGATACTCTATATCTTTTTATAAAACAGTTTAAGTTAAACCCAATAATCGTTAACTTCTAGTAATTTAATATACATTAATAAACAGGTAAATATAATACCTAATTATTCTACGAAATGGCAAGGACGATTTATAAATACTTTGCAACTTCCAGATTCATACGGTCCATATCGTTATTTATTTATAGGTGGTATACCGTAAATCAAAGTGAGTTAATATTTACAAAAAAAATAAGGTTATCCAAAATACGCCTACCTAATTTAATGTAATGATCACACTAAATACCCGTGAGTAAATAGAAGGTGTCAGGGCGTTTATGTTAGCAGTAAGGTAGCAGAGGTAACAACGGTGCAATATCAAGAAGATGTTTGTTCGTGCTGTAGAATGATCACTAGCTGTTAGGCTATTCAGGTGTGTAGACTGAATACTTAGATTGACAACTGAAGAGCTATGAAGGAAATGCTATCTATGGTGCTGACCGTGTCCTTATATCCCATTGCCTTCATACTATCTTCAGTACTAGATTGTTTGGATCACCGTACTGATCCCACTGATCTAGTGCTACCTTACCTTGGATCGGTGGATGATCCTTACTGATCCCATGTAGCATCACCTTGGATCAGTAACTGATCCATACTGATCCATCACGTGACATACTTAGTCACCTTGCTTACATAAGAGATGTTCCCCGCCTGATGTGTTGGACTACAGGCTCTCCGTGGCTCAGCTGCATGCTGGCCAGTTTCCTGACCCAACCATTGTTTGGGTTATAACATTTAATAGCGGTTACTTATAATGAAAACCGGATATCTATATAATGTCCACTATATATCCCAAAAGCGTGCCGTATACGTATTGGCAGTAATGAACCACATAGCATCGAATAAGATAAACTTGGAAAAACTGTCCGAAAAAACAAATAAATATCGAGAGCTGTTATCGATAATTGGTAAATTGATTATAGTATCAACGGAAATATATGCCTAATACTGATGTAAAATAGGAAGGTATTTAAAATGGTGTGATCATAAGATATAATATGGTTTCGTATTATTATATTACGCATAGATTTGATATAAACGTCCAATATTTACGACTATTCTTTTTCATAGTAATCCTATTAAATGATTCGAAACAATACGTTTTTATCCAAATAACTTACAATAGGCGAATTATAAGTTCATTATAAGGTCTTCATCGTTAATAATTTCTAACTCGGCAGCTATAGTTGGCTATGGTAATGTAACGTACCCCACGAATTAATTTTACAATTCGAGATTTATACCGATCTCTTTTCTTTAACCGGAAAGCGCTTGAAGCTCTCGGGTACCGCCATTAGGCGAACCTCATATAACGGGTCGTTCGTTATTATTTAGTTTTACAATTTCACGAATGTACCCGGCTCGAAAATAATGTAATTACTCGACGTTAATAAAGTTGATAGGTGTAGAACACCGACTTTTTCAAATTCTTTGGCATCATCGTAAATAATAACCCGGATGCGGGTCGAGCCCGAGAAGAATCCGTTCTAAAATCCCCTAGCGTTATTCCGAGTAACGACTTGGGTGCGCGCCGAGCCCAAGGCGATTCCGCTTACGTCTAACTTCAAAAAGCCTACGACTCGCTCTCAAGGTATATATCATCGCTATTCAATAGCCAAGCTTTTACTTTAATAAATTTATTTATGTAATCCGCCGTCATTTTCGTTTCAACAATGTATAAAATTATTATTACTATATTTTATATAATAAAAATATGTCAAACGTTTCGCGCACGTCGCTTTTTGATTTTAGACTTATTTTGAAATTTACGGGTTAATATATCCGGATAAGCGTCCTAATTTTCGGACCGGTATAGTAGGTAGTATTTAAAAAGCGAAAGGATTATTATTTATTTCGTTGACGTTAAGAAATCAAACGTAGTAAGGGTAAATATTCCAATGCCTCATAATTCGTTCGGATTTTAAACGTGGAGTAAACGCTATTTGATTTTAAAAACCACGCTTTAAACTTAAATACCACCGCGAAAACCTTCTTATCATAAATTATATCATTATCTTTCGCGTCCGTTAATCGTATAAAATAATAAGCTATCAGACTTAAAATTTTATTATTATCCCGTTACCATAAATAGATTTTCAACGCCGTTTTCTAATGATCGGTTTCCACTACCGTTAACAGATTTGAGTCCTAATATAACGAAATTAAGACCGTAATAAAAGAATTCTTAAGGTTCGGAATACGTGTTTCTCCCGCTTTATCAAAGCCTAACAAATTCCTTACTTCTTCAATCAGATAAATCAATTAACTCAATCTGGAAATTGTTTAAAAAGTCCTGATATCAGTTGGTAAAACCCCAAAAATATAAATCTCCCAAATAATGAGTGGTAAATTTCATTCATGTAATACACGGACTTTTACGGAGTGGGCCGGGATATCTACGTTAACCTTTATAATAAAACCCAAATACTATAAATTTTCAATCACGAACTCGTACTCTTTTAATTTTCCTTTTAACCCAATATTGAGAAGGTGTTTGAAGACTACGCGAATTTTTGTTGTATGATTTAAATTTATACCGGAAGAAGAGCCCAAAAAGTTGTTTACATAAATTGTAACAAAATGATCAAAGATATCCGCCATTAAATAATTAATATATCGCCAAAAGTTCGCCGACAATTCCGCTAGCCTAAAAGGGTTGACTAACTACTTAAATAACCTAAAACATATACTAAAAGCCGTTAATCCTTTTTATTTGTATTTAATTCGAATACGATGAAAACCCGCTTGAATATCTAACTTTGTAAGTTACGTTAACTTCGAAAACGCGCGTAGGGTGTTTTTAATTAAAGGAAAGTGAAAATGATCTTACTTATTCGTTTTATTTGGTACCTGATAATCAATATAAACCGTTATCTTCCCCCCCCCCCTGTCCGGCTTAAAAATTAGTAGTACCAATGCTGCAGACGATGAAAAAATTACCTAAAACTAACCCTTATCCATTAATTCCGTAACCTAACGTTTAAAATCCAAAGGTTAATCTAGTAACATCTAGTATAACAATCCTTATGATCGTTTTGATAAAGCTTCATTTTCGTTCGGTTGAATATAAATTTTGTTATAGAGTTTTCCCTTATATAAGGGGAAAGCTCTAACGTTATTTTTATCGAATAAGTCGCGGCATTTGGTTAATTTTGGAAAAAGACGTAACTCATCCTCATCCTTTTTAATAGTATTTTACGAAGTGGCTTATAATATCAGCGTTAATTAAAAAAAAAACTTGTAACAAAACCTAATTACGTTTAATTCCCCGTACGTTATATTACCCCTTTTAAACGGTTTACTAGGTCAATGAAAAAAGATCCTATAATACCTTTTTTATCCATGGACTCAACATTTATTATCACTATATCGAAAATTGAACCTCCCCAAACATAAACCTCAAAACAATTATCGTTAACGTTCAAAATCACACATGAATATTGTATCCAAAGTATCTTAAAAATAATATCCCACGATGTTCCGGGAATAATATATTAGTATCAGGTTCGATTATTCTTAAATATTTATACAAAACATGTTTATTTAGGTAATCCGCGTATTGTACCGTAACCTTAATATTATACTTAAATTCAGAGGATATTATAAGTGACTTTTTTTTTCCTTGACCGTTATACTAAAGCCATTCTTCTAATATGATTATAATTACAATTAAATTCAACTTAAATATTCAAAAAGTAAATATTATTTAAAAAAAAAACTGGAAATAAATCTTATGTTATACTTATTTTAATTAAATTCAACTCATTCTTACTCGATTTTTTAATTACGTTATGGAAGCTATATTACCCTTAAATGATACTATATCCAGGAGTTAGGCTTTCCTTATTGTCGTTAATAAGGAATCTTTATTAACATTTTTGACTTCGACCGCGTATGCCTTTATCGAAGGTAATGCCGTTCAGAATTCGTAATTAAGTTAGTAACAATTCGTCGAACTATAACGTCGACAAATCCTCGTAACGAATTTAATTTGACGTTTCTTAATTATTGACCACGTCGCCCTACGTCTTTAATCCTATATACGTTTCGAGCGGATTTATTAAAATGATTAGCGGCAACTACCACGCCCTCCTCATAAAAATATATAGAAGGTATAAACTCACGTTGTAATTATTTTTTTTATTCGGCTATTATAATAATACGGGTTTGGTTAATTAACGACGAAAAAATTGGTTTAAATTTAATATTTCTATTCATCGGCAAGCTTTCTATACTTTGCCAAGGTTACGATATAATCCACCCGACTTACTTCTATAGTAATAAAATTTTACTAATACGTAAAGATAAGCGAAATCGTAAGTGATTCTATTTTTTACTAAAACCCAATTTAATCCGCCCATTTAAACTAGTAATATTTCGAACTTAATGATGATTAGTCCACATAGGTTCTTATCGCTTATAAATAATTTCTTTAGTTCGACCGAAGATTTATCCGCGCGATCAAGGTCGCCTAAAGCAACCCTAATGTCATTAAGAAACTTACCTATATTATATATACCTTTTAATCTACCGGCTTCGTAATACACCATAACTTCATTTACTGTTGCCTAATAATAACCCCATACATAAAAAACTATATACCGATCTTTTTCAATTTATATTTCATTCTATCTTAATATGAATTTAATTGTTCAACGTCTAGCCGCGTACATAAAAGACAATCCATCGAATTACGATTGGTTATATCGTTTTCGCCCACTTCAACCGGTAAAAATTTAATATGAGTTGCCATTAAGTCAGCTTCAAGTTACTGAATCTTGGCTACTACTGGATTAAAGTCGAATATAAGGTCGATAATGAAAGTCAATTAACCCGGTTATTATGATTCCATTATAATAAACGCGATAAAGGCTTTAGTATTTTATAAACGAGAAAGATCGGATTAAATAGACTCTGAAAAGGCATAAGGTATATTTATAAAGGTGTAAAACTAGGTATTCGCTAATGAATTACGGTCTCGGATAACATTAAAGTGTTACGCAAAATTATGAATATTTATAATCGATTCGTTTATTATAAGTAATATTTTTTTGGAGAAAAGTAAATGAAATTTTTTATCATATATTATGGTTCGACTTATGATAGTCAATGAAGTAGGTACTAAATAGGGATTACTATTCATATATAACGGAAAACTAAAAAAAGCTACAGTAACCCATCATGTAGGACCTATTGGTATAGCCAGTATCCAGCTGTTACATGCTCTCACACATACCGTACACAGACCGTACCCGGTCTAGGCCCGGTTCTGGCCTAGACCGGATTCTGCATATCCCGTTATATACATAGTCACGTAACCTATAGACCCAATGGCCAATGGCTTGAGTCTATAACAGTGATGTTTTAAGAGCGGTTGAGCCTGAAATAATTTTTAGGAAGAGGGAACTGTTAGAGGTTATAGTGTAGGCACCTTAACTTCCTTAACAAGGTGTTTCGTACAACCATAACAAGAAAGTTGATGTAAGATCGAAGATTGGAACCGAGTATATTATCTATTAAATCTTGAAATCCTTAAGGAAAAAGTTTGCTGTAATATTATGAACTTTCGTAAGACTTTATCTGGGTCGAAAAACATTACTATACGGTTACTTAAAACGTATTAGGATTATATAATACGGCCCTTACATACCTTTTATAATAAATACCTATATTTAAACGTTTTCCCATAAACGTAGAGATCATTCAAAGTATTTATAGTATCGAAGCCTAACGACTAGTACTTATTTAACCTACAGTTGTAAAGGTTTATCGCATTAATACCGGGTTATTTTAAGGGGTTGGACCGTATCGTAAACTGGAGAATATTATGATCGCTTATTATACTAACACTCATTAGACCTTTTTTCCGGGAAAAAACGTTAAAGCGGTTTATATTCGACTGGATTACGTCCCTTACATAAGATTTCCAATTCGCATTTATTGCAGGCAAAGCTACGTCGATTTTATTACGTAACGTATGAAAGGCCTTAGAAGACTTACTTTACAATTACCTAATCCAAAGGATAAAGCGTTTAAGGGTTTACTTAAGTCTATTTGCCCTTATTAAAGGCTTACTTATTTGTAACATAATACGGATACGATATTAAACTACGACTATGGGTTTCTTAGATTTTAATTACGGAATATTATAAGGTTTTCCCTTTTCCCCAGTCCTTTTTGTTGTTTATATATCGGACCTCGTTAAGGTTTACTTAGGATATATCTTTATATACGTCGACGATGTACCTATTTAAAGGACCTTGAATTATCAAAAATAAAATGTGTTGGGTTTGAAACCTAATTTAACGTAAGTTTATTCATAAGTAGCTAATACCAGGTTTGTATTCTTACTGGAAAAGTTCGAAATGTTATATATTATTGGACTTGGGGGGCTTTTTAACTTTGAAATACGGGGTGATTCACAGGTTTATACCTTATTAGAGCCGGTCTACCTAATCATAAAAAAAAATTATTATAAGATTTTCTTGCATATAATAATGAGGGTTTTGGTTTAATAAATCCGTATTAAAAAAGGCTTACATAGGGGACTGCGTAACGAAGGCTTTAAAGTTTGTTAAGTATCATTAGGGTTTTTGCAGATTAGATATGTCCCTTCGCCTTATTTATTGCGAAACGCCACTGCCGTTACAATTGTACATATATTTACGTATTGGGCCAAGAGCTCGTATTACGGGCGTGAGTAAAAAGCCTTCGATAACTAAATTAAGTGTCTTTTAGTCTTCTCTATATGAGAGATCACCCTGTTCTATATAACCTTGCCAAACTCTATTGCGTTTACGGACTTTGAAATACCTTTCGACAAGGTCACCTTTAAATAATAACGCTTTCTCTTCGAATATCGCCTATGAACCTTTGACTCCTGACAACCCCTTACACTTTGAATTATAGAGGTGGTTATTGGTCTATAGCCTTTAGGCTCGTTACGGGTCCCAAACGCCCAGTTAAGTGACAAATAAACAACCCTTTATACCTTAAAGGGCACTCATCGTCTTGACAGATTACGGACGGCCAAGAGGAGTTATAATAACTTTAACGGCCTTTAAGACCCCCTCCCCCCCCTTCCACTCCCACGAATAAGATGGGAACGCTCGGAAGGTAAGTTTTAACCTAAGTTTTTCGTTTATGTCGAGAAATTTCCTAGATTTTTACGGTTAACCTTACTAGCCTCTCGGTACTTAACTGGGTTCTTAGACTTCTCTACGAACAAGTTCATGAAGTAAACGTTGCCATAACATTTGGGCTATATTATTTCAACCTAAGAAATAATTATACTATAGTATTTAACGATAGATTCAAATAAATGTTGAACGGGAAGAAATACATCGGATAAGGGTGCGCGGTTTAATGTAACATATGTAAGGTAACGGAGGATTCCGGTGTATTTTACCATATTATATATATATTTTAACGCAAAGAAATTCAATGCGTTTCGAGGCCTTAGAGTAGCTACCCCTATTGCGATATGGAAAATTATATTATACTTTAATAAAAGTTTGGTAATATGGGGTTTCAACCGTAACCACGCTATCTCGTTTAAATAAAGTTTTAAAGGATTCTACGTGAAAGCAAATTCCTCTTCAAATCACCTTATAGTGAAAAAATACCTAGGGTATATAGGTATCAAAAGTAATAAAGCCGTGGATAAATTATAGAGTATTAATTCCAGGTCTTTTATTTTTCTAGACGATAACGATAAACCCTTTACCAGCGAAATAAAGTCTTACTTTGAAGATTATTTAAAGGCAGTATAGCTAAAATAGTATAGCTAATACGAGGGGAGTTTTTCCTTAGGTATAGAAGATAAAGTCTTATGTATTCAATTAGAAACGTCCTAAAATACCCAAAGTTTAAGCTAAATAACCCCTTTTCGCCTTAGTAAATACTTTTTCGACCTTTTTCGTATCGATTTCAAGTTATGAGATACGGGTACGGAGACTTGTTATCCTATTACCAGCGATTCCGTTTTCAAAATACTAATAGACTTTGCCTTCCATACGATGGGAAACATAATATGTTTTATTCAATCAGCTATCTAGACTCCTGAAAGGTGTAGAAAATGCTACTTCGATTGTTTTAAAAGCCAATTAATGAATAAGTACGTAATATATATATATATATATATATGGTTTTTACTACTTTCAAGAATTTCCAGACATTAAAACATGTTACAAATTGTTTTTCGAAAGTAAAAGGAATTTAAAAACTTCAACTCATAAAGGCTACGTTTACCACCTGCCGATAGCAAATACGGTTTATACCCGCCGAAGATATTGACGTTTTAAACCCGCCGGCTTTTCCACTATACTACCTCATAATCAACCTATCTATTCAATCATTTTGTTACCGCCGCTATTAAGGTTTCTGTAGCCGTTGTTTACCAGCCATCACCTCATCCGCGGGGAGTAATAAGGCTTGGAAATGGTCTAGGGGCGGGGATAGGATCTGCGATAAAGAGAAAAGGGTATGAAGAGACAGGGGTGGAGAAAAAGGCTTTATTAGAGATAAAATCCGTGTTACCGCCGTTATCAAGGTTATTATTCTCATCTTCGTCACTGACATTTCTTTGGGCGACAGTAGGGTCCCGCCGACTAATTAACGCCACGGCTGCTGCCTATGTCACGTCGCCTTCAACCGCCTTAAGAGCGGTACAAAATAGCTGCCGTAAGGTGGTTAAGCTTTCGAAAAACGCCTTTACGGCGACGGCGGCGTGATAAATAGCTATTAGTCCTGCGGCTTTAATATCGACGGAGATATACTCGCCTTGATTCTTAATTACTATTAGTAATTACTAATGATCATCCGAACTTTATTTTCACCTTTTTACCCAACATTAAGACCTCTTATGAGAGTAACAGGCGTATTGAATGCCTAACTTCCCCCCTAACGTAAACTTTATCGAAGGACTCTGTTAAAAGCCATAAACCGTAACCCGTACAAGTTTATATTTCGTCAGATTATGGGGAGCAGGTCAAGGTAACGGGAAGGCCGGGGTAAGGAGAAAGAAAAGGTGGGGAGTAGGATTAAAGGCGAGTGCGAAGGGCCTGTATAGAGGTTATTGACTACCGCAATGGGGCCAGTAAATGCGTTCGGCGATGCGCAGCGCATAAATAACGGCTTTTACGCTATACCGCTATCATTTACGTTAATGAAAGGTTCCAAAGCATGATAAGGTGTATGACAAGGTTTCAAAGCACTAATAACACAGAATATAGAAGGTAGGGGTATTTACTAATATATACGCAATTTGTTATTATTATGGGAGATTTAAGGTTATGGGTGAATGTCGGTGAGATCATTGCTTATTCATGAGAATGTAAAAGAGTATCAGAGTAATCTTAAGATTGGTATTATAGTAAATAAAAGTAATTAAGTTAGAAAGAAGTATCAAGAGAGTGTATGCTACGGATAAGAGTTTATAAACCTCTTATCAGGATAGTGTCACTTTTTCTATACACTCTGGAACGCCTCTTTTTGACCGCGCTACGCATGATATACTTTACAAGAGTGTAATCTGCAGCGTGTCACGTTATAATACACTCTGCAAGAGTGAAGCCTACAGTGTACCACGTTATTGTACACGCTGTAAGAGTTCATCTTATAGCTTAATGAATTACCACTTAACTTACATATACTAACTACTAGCTATAGGGATATAATAATATCCACATAGGCAATATTCCCCCCCACCTTTTTTTACGATTTGTATCTATAGTCCAGTAGTAATAGTATAATTGTAATGCAATCCGTATTAGTAGGTTTATAGTAGTAGTGTAAATGTAATATAATCCTTATCTATAGTTTTGTAGTAACAGTATAATGGTAATATGATTTATATCCGTAGTTTTGTAATATCAGTATAATTGCGATATAAATTACAACGGTACGAATTAATAGTTTCTGACCGCAGTAGTGATTACATTAAGGGCCTAGTTAGTTTAATCAATTGATAGCAATATAATTATTGATAGCGTTTTTTTTGTCATTTCCAATAAGTGTGTAATTACCTAAATAATGCAGGGGTAATTATTTAAAGACAATTACGCCGTTAAATATTTTGTGTTAATACAAAAAGATACATCGTCATAGGTTTAGAAAAAAACTCTCTTCATTTCCCTCCTAACGACGCAAACCTTAAGTTAATATTAGTCCTTAATTTAATGAAACTTCATCCCCTAATTTAATCCATTATTTTAAACGGACTTAATAGGTAGGTTACATAAACAATTTTGATATGTTCATATTACCTTGAAATGAATATCGCGTAAAAACAGGATTACTAGGCGCCGTTTGACGTGTAAGCACCAACACGTTGCTACCGCCACTGCCGTTACCGCCGCCACCGCCAACATCACTACTACCATTCATAGCCCCCCTCCTTAGGTACCATTTCCTTGATCGCCGCCTCGCCTCCCACCTCACCGCCCCCCACCGCCGTCGCCCACATCATCACCCCTTTTCTTCTTCACTTTCCCTCCCCCTTTCCCCCTAATTCTTAAAGAGAAAAACAAAAAGCTTTTAAAGTTATTCACCTTATCTTTTCCTTACAGGTAAAATCCCCGTTACCTGTAGGGACTCCTCCCCCCCTTTAGCCGTAAACGTAATTTGGCGAAACGATACCGCCATTTGTATTAATTAAATCCACTCATTTGTTATTTTTTAAATATTTCTATAGACAAAGAGGGCCAGACGGACCTCTTTCGCCGGCTCGAGTTATATATCGTTATGATACGTCGTAAGGCTTTTTTTCATGCGTAAAACATTAAAGTAGCGTACCCGGGTCTATAGCCTTAGGCTGTTGATAAATACGCTATACGAGCCGTGTATCGCGTTCGCAACCATGTGTAAGTCCATTAACGAATACCACTAAATCCAATATCGTTCGTTCTATTACCACCGTTATAAGCGGATTAGTAACTAATACGCCCCATTTCCTTAGTTTTAGGGCCGAAAGCGGAGGCTCTATTAAGCGCTAGCCGGGATTTATAGTAAAGTTGTTTTAAAAACTATAATTTTAACCGCGAATTCTATTTTCGAATTCCCAGACCTATCCTTTCGGAACGTTCATAAAAACAATTACTTTTATAAATAACTACAATAAACCGATACTAATTTGTAATAAAAGTTAACCAGAAGATTATGAAGTCGTTAATTGCTATTACCTCTCTAAAGCGGGGCCTACGGATATATTATATAAATGAGTTCGACGACGTTATCGTGCGTCGCCACGAAAATGGTAAAAAAACCTCCGCGCCTCTACCTAAGGTTATGCGACTCAAGGTGTATGGCTATCTCTTCGGGTACATTAGTGGCGGCATCTATAGAGGTAATGGCGGTAACGCTAACACAAAAGGTGAGGGCAACGGAGAGGATATTGAGGACGCGGCGGCATCGCCTTCTCCCTCTTATTTTAACAGAAAATAGCTTCCCCCTTTAGCTGGGCCGGCGCGGCCGGCTAGAATATACCATGCGGCACAGTAATAAAATTGTTTTACAAAAAAATAGAAACGCAAGTAACAAATGTAAAAGGTCAAGTAGGTTTGAAATTTATAAATGAGAGAGTGAAAATATATTAAAAGCGGTTTCAAATTGAATATCTATATGAAAAAGAAGAAAAAAATGTGGAAAGAGGCATGAATAACGGGTTTAAAAACGTTCGAGAATTTTAAGAGCGGTATAATCGTGCGAAACAAAACATCAAAAGGGAAGTCGTAAAATATAAACTTTAGTATAGTCGTAAAACGTTTTCAATAGTATTAACGAAAAGGTTTCTTATCGATATTAGCGCCTGTAATACCCTTCTCAGGGCTCCCTTAGTTATTACGTTTGTTGAGTTTGATTTTTCATCGATCCATTTTATTTCCTTAATTTCGCGGCAGTTATACGATTTTCATAGGGCTATAATATTAAATATTAAGTGTTTTTGATTCGTAATTCCAAGTTTAACCAGATATTCGTAAAGCGAGAAGGTGTTAGTGTATATAATGAGAGGGATAAGTTCTAAGTTAAGCTTGAAAATAATGATCAGGACGTTATCGTTATATTCATTTCCGAATCGAAACCTCTAGATATGCTATAGATATCTGGAGCTAAAACACTTTTCATAACCCGGTTATATTTTGTTAAGCTTTGATAAATAATATTTTCATGGAATCCAAAGCCGTTTTTAGCCGGTGTTTCGTTACCGAACACTAAGAAGAACCCTATTTATAAGCTACAGTTGGTATTATTGGTAAAAGATCTGTTAGTAAAACTCAATAGCTTTTTTTTACGTATATTTAACGGTATAAACTGTAAAACGCGCTTTTAATTTTGTTTTTGGTATATAACGCGCTTGTTAAACGCTTTACATTTTTTTTACGGAGAGGTCTTATATTACCCGCTTGTCAAAGGTTGAAATCCTCTTCCAGTTATGCTATTAACGCAACCTAAGCTCCATATACGCGTTGTTACCTGTATTCGTTAGCCCATTATATATATTTTTAAAGCGACAAAGGTAACTTTATCCCATTGCTGCTTGTATGCAAGGCTTACAATTCCTTTCCGGAAAGTGATAGTCGTGTTATTCAAATCGATTATATGGTCCTTTATTAGGTATGTCTAAGATTTTACCTTTAGGCCAGCCTCCAGTATTCTTCTCTTTTCGGATACGGAAAACAACGCATTACATAGCATCAACGTGTTATCAGTTTATATATTTGTTAGTATAAAGCCGTTAAAACGGGTTGTGAAAAGTAATAAGCATGTGTCAAATATTGAATTAGCTATTTAGAGTCGTTTTTATAGTGTTTTTAGTAGGTGTTATACCAACATATACAAATTTTGACCAAGCCGTAAAGTGGGTTTATAATACGTAAAATCGTTTGAAATGAATGGTGTTTTTTGAAATTTATAGGTATATCAATGAAAATAATTCATTTTAACCATTTCTTAAACTTTATATAAACCTATGTAATATTACAAAGTTTAATATATAAGCTGTTAAGGATGCTTAGAGAGGCTACAAACGTAAAAGTTAAACGATAGTTAACTCGTTATAAGTTAGGTGACTCGGTTATAATATCCTTTTTTCTATCATTGTTATACCCTTTTACAGCTGGGAAAGTCTTTTTTTATACATTTCTATCCTTATCCTTCACTTTGTATACGAAGCGAGTAGGAATCCTGTATAGGCGTCATAAACTGTTATATCGAATATCCTGAAGCGAAAAACGCACTATTCAATTAAGGAAAAGATTTCCGTTTAGGTAGATTATTCGAATTGGGCGTTCAAGGGGTTAATAATAATTTGGCGGCGAAGCTTGAAGCTAAACTAGCGGTTCGAAATCTCCTTTTGAGTAATAAAAAAGTCTATAACAAAGTTACTAAGGCGTTTCTTAGTCTTCGAATTAAAAGGGAGGCTCCGGTGGTGAATTGTTAGTGGTATTGGTATAAACGGTCCGTTTTCGTGTAATAGTAATGATTTGGAAGTACGATTTGGGGGTTACACTAAAATTCACAGCGGTTTCGATTCGTCATTATAAAAGTGGTTTTATCGGTAGTCTTAGTCGGATTACGGATCCGGGCCATTTTTTCCAACCGTTTTTCTTTTATACTCCCGTATTATTATCTAAAAGAACTAACTTATATTATTTAGAAAATTAACGAGTATATGGCAACTTTTAAATACGTTAATTTTCGCAGAACCAGTTTATCTTTCCTACATTTTCTAAACCAAGACCATATATTATGATGGTATGTTCAAAACGCTAATGTATGTGGGCTTTTCCTTATGGCCAGAGCTTTGAAAACATTGTTTTTAATCCGTAAAAAACGTAATATTACCATAGCTTTCGCCACAGTATTCACCTTTTGTAATATATTAAGCGCTGGTGTAGAGTTTATATATATCTTTAGGATAGTACTTAAGATACAGAATGTGGAAATAAGCCTATTCGGGCCGAAAGTGTTGTCAAAATTGTTAACTATAATTTATAAGATATATCACTAAGAACTAGTACCTTTTAGATTTTTGGATAACACTGTATACGCTTTTTAGACGGCCTATAGTATCTTTTACACTTATTAATACCTTATAGTTATTCTAGAGGTATTTATTTGTATTCGTTACCAGTGATTATAAATTTAATGCGACACTTAGTAAAGTTAAAAGCTGTAATATCTTTCCAAGTGATTTAATTCGGAGGCCTTAAGTAAACGTTAAAGTATTAATTAATTAAAGCTTCCAGCTAGTTTATAACAAAAACTCTTCCTGTCAACTTAGCTGCTTGGCACAACATTGTTATGTCGACGGATTGTAATACCGGTTAGCTGTTTAAGTATATAATATCGATAATTACCTCGTAATTAAATTTTTCCTCGTTTTAAACGCGGAATTTAAACTTCCGTAAAGCCTATAAGTATAACTAGTACTTATGGCAAATCTTTGTGATAACTTCAAACACGTCTTTTCTTATATCCGTATAACTTACGACTTGAAATAGCTGTGAAAGGCGTTTCGTCTTTAGGTATCCGAATTGTTAGTGTAACGTCCGTAATTCCAGTTACGTTAGGTAAATAGCTTGAATTATACGTGCTTTGGGAAAGAACTATAAGTAACCAAACTTCAGTCGGAACGGTACGAAGAATTTATTCGAAGCGCGGAAAAATTGGTTAGTCTTATTTGGAACCTTAATTTTAAACTTATTTATATTAATTAATGAAAGCAAAAAAGAAGTGTCAGAATTCATTACGTAAAAGTTAACCGGTCCGAATCATGTATTTATAAAAACTATATTAAGAGACGACGCTTTACCTTTACCGAATAGGACTTTTCGATGTTCCTTTATACGGTCGAACTGGAATTTCAGGAATTTAGCCGCGAGCTCGTCGAATTTTCGCCTTCCATTCGTTAAGTTTTCGGCCGCACCGGTATTAAATATAATACCCTGAAACCGGTGGTTGTACCTATCTTAACGTGTAAATTACGACTTCATATAAGCGTTTAACAATCTGTATTCGTAGTCTAGGCCTGCGTTATATAGAAAGGAGGCGTTTTGTAATCCTGTGAAAATACGCTCAGCGGTCTCATCGTTCTTTACTATTAGGTAAATATTATTACTTTTAAAGCTTTCTTTTCCGGAGATGTATTCATATAAGTAGGCTTTAAACTTATTTTTCGTACCTTTGAACTCGGTTACTTAAGGTGTAAAATTATCTTTTATCTGGGTTTTTAGTAGGAAATCGGTTCAAAACTGTTGTTTGGTCCAAATCTTATTGAAAGTTATATGGTTAGTAAATTAATAACCGATCTTACCGTATACGAATTAGCGCTTTTATAAACACGTAGGACTCCGTATACTCTTCCGTAAGTATAATTATAGTTACGGTGCGTTCCGTTCATTGCTGTACGATTGTCTCTACCCTTTGTTACCAAGGCTTTTTCCCTGGTATTTTCCTCTTTGGTAGCCGTACTTTGGGCGTTCGTTTTGATTTGGGTATACTTCAAATCTTCAATCCATGACATGGTAAATAGTTTTGACATGGTCCACTTTAGTAATTTAGCTTTTTTTCTGTTTTATCGGTCATAAATACTACTTCAAAACTCATTAATCGGTGTATAAAGGTTTCAAACAATATTTTGAAACTCGTACAAAGATCATTGAAGTTTCTTTCGGGTTTAAATAATATAAGGTCGAAATTTCGGTTTCCACGGCATACTTTTATTGTTACTTGGATTAATAGTTCGTTACTTTTATATTCCGGTTTAAGGCTCGCTTAGTATTTTCGAACTTCGCTAAGAAAGTAATAAGTACCTTTGATAGGGTTTTTATATCGTTTTCGTGCTAATATTTCACGTATTTTCAGGTTGTATATATCCAGTCTCTATAGTAAAGTTAATAAATTATACTTGTATTGAAGTGTAATTTGAAACGGTTATAATACTCCGTAAATATATCTATTTGTATCAGGAGGTATATACAATATTCTTTAACTTGACTCAATAGTATACCGGGGAAAATAACGTTATATTATAACAGTTCAATATCTTGATTTTTAAATATGTTTAATATTATACGTTTGTTGTTATTAAATATATCGTATTGTTCACCGCTTTAATTATTATCCTGATTATAAAGCCTAATGAAGTTGGTAAGCTTTTTAAGTTTGCTTTTATTAGTGTGGAAGCGGTGCGGTAGAAGGTTACGGTAGGGGTTGTGGTTAACAGATATTAATCCGTAAGGTTCATATTAACGTTTTACGTCGCTTTTTTTTTTTAAAGAAAAAACTAGCATGTTTTCTCTTCTCGCGATGCTTTTATTTCAATTTAAATACTTATTACGGGTATTCTGGGCGTGATTTAGTTTCAGTTTTCATTTAAAATTATGTTTTAAGGAGGTTTCGTATTTAATCCGCGTCGTAAATAATTTTTACAGTACTTCTTTTCAGTCGATTTCATCAGCTCTGTTTCCACTTCAGAACGGGAGTTTAGCCTTACTAAGCACCTTTTCTATATTTGCGAAGGCTTTTCTCATTCTCGATTTGTTATTTTAAGTTGGTGATCCTAACCCTTTTTCAGCTAATATTTCTTGAAAAACTTTACTTTTATCACTTTATTGTTAATTTACTTCGGTATTTGTATAAGAATGGCCGTTATTAACAGGGTCTTTGTAATACGGCTATTTTTTTCACCGGTGGTATTAATACCTTTACTCTGTAGTTATTTTAGTAATATTTGAGAGATCGTACTAGTGATTATCTACTATATATCTGGTGTCTAGTCTGCAAAACCGTTTTTAAAATCGTCGAATAAGTTTCGTCCTTCAATTTCGACGCTTAAGTAATTGAAAATCATAGGAATAACATATGTATTTACCATAAAAGGGTCCAGATCCCCCATTAGTACATCTATTCTATTATTCTATAGTTGAAGATCCAAATACTTAAAAACTCTATTACAAAACGACGTGTTTGTAAATAGGCACTTCATATATTCGTTGAATATCATTAGGTATGTTAGTTGTAAAGCTATAGTTATAGGTTAAAGCGGTTAAAGTTGGTAATTTCTACGTATACCTGTAATGCTAACGCCGCGCGAATTATTCGTTTTGCACCGTATTCAGGATTGAAGTACGTTCAGAGTCTAAAGAAAAAACGTACAAATACGTAAATACGAAGGAAGTAACGTGTAGTAAAATGGTTAACGTAAAGCTAGTAACGTTTATTGGTACAAATAAAGGTAAAATAATTTCAAAATAAACCATAACTCTAGGCTAGTTAGAAGTTTTTTATTGGTTTTGTTAACATGTGCTAGTGTTATATTCTCTAAGTTGCTAGAAAATACTCAAAACGTCGCAAGCATTAAACTTGAAATAAACGGTGTAAGGCGAATGAGCGGAGGCGGATAAGACAAATAGGAAAAAGGAGTGGGAAAAAAGGCGTATTGATTGATCCGGTAGGTAAGACTTAGTTCGTATTTGGTAAGCAGTGCGTATATCGTAGTGTTACCGCTCCTATTGGTTGTAAACGGTTTAGGTGTTACATCCATAACAGCTTTTGGGTTTAAAGAACGGTTAGGATATTATGTTTATAATCGCTTTTGGATTTCGTAAGCAGTTTAGATGCTAAGTTTAAATCGTAAATGTCTCAATGAAGGCTTACAAAACTTGTTGCTTTTGGCTAACATGGCCTGATACGTAATAAAACGCTCTTCAAAAAGTATCCGGGAACGTTTCAAGCGCCAAGATAAGTTAACGGTTAACGTAATAGGGCTTTTAGTAGTCAAAAAACATTAACTGAACTAATAATTTCTTACTCAAGGAGTCCTTCTTTAAATTACTCTGGATCTTACTATCTTATTACGTTTTTGGTTTTAAAGGCGCTCCCGTGCAATTTGATACTTCCATATAATTCTTGTTAGGTGAAGTGTTAAATTACAAATAGTTTGAACTGCTACAGTATTCTACTATAGGTATTGTACTTCGATTTATCCCTTTTTGCCTAGACTATCTGTAATTGACCTAGTTAGCTACTAATTAGTGTCGTTAAGGTCTTTATGTATTGGCGTAAACGTAAAAGAGTGAAAAAATGATCATAAGATTGGTAATATCATAAGGAAAGATAATTAAGTTAAGATGAAGTATTCAAAAAATACACTCTACGGATAAGAGGTTATAAACATTCTATCCAGGTAATAGCACTGTTGGCATACACTCTGGAACACCCTTTTTAGACCGCTCCACGCATAATACACTCTGCAAATATATAATCTACAGCGTGTGATGTTATTGTGCACTCTGCAAGAGTGCAGACTGCAACGTGCCACGTTATCGTATACACTGCAGGAGTACATCTTGCAGCGTAGTGCATTATCACTTGACCTACGTATACTAACTATAGGGATATATAATAATATCCACAGTGGGTTGAATCCAGGGTTACCATTTTATACTAGGACTTAATATACGAGCCGCTACATATATAAGGATTTTCCCGCCACGCATTATTACGATAACGGGTCACTACCTGTACGCGCCCATATGCACCCGTATTTACACACGAGACTTAATGCGTATTTCAGTATTTTAAGATTACTATTACCAAAATTTTCCGGGTCTTTCCACATTTTATTACCTTAGCTTTATGAGAAGCTTTCTTTAAAGGCCCACACAATTAGATTCCCATCGTGATTAAACGTTATGCGGTGACTATAATTACATCTTTAAGTTATCAGACCATGGTTACAGTTTACAAGCTTACGGGTTCCTGAACTACGGGGCACCCTAAAGTCTCAATAGAGAAGGAAAGGGGTAATGTAAAGTCCTATTAGCTCGCACGAGCCTTTACGAAGCATGTGTTGCGATCTCCCCCGCTGGTATCCACAGGATTATGTCGTAGTAATGAATGCGCCTCTGCCAGAAGGCACTTCCCGGTGTTTATAAATCTAAAGAAACAAGGTTAAAAGGGAAAACGCCTTTTGAAAACGTAAAACATCCTGATGTTAAATATTGAAAGTTTCAAGAACAAAACCAAAAACCACTTTTAAATAGAGGTAAAATATCAGAACTATATTATAAACATTGAAGTTTATTGTTAACATTATTAGTCTTGAAAATATATTCTCGTTTAACAAGTAAATCTCTGCTATTAGAAAATAACTAAAAAGGGCTGTAACATATAGTAAGGCCCCAAGGGAATTACGGAAGAATCTGTATGGAATCGATTCAGTAATACCCTTAACACGAGATACGGCCTCACGAAAATGAATATACTATCATTACCATCACAAAATAAAGCTACTGTATAAAAAATTCTAGGAAAATAGAACAATCTATTTACAATATAAATTATCGTTAACCATAAAACGATCATTAAAACTGTTTAGATCTTACAACATTCTCAAAAACTAGAATAACACCCTACATAAAAAGGACTAGTAATCATTATAATAATAACAATGAAAATTTTCAAACCCGGATAATCAATCAATATAATTTTCCTGTTTCCATAACCAACAATACGATAAAACAAGAACAACTTGCCCAATGACCAAAACGCAATACGACAAATAAAAAAGACACGATATGTCAGATCTATAATACTACTTAAGTTAATAAGACATAATGATAATTGACGCCTAGCTTTTAAAATCTGCCGAAAAACACATTAAAACTTTGAGTATAAATTGTGAAATAAGTGATAAAGTGAAAATTAATAGAATTCTTACTCCAAAAATCATACAATTAATAATCAAATACAACTTCAACCTCCAATACCCGAATATCACGATTATTAAATCGAGGATAATACACGCAGATCAAGGATAAGCCACAGTGAAACCACACGAAAGGTCTCGCGTAATCGGTTAAAAATACAAAGATAAAAACAACAATTGAATCCTTATCCGATGGCAAACTATTCCAAAAAATAGCAAAGGCTAATAATATAATTAACAGAAAGCTTTACAGCCAAAATGAATATAAAATTCGCCTTTAATAATCTGAATATTACTTAAATGTACACGAAGATGGTGAATAGTTTATAAAGAATTGTTTTATCATAACTACTGCAAATAATTCGTATACAATTCCCTCTAGTGACAGTTATGCAATAAATCAAACCATTATACAAACTAACCAAAACAAACATTTAAGAATTATTAACGTTTCATAGAATTAAAAATGAAAACTAGGTATAAAATCTTGAAACTATAATCTATACTTACTAGTAACGTGAAATGAAGATTTAAGTTGAATCGGTATACAAACTGACAATATTCTCTTCATAAGAAATACTAAATTTATCTCATTAGAATAAAAGTCTATTAAAGACTTGAATTTCTGAAATTACAAGCCGGTTCTAACTATAATAAAAGGAAAATATCTAAATTTCAACGGATTTTCTATCTGCAAATATAGCATTAACGATACTGATATCCAACCAAATTTCCGTCAAAAGGGTCAAGGCGGTTACTTAGCCACTATCAACAAAAATAATATGGCTAATCCTTCAAAGTATCTAAAGTAAAATTCTCTTGATAACTTTATTGCAACTTTATACCAATCGAAGATTTTATATGATTTTGCGATTACGATATAAACTAAAAACCGAACGGACGAAAACTACAATTGTTTAAATGAAAGTCTATACTAATAAGTGAAAATCCTAAATGGAATGATTGAGAAAATGCCGATTAACCTGTTGAAAACCAGGTTAATAATCATTACAAGGAGCTCCTTCAAAATCAATACCAACTTATTATTAAATATTGGATTCTTTATTACGATAGTTATAAAGAATTAAAAAAAGACTAATTTGGAATCACCTTAAACCTGATCTATTAAACCTCCATTAGGAGTAAAAAACACTTAAACCGTATTGAATTAAAAGTGATATAGTACTATAACCGGCTTCAATATAGGCATAACGATGTAGAAAACCTTCAACATCGACACTAGGTAGCAGAGAATTCTACCTATTCTGGTGGAAATGTATACCAACTCGAAAAGTCTATTCAAATAACATTCGAAACTAGAAATAACCAGCGAAAAACGCCTCATAATTCACGTAATAATACTCAACAAGATCTACAGGAGTAAGGAAATCAAAAACTTCAAGTGAATCAACAACAAGGACAATTTAACTCATATCATGAAGAAATCAATGCCAAACATTTTGTTCAAAAAGGTGTGTAAAGAGGAATATGCTAACTATACGTATTGAAAACAATGTTAAAAGTCTACCCCGCAAGGTCAAGTTGCATGTAGATGAGCAGGAAGGGAAGCAAATGAACAATACCTAACTAAAAAACTACCAGGTTTTTTAAACTGACGATTTATTTAACGAATACTGTTGGTAGGCCTTTATAGTTGTAATGTAGTCGATTCGAATCACTGTGGTCGAAGTAACTAGTGTTGCATTGATATTGTTGATTGATGTGTGCAAGTTCTAAGTTTGGTAGACTGCTAGCTGGTCTGCACACTAATTTGTATGGCCAAACGTTTTGGTCTGTGCCACACTTTGAAGTGGGAATCTACTGCACTACACTTGCAATATAGTATATTCAAATACCACCAACTGCTGTCAATTTGCAGTTAGTATAATTAAACTTAATGCGAGTAAAGTTGACTTGGCTGTATTGCATTTGAATGCTATTCTAATACTGGCGGCTTTTTTTTATGCTTACACGCTAGCATAGTATGCCATCAATTGGTGGTAACCTATAAAATCCCTCCTTAATCCGTAAGCCAACAACAAGCCAGACCCCTGTCATTTCCAATCAATTTGTACTGAAATCAACCTCAATTACGGCCCTTTATAGCCCTTTCGCTTTACCTTCCCAAAACCTCCGTTCCTCAAATCCCGTCCACAGATTTTTCGCCACAAACCTACGTAAGTCAAATCAGGTACGCCACCACTTACGTACCCTTTACCAGTAGTTTGAATTGTGCTATCGCCACCTTTGCCATCGACACTATCACCCTAACAGTCTTCCAGTGTATCAGGGCAACAATATTTCTCTATATCACATGTTGGGCAAATTACGTATCCTTTAATTCGTATAGTTAATGTATTATTATCTAACACCCTTTTTAAAGCGTTATTAGGGGTATCCTAAGTTATATTATTGGTAGGGTTATTTTTACCATTAATTTACAGGAATTTATCGATTTTACGACCTTCGTATACTCTTTTTAAAGTTATTACGTTTATTGTTAAACGCTTTTCATTAATCGTACCTGGCTTTAACAGGTATTTGTAAAAGTTTCAGATATTGGTATATACTAGTATAAGCATTGGTAATAATATTAGATATTTCATAATAATTCTTAATATACCGTTATTTACTATAACGATGTTAAAGTTTACTATAATACCGTAAATTTTCGAAATGAATACGTTTCAAGTTACGCGTTAATACATAACCAATATTCAATAAATCGGGTTGCCGATAATCGTAAATTATCTTTTGAACCCATTCTTATTAACGAATATTATTAGGAAACCTATTTATAATATTAAGTTAATATTATTAACAAATAACCCGTCCGTAGAAATCATTAATATAGATTTCGTCAAATTTACAAACACCATATTAATTCCTTTTTTACGTAATAAATTTACTACTAGATCCGTTCATTTAACTTAATGAAGTTTTCGTTGAATAAATTTGATATTTTTACCGCGATAAAAAAATCGTACGCCGCTTTCTATACACATAACCTGACAATATAAACCGTACGTAACCTTTATTTTAAATCTTTTCATAATTTTCCCTTTTCGGTTTCATAAATAATTACCAGATTTATGACGTACCAATTTTTACGTTGGCTAATATAAGTATCATGTTTAGCCTTAATATTATAAATACGGAGTATCGATTTATTAAAGTTAGATTATATAAATTTAACCAACATTTTAACAAGATTATATTTACAAAAACCTACCCTTTTCATAATGAGTTACTGCGCTATTATAAACTTAATAAAGTCGATGAAAAGGGTATCGTTTATTTACATATTTACGATACTAAAGTCTTGACCCTTGATAGTTAACGGGCACGGGTTAAAGGTTTAAGTCGTTCTATCGAATTTATTTCTAAAATACGGCTGGTACGTTAAAAACTAGTAAACAATTTCCATACCCAATCTCCATAGGGGCTTAATATAACCTATTATTGTACCGGCCAGAAACTTATCCTTTGGTTTTTTTAACAACTTTAATAATAAAATCTAGTGAAAATTGGTAATAAATTTGGTATATGCTTACGTAATACCTAGGCTATCAAGTATGAATTAACCTTCTATGCCAGTAGTTGCAATAATAATAATAACGACAATTGAACGTTAACTAATCTTTTCAATTATAAAACATTAAGTGAAACTCCAATTCTTATCTTTATTATCATATTCTTACACGATTAACCTTAACGTTTCGTACGGCCGGTTCGTAGTTTTTCCTTTAAACTTTTATATTATCCTCGACTAAAAAATAATAATTTTTTAGCCTTCGAATTACTTTAACAGCATATATTATACGACTTCTGAAGCTTAACTGATATATTTTTCATACCTTCGACACGTGGATTAAAGGTAAGTTCTTCTTAATTACCCTTAATACCGCGCCTCAAAGGCCTGAAAGGTAAAACTATCCGGGAACACTATTTAAAACTAGTATAATTATCGCGACCTTCCTCCAAAACCTTTTAAATAGTTAATATTAATTACAAACCTTTTACGGACTTAACCAAAATTTAAGATGATATAGCAAAGTATAACGGAAAATCTTATAACCTTCTTAACACTAAAATATTGCCATTTTCAAACATTTACAAATAAATAAAAGTCCTACTCTCTGGTTTTCACTTACTGTTATCCTGAATCCTTACAAGGCATGCTAAGAACTATTACTTAACCTTGCTAACTAACGATATTCCGTTTCGCGAAATCTATGATAATATAAAACGTCACTTCGAATACGATGTTCGCCTTACGTAATACCATATAAATTGGGCTGTCAAGAGCAGGATTACACTAATAGTAATGAAAAAAATGAAATACCAAAAAATGTACTTAACTAAATGATTGACAAGCTGATATTGTGTCAAAAAGCAATGGGAAAATCCTACTTTGGCGAAGCCACACTTCGCGAATAGTTATGGGTAACAGTTACGGGCGTTATTAGGTTCGAATACGCCTTACAACGCCAATAAGGAGAAACTTTAGGCGGAATTATTAACCGTTAACATTATCGTCGTAATAGTAATAAGAGATATTGGATTTATAAAAAGTCCGGCTGTTGGTTAAGTCGACACCCACCCGTTTAATGTAACAATAAAAAGACAGTATATAATATGTGATACCCCATTACGTTTTGAAAAAAATAACCTATATGAAATCGTAAATTTTCAAGGCGACGAACCACTTAACGTTACAAACGCCCCTAAGTATATTAATAGTATAAAGTCATTGGTGACAGTGCGGCTTAATGTTTAGCCAACTGTATCTTACTATACCGTTAACGTATTAAAAACCTTCATCATTTCATCAATTAAGTCGTTAACCTATTATATTACTTTAACATCCGCGATTGTTACGCGAATTACACGTTTTAAAGTATTATATTAGATATAAGGGCACTAAGGTACTTAAAAAAAGCTTATTCGTAATACTTAACAATACAGAGGGAAAGTACTACAACCATTGAAATTCATTGTCAAGACGTTAATGAAGCTAAAGTTAACTTTAGCCTAGACGAATAATTATCGTTATTATTGATAACGGTAATTTAAATTGTTCTCAAAGTAATTAAGTTTTATATTGTTAAGTCACTAATATCTTTTCTCTTTTGTTTAAAGCGTATAAAGATATTTGACGTTAACGTCAACATCAACGTATATGAATTGGTTAAAAAAGGCTAATAGTTTTCACTCGTTTTTAAGTGGTAATACCTATAGGCTTATCTTTAAGGCCAGGAGGCAGTGGTGTTAAACGTAAAGAAACTGGAAATACATCAATTACACCGGCGCTTTAACTACCTAGCTATTAATAAGCTATATAAAGTCTTAAAATCAGTAAAGCATAACGATATGAAATACATTACCCTCAAAGCCATTAAAAGACTTTGTTATTACTACTAAAAGCATGCTCAACCCCCTAGAATATTTAAGTTTACATTGAAATACAATAAAGGTTTTAACAACGAGATCTTCATTAATGTATTTTATTGAAAAAAGAAACCTAACCTTTATGTCGTTAATTCCGTAGCTTCCTTTTATGGGTTTAAGTTTTTCATGTCCTTTTTAACTAAGAATATATAACAAACGTTGAAGATATTATAAATTCACACGTACTTAGATCCATTTGACGTCGTTGTCCACGATACCAGTATAATCTTTACTACGGTGGAATTTCAAAAGAATACTGAAATAATAGGTATTTAGTACAAATAGGTACTTGTTGAAGCCTATTGGTGTATTATGAAGGTTAAAATATTATACGCCCTACTTCTTCGAATGTATAGTATCCTTATGTTAAATATTGAAAGCTTTACGGATCTGGAGGAATGCTTCTCAATGGCATTAAAGAGTTGAAACAATACTATAAGCCTCAACTAATTAGTGTCAACTCTCTTGGCTTTTAAAACGTATTCACGCCTGACGAGTAAATCCCCGCTTTTGGCAAGTACTTAAAAACATATTATGGCTTATTAAAAAGCTTTAAGGCAACTACGAAAAGAATAGGCATGCTATTGGATCAACAACGTCCTTAACACCAAAAAAAAGCCTTTTAATAACCGACTTTCTTACCTTGCCATGATAGAGTAAAGTTCTTATATAATGGGAACCGGGTAAATAGGAGGGCTCGTACAAGATATGAAGTATCGTAAACCCCGAAATAATTAACGAAACTATGAACAGCCATATACCTTTTCAAATTACTTGAGTAATTCCTTATATTAGGGTTACTCCTGATAAAGACCTTTAAGATCTTTAAGTTAAGCGATCGATTGAATACGAACCTCTTTTACCCATTATCGATAAACTGATAAAACACAGCTGGCGCAGTTGACTTTTAAAGAAGAAAAGGGCTAAAAAGGATAAATATATACCGGGCTGAATATACAATACTATTTAGGTTAAAAAAAAAGGATAACAAACACTTGGTAATGAATCTCAGAGTAAAAAGGATCATTATAAACTCGGGTAAACCCTTTCAAATAAAAAATAATAAAGTCGAAATTAACGGCTTGTGTACTTAAAAGAAATATAATTCACGTTTAAAATTGATTTTAACCTCTAATAAATATACGTTACCATCTTTAAATTAAAGATTATCTATAAGGTTAAGGGTAAGATTACCGGGTGGTTATACTAAAAGTTACGACTAATCGCTTAAGTATACAGCAATAAAGGTAAATAATGATTTTTTTCGTAATCTTGAACGATTTAGAGAATCAGCTAACGTTTAATGGTAGTTTTGGTATTAAATTTACTAGCTAAAATAAAAAGCAAGTTTATTTTTAATAGCGGTAATAAAACATAAGCTTATTTGTAATTAGCAACGGATTTATAGCGGATTTTATTACTAGAATAATCATAGGAACTCCGTGATATCTACCTTTTAGGCTCGGTAATACGATATATCAAGCTATTATACGGACTAGCTAAAGTAGACGTTTATTAGTTTTCAACCTACTAGTTACATTTTAAATCTCGGCTAGTAATAAAGTTTTTAATATTTGACCCGTATTTACTATTAATGAAAGAAAAAGGATTTCGACGTAATAGGTATATAAACTAACGATACACTTTACGTCAGAACGGCTGGCTTTACAGTATTAAAAAAAATAAACAATCGAGTATTTTAAGTTTTCAAATTGTAAGCCTATAACGACGTTAATAAAGGACAGTTAAATTAAATTTAATAAATCGTTAATCAGTATAGTTGGTGTTAATACTGGCCTTAATATTTTGACGCAAAAACCAACTGCAGGTTATGGAATAGGCTAGCGGCCAGCTGCGCCATTAGAAGCCTGATATCCAACACATTAAGCAGGGAACATTTCTTATATCAGTAACTCAGGGTTAGGGTTAACGCACAGATGAATAGGATATGTTGAATATGTTTCTATCGAAGATATCCAGTACTGCAGATGGTATGAAGGTACGGATATATAAGGACACGGTTATCACAAAACAGATAGTATTTCTTTCATAATTCTTCAGTTTTCAATCTAAATATTCAATCTCAGTATATTCTGAATAGCCCCACGGCTTTTGATCATTACTTGCACGGTTGCAATATTGTTCACTCAGCACCTCTGCTACGTTCTTGATAACATAAACCCTCTGACACCTTCTATATACTCATGGGTATTTAGTGTGATCATTACACTCAAATTTTGCTAAAAGGACTAGAGCGCTGTTATAACCTCAATTGATAAGACTAATGAAGCCAGAGCTTAACGTTACTTAGAATAACGTGTTCTAGAAAATTATATTGCTACCTTATGTTATCAGATAGGCCTTTACAACCTCTCTATCGCAACGTAGGCACAAAAGCCAACGGATAAATACTTTGTCCGGCTAAATAAAAGGTTTGCATAGCAAATGCGAAACTTGGACAGCGAAATCAATATAGTTCCAATCGACTTGTCGAAGGCCAAGTAGATACTTTTTACGGACGAGTCTTTTATAATCAACACCGACTTATGTTTACAAATTAGCTTCTGAATAACCCTAGTCAACGAAAATAAATAGGAAGATTAATTTTGTATACTTAGTAGTTTAATTTGTTAAACTTCCGTCAAGTGTAAATGGATTATACGTAACGTATTGATATTAAAGTTTTATATTATGAAAGTGGTTTTTAATGTAGGTATGATACTGTAGGAAACTTTTAACCTTATCCTTAAATACCTGAGTATTTTTTTCATTCCAGTAGTAATTTATATCAACTTTAAAAGTCTCTTTGAATACCCTTTAAAGCTCGGAAACTTCAGCGAAAAACGCCGAATAATCGATGAAATACCATTCCGTAAAGCCTACGAAGGGGGGGAGATGAAAAATTCCAATAAATCGATGGCAAAGACAACCCCATAAATGTCATATCGAAGACAACGTTCAATAAGGCTTTGGAACGGTTTATGAATAGCAACAGGCTGACCATACGTATCGAAAGCTACGTTAACAGGCTGCCCAGAAAGCATAAATCATGTAACGGCAGATAGGGATATGCTGATAGACTGGAAAACTGCTAAAGTATTAAGGATATTAATCTATTTAAGTGGCACAGTTGAAGTAAAGTCTTACGAAGGGCTGTAGCAGAATTTTGTTTTGTAGGAGTTGATGAATTCAGACCTCGAAGCGGCGGAGTAATTAAGGTCAAATGGGGTTAATTTGAATACAATTGAGTGTAATGTAGTATGGAAGTCAATTGGAATTGGCAGGGGTTACAAGGCAGTTATTTAGCGCCAACTGGAAAAGATTGGTTAACCATACTAGCGCGCGCGCAAAAACCAAAGGGCCGCCAGTGTTGGAATAGTATTACATGCACTGCTTTAGGTCAACTTTACTTATAGTAAAGTTGACTGTACTGCAAGTTAGGTGTATTGTTTTGTGGGGACTTACTACATTGAGTGTAAGTCGAGTGCAGTACGCTGCACTTCATTCTAGGGCACTGGCCAAGCAGTTGGCTATACAAATTACTGTCCAAATCGGCTAACGGTCTGCCAAACCTAGAACAATACATCCAACACTTGACCACACAATACTACTGTTACGTTGACCAATCGAATCGACAACGTTGCAACGTCCAAGGCCTACCAACAGTTTTTTTTAAAGTTCGTACATTTTATGATGATAATCAATGTTGTATATAAGTTGTATTAAAGGGCGCAAATTATTCTTATAAAGGTGTTAGGGTCGTCCTTAACAAAGTTGTTGCCTCGAATATAATAAAATTTTATAATGATTTTCGCTGTTCCTTTTAGATATTCAAAAACAACGTCAAAATATTCTTGTTTTCTAATCATAGATTTTCTACCATTAGGTAATTCACGTGTTATTGTAGTTTTCTTCACGGGAAAAAGTGGTTCAACGACCAAACAATTTTTTGTTTGATATATGGAGTTATGTTTAGCTCGTTAATTGTTAGCATTGTCTAGCTAACTATCGGATTTGTAGTTGGAATTGGAGGAATTTGCAGTATCGTCGTTATCGGATGACCCAACGCAGCTTTTGGTAGGGAGAAGCGCGGGTGTAATATTGGTATTGTTTGTAATATTAGTATCTTACATAAGTCACACGTTAGTAGCTTTTTGCTAAATGGTAGATTATTCGTTCGATATTGCGGATGTTATCATTGTTTATAAGGTTAACGTGTTAATAACAGTTTTTTTATATTTACTATCACAGGGAAGTGCTCACTATATAGCTAGTGTAGTGTGACCCTTGCTAATGTAAAATACATACATATACCGGGGGGAAGTCTCGTAACTCAAGTATTCCTACCCACAACAACCACCCTATTCGAGAATTTCTGTTGCTTCCAAACTATACCGTGAAATCCTTTGAATAAACCATTGAAATCATATCCAACCAAACAAATACATAAGGTTGGAAACCTAAACCTATACACCTATGGCCAATTTTCGGGCAGTGTGTTGTACGTATATATTGAATGCCGTTGGGGTCTTATAATTAACCGTATTGGTCCTCTCTACGTGGTATTAACTTAGGGTCTTTACGAATATAGATCATATTTATATAAGTTTGTCCACGTGACAGCCAAAAGATGGCAGACACTACTAGGTACATCGAATAAGGATTTCAACCAAATATATTTGTAAAGAAAAATCCGACGTTACAACCTTTTTTAAAAGAACGAAAAAACACCAATACAAAAAGAAAAGCCAGAAGTCGAACCTTAAGCCAGCCTTCTAATCAAGGCCTTAAGACAACCCCACATTTTCGAGACCCATAATATACGGGCGTAAAAACTACAGCCTTAGCCAGGCCATACTATACGGTTTCTCAGTCTCCGCTTGATATCTATATGTATCAAGAATCTAATGGCTGTCCTAAAAGAGTAAAGAACCTGTATAACACATATATTTTGGTTAAAAGCCCATGGCGGTGGGGAAGATATTCTTTACACTCGGTGAAGGATGAACTTTACAACGTGGAAAAATCACGACCTGAACCACCATTTCGCTACGGACTGCAAGCCTTAAAAATGTAAAAAGAATTATGAAAGAGGTACATTACTAAACCGTTAGTGTACTGTAAAAAGTCTTTCATAGACAACTAAAAGTATCCAAAGTATAGTAGAAAGCCGTGTTAAGCGGAGGGGGCGCCGATGTAGGCGGCAACAGCTTAAAGATAAATGAATAAAGAGAGTCATAAAGTGCGAGCACTTATAAAAAAGGGTTTTCGCAAAAACCTAAAAGCTTAAAATAAATGCAACTCGTAATGAAGTTGTATTTACAATATAAGTCCAAGTTTAAATGCCTCGATAAGCGAGTGAAGTACTGATGTGAGTGGCAAAGGCTAAAGGATGAATAATAAATAAATAAATAAATGAATAAAAAATATATCCGTTAAGTGCGAGCTCTTATAATTAGAATATTTTCTAGACCTTAAAGCGCAAAAGTAATCAAACTTGCAGTGTGAAAATTCAAGTCTAAAAGACCACGCTGGTACAAGTAGCGAGGGATGGAATCGCTAGTTGTAAGGGCTGTTCTCTGAATGCACCGTTTGATGAGCGGTACGCCGGACCGACGAAGATCTTTATAGCAAAAAAGTGTTCGCCGGAAAAGATTCAGGTGGTGATGAAGCCGATTAACGATGTTGTAGTAGAATAGAATAAATGTGAAGTGATGGTGTTGAGAGCGGCTGGACCTGAAAAAGTATCTCTAAAGTGAATAATGTTAGGGTTTAAAGTATAGGCCCCCTAACCTCCTTAATATGGTAGTCCGTGAACCCTTACCAATAAAGTTGATATAAGATTAAAGATGTAATGACGGCTTTTAACTATCGCATTATTTTAATAGCGTTAGTTAGTATATTAACTCTATATTATTATATATATGTAGCTTCTTAGCCAACGGTATCATTCGGTTTAATAAATTGGATTTATAGGGTTTCGTTTAACCGGTTTTATTATAGTTTCAATTCGTTTTGTTACATGGTTAAAGCTTTTGATAAAAGATTCTTCATACGCGCGTCGAAAAAGTGTTTCAAGTTTTCGAGTTAAATTTTTTGCACTTGAAAATATATTTCAAGGTTATTACTATTGACAAACGGTGATAATATCTTCCAGAATCATAGGATGAAGAAGTATAATTAAAGGGCATAAGTGAAGGCTATTGTTTAAGGTGATCGAATACTATTTATAATGATTGATCAAACGAAAAAAAAAAAAGTATTCATTATAGAGAGGCTATGGGTATTATATAGGTGATGGTTACCTATTAAGATATAGTGTATGTTTACGAGCAAAAGCAGAGCCGTTAACGCGGATACTAGAGCTAGGTTCCTGACAGGGATTAGGCAAGCACTAGCTTGTGACATAAATTTTATTGTGTTTTAGAAGTTTATTGTAATATTCATTAGTGACGTTGATAAATATAAAATCGTCGAAGTAAATAAAAAATACCTGTTGTTAAAAGAAGAACTAATTAGAAGCACTATGGCTTAAAATATCAATTATCCTAACACTAAAACCGTGATTCTTATAAAACGTATTGATTTAATTATCTACAAACCTTTTTCTCAAAGAAAGAGTTATAAGGGTCTCTTAACATTTAAAATCATTTAATAAATCTCGTTAATAAACCTTTTATTTAATGCTTTTATTAGTTACGATAGGGATTTACTAGAATAAACGCCCAAAGTATATATTTAGACTTATTTGGTATCAAAAAGCACGCTATTTATTTGAAAAATGTTCAATTTATAGTATACGAAGAGGATTAAGTATTAAGTAATATATTGTTAGATGAAATCGTTATTAGATTCATCTTTCATTAATTAATACTAGTACATTCACTTCTTCACATTCTAGATAATTATGTTAAAGAAAACCTTGATTATCATCCGGACTTCACTTTTAAGGCTAGAAATGTATATATACTTAGAGAAGTTTCTAAGGGGGCTACTGAAGTCTAGAGTAGTGAAGGTGAAGAATAAAATGCTATTGGTAGTCCATTCGCACTTGGGTTCATCTAAGTGAAAAGAAAAACGAAATTCGAATAGACAAGCAATTGAAGCCTCTCCTAGTAGAATAGTGAACCAGTGTTAGAGTTAGTGTTTGTAATACAGTACAAGTTGGGCCCATAACAATTGATGGGTTAAAAATATTTATAAAGGGACTGAGCCAGTAATATCGATTAAGTGGGTCGAATACTGACTGTAATCATGAATAAAATGGAAAGAAAAGGAAAGATCCCCGTAACTGAGCAGCAATGGATAGTATATAGACAACATTCACGTGTTTTACAAACATAAACGAATAGAATATATCTTTATTAAAGGGGACAAAATCAATATCGCGTTTAACCTAAAAATTAGAGCTAATATGTTATGACCAGCGTTCTGGTACAAGTCAAGTAGTTACAATTTATAATATTACCAAAGGCTTATATGTCGTCGATTCTAGTATTTTCATCGTTAATTATAAAATGTGAAAATTTCAGCGGCAAGTACGCCAACGTTGTTTCTGCATTTTTATAAACAACCTCTTCCTCTTCATCCAACATTATATCAATTTCCTTTTTTTAATGTGTAAGGACTCGACCAAAGATGTGGCTTAAGGTAGTTGGATCCTGTCTATAATTATTGACGAAGAAGAAATAGAGGAACTTGTTCAAGAGCTGTTATGAAGCTAGCGATAAGAAGTGTCTCAATTACACGGTTGTTTACGTGGCGTTGGCATGTTTAGAAGCAGTTCGGGAGCAATAAAGGAGCATGATACTCTCCAGGGCTCCATCCATGGCAACTAATATTCGAGGCATTGGATTGCAATATTACCCCACGTTTACCAGAGAGGGAAGAGGAGGGAGGAGCTATAGTTGTTAAAGATATTAACAAGTTATGAAACGCTTTATTATTTTGCAAAAGATGTTAAAATACGTCGGTTTGATTTTTGTTACGTGTTACCTGTTAAAGAGCGGCGTAGAACGTTTTGGTATAGTGTAAAAGGAGTCTTTTTGACGTGGAAAGTTTTGGCATACCGTGTAAGGTGCCCTTTCGTTGTAGGGTGCGATACCTGTTGAGGAGCTGCGTAAAACGTTTTGTCATCGTGTAAAATGAGTTTTTTCTTTGTGGAGCGTTTTGATGTAACGTAAAAGATGCCTCGGTACGTCGTAAAATGTGTTGGCGTTAGTTCCCTCACTCTTGATAAATAGTCTTTTTCGTAGTGCCAGAAATGTAGAACTTTTCCCTTCAATAACAATTTTTCGTTACTATTTTGTTGAAAATACGACAGGTACAGTCACTGAGCATACTCAAAGAGGGCTATAATAGGGCCAGTCAGTACTTGTTACAACTTCAAGTACAAAACCTCTCAACACCAAGGATAATAAATTTACCGAAGTCGTAGATATCTCCATAAGGCACTAGTATTTACTAGTGTAAGTACTATTATTGACTGATACGGAGGATCAGTACAAAGATATTGCTTTGGCTAGTAATTACTTGTATACACTAGTATTAACTAGTATGAAGTCACGACCTTTAATCGAGATATCTATAGATATACACTTGACTATATATCAAGTCTTTTATATAAATTCTAAAATACTTCAATTTGCAAACTCATACAACATCTTTTTTTGTAGTTTTATTTAACATATTATCAGTATGATTATGCCCTACTTTTTTACCATTTCACTGAATCCACCGTTATATTTTCTTATTATACAGATGAAAAAATGTATATTTTTCTTGACTATTTAATACCTTTGAGAATAACCCTTCAAAATCCTCATAACGTGGTTTGTTTCCGCCACCAGAGCTATCTTACATCAGTACTATTGATGATGGTCCTCTTTTCCAGAGGACCGTTATTGTTCCGGCCCCTCTAGATCCACACGTTCTTTTTCTTCTCTGGCCTAATCTCTATCCTTTTGATTCCTACACTCTAGAGCTACTACCGTTACCACAGGGGATTTTGACCTTGAGAACCTGCTGATGAAAGAGCGAAAGGTAGCTCGTAATGACCGTAGAAATAAAGCTAAATAATAACTGCAAGCCCTCAATAACAATGATCTTTTTTATGGATAGGTAAGGGTTAGGGCTACTAGTACCTTAGATCAACTGGAATAGGAAAGACTTAAGTTATCTATCGATTTATACGATAAATTGATAATGAAGCATTAGGAAAGCTTTGAATTACTAAAGAAGCCGGAACTACACAGATCATCAGGTATTGTTACACCGATAAAGGCGGCGGAAGAGAGAAAAAACCCCTTCTTTAACGCATAGGAAAGGAAATAACTCTGAAGAATTAACTTACAATAACTAAAAGACGCCGAGAAGTGGGCATTTATTAATATAAATACGTAGATAACAATAGGTAAAGGATATGCTATCAATAAAAACTGTTTTGATATTTTGGAAGGTAATTTTAAGAAAAAGATGAATATAATTTTCACAGTACCAAACCACATTTACCTGCTTACATCCATCGATTATAGTTTTACAATCACTTTGAAAAATATGTGTATACGATTCCGGGCTCATACGATAATTGATTTTTTCTATTACTTTAGACCTTTCAACCGTTATCGTGGGAATTAAAGACCTTTGTAAAGCCTTTTAAATGTTAATTAATATACACCAAGGCACAGAACCAATCAAGTGTTCAGAACTTCTTAAGAAACATTGTTTCCTACGCCACTTACACTATTCCACCTAAACTCTCTTTATTCTAACGTTTCAAAATACCAACAAGAGTTTAATTTTAAAAGCCCCAACTTGAAAAATATTTAGTATTCCCTTTAGTTAATAACCTATATGAAGCCCGATTTTTTTTATAGACAATCTGTATACAAAGTAAATTAAGGAATGTCGTTCCCTTAATACTTCGAAAACTTCAATCGGGTTTCTCAGATGAGAACCAGCTTTAAAGGGGAAAATAAGTGTAATATTGAATTTTTCAATGAAGATCGAAAAACTAGCCTATCATCTGTAACCAGTACATTAGTCAGTTTAGGAAGAATTACCTGACAGGTTTATACGAAGAATACTAAACATAGGTTTATTGGGTACTACACCTAAATCTACGGCCTTTTAATACTGGTAAATCTATAAAAAAGGAAAAAAAGGTGGATGCTATTACAATCAACAACGGTAAAGTTAAAAACACCCGCCACTTACAACATTATAAATTTATAGTGCTGCCACTTACGATTGGGCAATCTGGTTATTATTTAAACTAGTCTACTATATGAAACTCTGGACAAAATACTGTAGTAAAGAACTTTAAGAAATTGAAAGCGTACCTACACGGGTGTATCGACTCTAAGGTATCTACTTTCAAAGACAAAGGATCCACTTTCAACGTCAAAATCTCCACTTTTTACGTCAAAAGCCCCACTTTTCATGTCAGTCCTCCAAAACGACCAATTAGAGGCTATACCAAAAGCGAGTGATGCTGCTGTAAAGGCCTTACTTTTAACGTCAAGTCATCAAAACTAGATGTCAAGTCTTTTTATTTTACTTTTGCTTCCACAATATAACATTGTTTTACAATTGAAAAACTCCTATATCGAAATTCTATTAAATCTGATTTGTGCTCATTTTGCCACATTTTCAACAACGTGAAATGGTAATCTTGTTTTGATATATAAGGCGTAAATTACCCCGATTACTAACAGAGGTCAATATTATTCAACCTACAGGATAAAAAACAGTTTAAAATCAATTAAGTTTAATAAATGTTACAGTTATAATACCCTAACCTCTTACAACTGTTTCCATTACCCTGAGTATATTATGAACATGAAGAGTATATTAAAGTTTTAAAGCTTTTGTATTAGGGTTAAAAACTTATCTTCAGTTAATATACATACTAATGAATCAGTCGCTACTATAACCAGTCATTACATTATTGTACAGTCTATTATACAACAATTCTATTACATTTTTATCTCCATAATTCCTACTAATTCATCTGATACTTCTCTTTGATATATCAGGTTCAGTTATACTGGCCAAAGTTTAGTGAAGAAATCACTTTCATTATTGGACGGCCCTAAGAAGAACTAGAAAGAGGAACGTTGAAACCTTATTTATAATATCTATAAACTTTCAACAAATTGATCAAAAGCTAACAAGTCTACAATACGAAACCAAGAAAAAAGTAGGGTCTCTATAAACCATTAATAGCTTCCAGATAACAATTATTAGCTTAAAAGAAAAACTCTGTAGCCTAATAGAAATTAAGGTTAAATATACCTTCAAGATTTATAACATAGCTATTGAATCTTTTAGTAAAAGATTAAAAGTTATTCATCGTATACTAAACAAAATCATTGAATGAAGTATATATACTATAAATTACTGCATCGTCGACTGACGTAATTAACCTATTAATTATATAGTGAGGAAAATATGTATTGTTTATCTATTTAATTTCAAGTTTTTTCCCTATACACTTTTAAATCAAGGGTTTTTGAACGCCTTAATAAATTAACTTTGGAAAACATAAAGATTTGAACTATTATCGTAAAGGTAATACATTATTTTCCGCCCTACATATTTCCAACAATTGTAGTAATCGCTTAATTAACGGTCAACAAAATGAGCAGGATAAAAGACAACATGCACTATAAGTGTCTTCACAATAAAGTAAAGATATATAAGACTTATTAACCTCACTTTGAATTTGCCTTTAGTCCCAGCTTTTCTGTTTTCGTCCACATACTTTTTGTAAAATAAATAAAGGGTTAAAAGACTAATCCTACAGTAGAAAGGGAAATCCTTCTTTTTGGGCAGTTTTCTGATATTATAAAGCCCTAGTAAATTTTTAAGATTCAATTACCGAACCGGTCCAGAAGTTTGTTAAGGAAAATCGTAATTACTTTTAGCTTAACAGTCTATGAAAACACTATTACAGGATGCCGTGTGTCTGTTAAAAGGGATAAATAAACCATCGAAGTTATCATTCTTATAATACTATGACGGCAACTTTAAACCGAAAAACCAAAAAGGAGTATTTGCTAAACAACAATGAAAACAACAGATACCCTTCAGGCAATTATGCCAAAAAATACAATTGTGAACGATAACATGGTTCATTATGTAATTTAAGTTAATAATCTAGAAAATCAACCTACAATAATGAAAGCTTTGGAAGGTATTGATGTCAACCACTGAAAAGAGTCCCTCCAAAATGAAATACGAATCTTATTATCAATTGAAGTTTTTAAAGTCCTTTAAAACGATTTTAAACCCAATAACTTAACCGTAAAAACATTATCTAAGTTAAAACTAGCTTAAAAGTTCAAATGAAAAGGTACAAGGGTAGGGCCATAATACAAAGATTTAAGCAAAAATATAGTATTAACTATACTCAAACCTTTGCTGCCCAAGAAAAAAATTATACATCGAGGTTCCTAGTCATACTTACTATGTTTTATAGAAAGGATATCAAATAAATGTATACTTATTCGACGTTTCTAAACGGAAACCTTAAACAACTGGTGTTAATAGAGATCCAGGATACTATTATTGATTTCTTTTTGGAGTATTGAAAGAAGGAAACAATGAAAGTTTCAATACTACAATGAACTAATTCTTCCAATTATTCGCTTTTACTTATAGGTTGAAACATGCTTTCAAATAATATTTTAAAAGGTCAAGAACAGTATTAAATGCCATTATATTCAAAAAGTTAAACTTTAATAACTCTTTATTCATTACCTATTACCCCCTCCTCATCATATATACAAACTTTGATGATTTTCCCATTTTAAACCCTAACGTGAAGGCTATTCAAGCTTTTAAAATGGATATTTAGACGTAATTTAAGTATAAAAACCCAAAAAAGGCAGAGCATATTTAAGAGATAGGTTTTTTTTTTGGAAATATAGACGTATATACGATCGTTTTGTTACAATAAACGTATATCCAAAACGTCTTAGTCTCTAAGGCGACGGAACTAAAAAAAACATCCGGGTTACATTCACATAACTTTTATACTACATGTTAATACTAAACCAATTTCCCGGAAATATCAGTCTCATATATCATAAACCATAAATTATGAGTCAAACATTCAAGCCCTCACCTATTTAATATACCAGACTAGGCCAGATATGGTCTTTCTTATATTAGTACTTTCACTCTTTTGCTACAATATTTTCTATAGAAACGTTTCATTCATTCATTACACCCCAAAATACTTCGAACAATGCAAGGACCATGGACCACAAGTACGGGGTGAAAAACTATTCATAATTTCGAATTGAACCGTTATAAACATCAGCTTAAATTATTATATAACCTAGTATATGCTTCAAATCAACGGTTGGTATGATTTCGACGAAATAGGAGATAAAGCTACTGAAAAGTCTACCTATAAATACACGATTTGAATTATGAATAACACGGTCAACTGGTTATCTAGACGAGGTTCCAAAGTATTCCTTTCTTTTGTGAGTATTAGAAGCGGGGCGATGATAAGGATTATTTGAAATAGTATTTGGATGGGCAATATGTTTATGAAATTATGAATTAATTTTATCGTTTCTAAATACAGTAATGAGAAGAAAGCCATCAAATTATCAAGGAATCCTAAGTATTATAAACGCACTTAATATATACTGTCGGTAGGGTATAAGTACTTGTTAACGTGAAAAAAAGCAAGTATAAAAGTAATCAAAAGATGATTGGTATTGTAGTAAAGTAAGTCAAGATAATTCATGAGAATAAGCATCCAGAGGTGCACGCCACAAGTGAGGGCTTATAAGCCCTCACCTAGAATGTAATGCTCTGGAATACCTGCTTCTAGACCGTTCTACGCATGAGAGTGTAATCTGCAGCATGTCACGTTATCATATATTCTGCAAGAGTATAGCCCGTAACATGACACGTGATCGTGTCATATAAAAGGAGTGTACCTTATAGCGTAATGTACTGCCACCAAAATATACTATCTATAAAGGTATATAATAACATCTATATATACACCTTAAAAACACGTTATAAAGAGGAAAGTAAAACGTAATACAATACAAATCAGAGGGTTCCTACAGATAAATACCTAGCTGATAGGCTAACAAAACCACTTCTTAAAGCGAAACAGGAATTAATAATATAACAGTTTGACTTAGTTAAACCAAGTTTAGATTAATAGTAAGGTTAATAAACCTTCATACTACAATATGCCTTAAAGTATTACAGGTATAAAACAGTGGAGTGATTTGGGTATAAACTTTGAAATAGTGACAAAAATATTATAGAGGTTATCGGTTTAAATTGGAATACACACGTGTTCTTACTTTTTTTTTTTTTACCAATCTTATTCATTCTACAATAAACTTCCTTTCATCTACCCTCTACTTTCTATTTTTATTTGTCTTGTTTTTCTTTTTCTTTCTAAGCGGTTAATACCGTTTGAAGGATCATTTCAGAAACTAAAACAAGTATATTCACTCAACTCACTCAATAATACGGCCACAACAGGACCAGTCAATACTTAGTATAAATTCAAGTACTAAACCTCTCAACACCTAGGATAAGGAATTTAACAAAGACGTAGATATCTCCAAGCACTAGTATTGACTATTACGGAGGATCAACACGCAGATGTTTTCTGGGCTAGTACTTACTAATATAAATAAACTAGTATTTACTAGTATACACTAATACGAAAAAATATGAAATCTCGACTTTTGATCTAAATCTCTATAAGGATACACTTGACTATATTTCAAGTCTTTAATGTAGATTCTGAAAAACTTAAATCAACAACCCTACAATATATCTCATTTTATAGAACCTTCAACATATTAGGTATCATATCTTTGTGCTGCTCAATTCACCGTACCTCATTTCGCTATTAAATTTTCTTTGTTTGTATTTTTCCAAAAAAAAACCGAAAAAACGATGCCCTGGTTACGGAAATTAGTAAAGCTATATGTAATATAAATTCCGTCATTTTGAAGCTCTTTATCTTCTGTTAACAAGTAGGTGGATCTCTTATGTAAGGTTTATCGATACGTATTCCGTTGGTATACATAAGTAAATTTGTTTCGAATGTATTTATCATATGGCATATGACTTTCAGAAGTTTTGTTAACAATTTGGGGACAAATGTAAATTGTCAAAATATGAACGCATTCTTCTCAACATATCTATAGGCAGACCCCATAAATATTGGTGCTGCTACCAAATATACACATGATACCGAAGTATCGCCAACGAAAACTTCTCTAAGCCCTCTAGTCAACACTAGAGAGGCTAAACCGACCACAAGCGCGCTTAGCGTGATTGTAAAGGCTGCTCGACATTTGCAAAGTACTTAAAAGCCCTAGTAGAAGCTTTAGGCTATTGGATCGCCTCCAGCGAAAAAAAGACGTTATTATATACCATGTTTAACGTTTTAACGTCGAGTTTCTTTATAAAGCTTCCAACGCATATGAGCGCAACTTAGAAGTTCACCTATACGTATAAAGTGCTTACAAATAATCTATTCACGTTTTCATTATTCGTTTTAATGGGTCTGGTATTATAAAGTATCGTATATTGGTACTGTGTATTATAGCGTACGTTCCCAACTACTTTGTTTATAAGGGTTAGGAAATATCAATAGGTAGGTTTACGTCAGAGCGTAAGATTTCGATTTTTCCCTCTTTCCGTTTAACTTGAATAGAATAGGTATGAGGTTCCTTATAAACTACCTTTCGCTCACCTTCCCCCGCCATCTATAAGATAACTCTAACATTATCGACCGCCTTTATAAAACATGGTATAAAGCCCTTCGCACCACCAAACTCTATTACGTAGGCTACGGTAATAGGTCTGGATAGGACATCTGTCCTTTTAACACTATAAAAAACTTCGACGTATATTTATAGCTGGTAAAACCTTATACACAACTACCCAAAATGCTATCTCGCAAAACTTACTATACGAGAAAAAAGAAAAAGAAAACGACTTTCAGGTTTTTGACAAAGTTTCAGAGGGTTTAAAATATACTGTTAAAAGGTTTTCCCTTTAATATGCATTCGCTAAAAAGTTACAATTGGATTTTTTTATTATTCATTCGGTAAATGAAAACCTAATAGGGTATTTTATCTTTTCATCCGATATTAAAGTTTTAAATAAACTCCTTTTCAATAAGATAATAAGTTATCCTTCATTACACTTAACCAATCTTAATATAGGTACGTAGTAAAACGGAGGGTTCTTATCATTTTATCCATCTTTTAGAAACTCCAATCGAAACTCCGAAGTTTATAAAAAAAATAAATTCAAATTTTAGCCAGGATTACGATAATCAACAACTATTTATTAGTACACAAATAAAACGTTAACATATAGTTAATAAACTAAATAATTTTGTTCCTATTACCCATTAATTAATTCCGGCTATTCGGTCTTAGTGAGAGATCAAAGGCGATAAATAAACGCTACCGGTTACAATTTTATAAAGGGGGGTAATATCAATAGTATATTAATACTCATTACAATCGACCGGACCAGTACTACAATTATGCGGTCCCGGATAAAAACTACGCGCCTAGGCTATATATAGCCTCTCCCTAGTGGAAAAATTATTTCAAACTCTTTCCTTTGGCCTACAAAGACTACCCTGTAACACTTAAACGAAAGGGTAGGAAATAAATCCGCAATTCAAAGTAACGGCTAAAAGAAATTGTACTTTTCGGAAAAAATCGTCATAATACGAAAGTGGCGACGTAAACATCAACCAAAGAAACAGCAGTTACTAGGCTTAGCGAGCCGAATAATAGCTCCGCAAAAAGAAGACGAAAAATAAAACCATTTTATACTAATATTCTATGGCACTTTACTGAAAGGGACACGACCTGACTCGCTTTACCTACGTACGTTAACGGTTCAGAAATTTATGTAAACTTATAAGCTAATACGGCCTCGTTATTTAAGTTCTTTTTCACAAACCATGTTTTACACGGGACAAATGAAACTGTTATCGCCTAAAAGTAGGCGGTGGACCCCTTCGACACAAAGCTTGAATCTCCCACAAAGAGTGTATTCTCAATTACTCTAAAGAAGTTCGGTCTTCATTCGGTCCGTAAGCCAGCTATTTAAGCTGAACCAAATACAACCAGACCGGAATGCTTTAAAGTTAAAAAAATAACTTTAAATCTTTGAAACATCTAATAAATTATATTTAATTTGTTTCAACAACCGTAAACAAAACCCTTCGTAATAGGAGCCTCTCCACAATAGGTTCGGTTACAATTATATTAAATGCTGAATTTTACTCTCTTTTTTACGCTTTTTCATACCAATGAGTTAATACTAACTTTACAAAACAAAGTAACGAAATAATTAAACAATTTACCGCCACTTTAATTTTAATTAACATTAACGGTATCAAATGCTAAGTACACTTATAATATCCATTTATGAGGCGACTAAGCGTTGCTGAACGCCGGAAATAAATATAGAAGTAACAATTACATAATCACATATGAGTAAAATAACTGGTATTTAATAAGCCCGTTCGACAAAATATACAAATGAAGGCTTTAATATAATTAATGTATAGGAACCCCAATATATCAAAAACATATAACTGGGCCCTGGCGCAGCGGGCTCGAGCGCGAGCGATACGACCTTTGCGAGTAGGTGCCACTGGAATGGGAGTTAGCCAGGATACTCTATTGAAGGGGGAGTTAGAGCATAGTGTACTAGGGTAAAAAGGGGCGCTTAAGTTTCTTGGTTACTTTGGTAGTTGATCAAAAGAAGGTTTAAGTACAGGGATGGTGTCAAGAAGGTGAATCTTTTATATAGAGTAGTGTCGTACAGACCAACTCGTATATATAGGGGGGCCCCTTGTCGGCGCGGAACTTTCCTTAACACCTATACGTAACTCTATACGCGTTTTACTTTCGCCACTTCTGGGGGCTTTTACTACGATCTTTTTAGATTTATAGGGTCCTTCTCGTTTAGAGGATCAAATTGGTCATATCTTCGGCGCAATTAGGCGCTGGGTCGAGACTGAGACGACCACGTTATGTGGCTTGACCAGGGTTGCAGTTTATATACCTACGGGTCTCTAAACTGCAGGACACCCTAAAGTCTTGATTGGAGGGATGACGAGGGCCGCCGAAGGCCTCTTCAGACTGCAATAGCCTATGTTACAATCCTTCCCGCCGGTATCTACAGGGATATTTCGTAGCTGCAAGTGCGCCGCTTCACATCAGGCACTATCCTGTAATAGTATAATACAAAAAAAAATACGGCCAGGGATTCACGTAACGTAACACAGCATACAATCTTTTTTTTAAAAAATCTATAATTAGGATGAATCCGCCCCGACGTAAAAAGTACGGCGTATTTTGCTTTTAGCACCCCGGCATCGAATCTTTTCCTACGTCTATAAAAAGATTTGTGTCATCATTACTCAAATACGCCTATTTCCGGAGGATAGTCCTTATTATTATAAGTCAGCGATGTTAATATAGTAAATATATACAGAAATTTTGGATATTACTATATACCTTTATAGATAGAATATATAGATTAAGTGGAAGTGCACTGTATTGTAAGGTGTACTCATTCAGAGTGCACGATAACGTGTTATGCTGCAGGCTTCACTCTTGCAAAACGCAAAGTGCATTATACATGAAGCGGTTTCGAATGGGTATTCCAGAGCGTACGGCAAAAGGGCAACTACCCAAATAATAGATTTATAACCTCTCATCCGTAGCATATACTTTTTGGAATACTTTTTTCTAGATTTATCCATAATTACAATACCAATTTTATAATTACATTTTCATTTATTTACTGTTTAGTTAAATCGGTATAATATTTACCGATACAGATTAATAGCCGATTAGTTTGATTATAAATAGCTAAGGAAAAAAGATATAAATTTGAGTTAAATACTTGCAGCGCACTATTGTAACGGTTTTAATTATTTGTACTTTACTATTACAACTTATAAATATTATACGGGAGTATAAAATTATGCGGGAGTATTGAAAAACCCGAAGCGTAGTAGGATTGTAAGATCCGGAATAACTTTAAGAAAAACCACTTTTAGTGCGATATTATTAACCAGTGAGTGTTTCATTTATTAAAAAGCCCCGTTACGTTAACCTTGAACTTGTATGAGCCTTTTTCTAATGTACCTGGGTACCTTTTAAAAAGCGGCATATTACGTATTAAGTTACGTAAGTTAAAATCACTAAGTTTCAGAATCCTTTATTAGGACCCGCCCGATTTAAACTTCATAATTCACATCGTGTTTAAAATACAAAAACACTTACGAATTAAATATCTGAATATCTAGTTTTATTTAAGAGCTGTTACGAATGTAAGAACCAAACCGTTCGCTTTATCAAAAGCGGTGACAAAATAACAATCCGAACCGCTCATTAAAAACGAACCAGGACCCGTATACCGGATCACCTAATACGCCTCCCCCCCGCCTATATTTCTTTTCCTTCTTTGTTTACACTACCCCTATCCCCCCTTTTACTTTCGCTTTATATTTTTTTAAATTCCCTTGCCCCATATATACTAAGTTTCGTACTTACCATGTTTAATTCCTTTTAGCCACTTAGTTAGTATAACGTTATCAAGCGTTTACAGATTTATTTTAAAAAATTAAACTAGCTTGTAGTTATGTTTTATTTACGTACTATTATTCGAAATTTAGTTGTATTAGTAAGCATTCAAAATATCATGTCCTTTAAATTTTCGTTTTTATATGCGTTTTTAACATTATAAATATATATAACTACAGCTCGAAAATACTAATTTACGCCGCTCCAAGTATTGTATAGACAAACAAATTACCTACCTAAGTATACTATGACCTTACTAGTGACGTATTTGGCAAAGGCTAACAAATTTATGGAGTTCCTCTTTACCCCCACGTCGTTTCGCGGTAATATCCGGAAGTACTTAGACTTTAACCTATTGGATAACCAAATCGTGTCACTAGTAGAAGATTTTAACCCTTACGTGGCAAATACGTATACAATTAGTATAATCTTGAATTACTGTAGCGGCGAAATCAAAGGACGTGACATGTTCGATGATTTTAAAGAGGACTTCGCAGATTAGACAACGGATGTGTGGTGTATGGTCGATAGTACGATTTTAAAAATATTGTTGAAGTAATTACCAATTGAAGGTATTGATATAACTGGTGGAAATAACATCCAAATTAAAAAAAGACTAACAGAAACGGTCCAACTTATACAAATACCAAGATAAATAGACGATGAAGTGATAAACATGAAATTCGTAAAGGGAGACTAATTAGAAAAACGCTGGGAATGCCTATTAAAAATAATGCGCCGGGGATAAAGAAAAACAGTTACCGTAAACTGAGATAAGATGCTTAACAAGGCTGAACGTCCGCCGCAAGGTGGAAATAATGTTGGAAGAATTGACAGAAGAGGAAAAAATACCGTAACGATTATTTATAACAAGGGTTAAATACAAACCATCTCCGAAACGCAATTTCGAATAGAAACCGAAACTAGGCTATACCCTAATTTCCGTTGGCGAATATATTAGCTATTAAAAAAGCGGCCCGAATAACTAAAACGCCCCGCTCCAAGAATTACCGAACGATACGAAACGCTAATACGTACCTTATAGACTAATATCTACCAACTACTTCCCTTACTGTAAACTTTTACCGTATCGCTTTCCCACTAATAAAAGCGATCCTATAAAGCTTACCAACGTCGCTAGTATTTGAAATAGGAATTAGAACTATAGCTACAAACTATACGACATATTGAATAATAAAATATCTGTTATATTCAATATATATAAAGACCTCGATGTCGAAATATCCTAGTTTCATATTATTTTACCTAGTATACTCTCCAGATAAGGTAAAACATGATATATATATTACTTTACGTCAATAAATACATTTGCGAAGTGTTACATCCGCCTGAAATTCTACTTCGATATAGAAATTAATTACGAACTAGGTAATAAGGACTAGATTGATATAACCTGGGAATCCGTGAAAACCTAATTAGAAAACTCTGATACAAACCTTTAGGAGATTTTGACCGCTTTATTGATTAGGTTTCAGAAATTTTAAACAGCTTTTCAACTTGAATATAAATGTGATGGACTGTTTATCAAAATAATAAGAAAAATATATCGCGGAAAACCGGATTTCGATTTAATAACAAAAATATATCGCGGAAACCCGGATTTCGATTTTATACTTTTTTTAAAACAGAAAAGGACCTAAAAGCCTTTTGTATAAGTTTTAAAACATCTCTTAAAATCTTTATACACCGACAGGCGAGATTTAGATTACTATTTGTAGTCGACTAGATAAAAGGTGAGGGTAAAATTACTAAAACGAACTTTACCAAACTATCTACTATATTTTGGATCGAAGATTTAAAGTTTACTTAAAGCAAAACGAACGCTCAAAGTTCAGGTATTAAGGAGGGATGCCTAATAATAATGGATAGGAACAATTGTTCGGAAATAGGCGAAACATACCACGGTCATAGTAATGCTTACGAAAAGGAATATATAGTCCCGTACATTTGTAAAAGCGGTATATCGTATACGGTAATATTCGTTGCTACTTTATTAATTACCCCGTTTACGAGTAAATTCGGATTGAATAACAATATTAGATTGACAATAAATTCAAAGACCTGATAGAAGCCAATGTTGTAATATACGTAACTGAGTACGAAGGAACAGATAATAGATTTAATGCCTACCTTGACGAATACGTATTGGAAGATAAAATTTTAAAGGTAACGATGTTTAATTAATAACATAAGATAATGAAACCGCCTAACGTATTTTCGCAAAGCTGTAAAATATCCTTTTCCTATATATTATACGCCTAGACTGCGTAAACATAGTACTTAACAATAACACAGCGTTACAATTTTCACTTTGAGATAAATACAGCAGTCGTTTTCAGAGAATTATGCCTAATACCGGTATAACTGAAATTTTAACGGCCTGAAAACGAAAATTCGACGTATTTGTGACGAAGTTCCCGAAATTTCAGTTGAACTGAATAGGAAAATACTAAAACAACTAATTTGATAAAAGAAAAACGATATCGTTTGAAACAGTCGTTATAAATATGCGATTCAAATCGATCAAATTCAACGTAACGGATTTCAAAAATATTATTGATGCTTTCTTTGGCCAACATAAATAAACTCGGGATTAAGGTCTGAAATACGATTAACCAACTTATCTGCGCCTTAAATAACGTATCTGTATCGTTCAAGCTTAAGCTCGGCTACTTATAGTTTTTCTCTAAAATAAGTATAATCAAAGTTATTTAATAAAGGTAACTGGAATTAAAGACTCTACACCACCGATTCGACTACCCGGCTATAAAACGCCTTTTAGAACTGCTTTACGTTATAAGCCATACGAATATATGAAATGACGTATTTAAAGTTATTAAAAGGTTTTGCGATAAATACCAGTTACACTTATAGGCCCTAGGCCGGTTCAAGTTCCTCCTTTAGAACGATATAAACTTCAATTATGAGATGATTTTTAATATTATATATTGAGATAAGCAACCGATTTGTCATGTCATCGATACGGCAACAATATTTTAAGGCGCCAAATTCACACGGAGAGCTTTCGTTATGGATTACTAGGACGTTTTGGTTTACTATTAGTTCAACGTTGATTTAGGGCCCCTTAACTAGATTATATTCAACGTTAATATAATCTTATATTTTACCGAATAGCGAATTAAGTCTCGGATAACCGGTAGCAAATTTAAGTATATTTCAATAATAACCTTATAGGGTATTATAAAATGAAAGCTTTTTTATGTACCGCTTAAAAAGGCGTATATAGGGTTATCCAAAAAACCTAAAACGTACCAGTTCCAAGGAATCCATCCTCCAAATAGCGGTTATCTCCGTTAACAACACCTTTGGTCCAAGTGAGCTTATCTTTACACTCCTTATTTTTAGTACTTACCCAAAAATCTATATAAATCTTACACTATTATTAACAACGGTATAGAGGACGAATATTGTGGCGAGAGGTATGGCAGTACTACGTTTCATACGGGCTAAAAATAGTGTGTCTAAAGCCTTAGCCACGAGGAATGGCCCACGCGAAACTGACGTTTTAGACCTACTGTTGCAATTTCAAGTCGTAATTCAGAAAACAAAGAATTGATGAATAAGCCTTTAAGATATTACCCGTTTTAAAGCCCATAATATACCAGTTCATTTGTTAAACGGTGAGACTTTTTTTTGTTAATATAATGATACGAAAATATAAAAAAGAAGTAGAAAAGAGCGACCCATAACCGTGGTTCAGACAAAACCGATAATAAGAAACCACCTAAAACAACGAATCCAAACCGCTCCTAGTTCCAATAAACCCACCAAATTACGTATCCAGCCCGTTTCTACAAAACGAAAGCGGTTTGCCTTTACTAACACTAACCGCACCTCGCCGCTGGGGCCGTCCCTTTAATTCAAAAACAAAAAAAGCGCCCCGAGACCTTTTCCGTAAGCTCCTTTATTACCTAAAAGGAAATATCAAATCGCGAACTTAGCTTAAAGCTTCGCCACAACGACATATCTATTATCACGGTTTCCTGTTCAAATAGTTCACCTAAATAGAAATTTATGCATGAATCGACCAAGGCGTTTTTCGATTTAAACGGTTCAACCCGATAATCTACGGCGCCTTCATAATTTTTCCTTTTCGCTTTGTTTACGAAATCGAGGATGAAACCGGAAATCCTTACCAAAAAAACCATTTAATTGTAAAAAGTTGTAACGACAATAGGAAAAATGATATTACTATATTGTCGCATACTTCACAACGAGCAAGCTACCGTTTAATTTTTACGTTCACAGCTTCCCTTAATATACCATACAGCTTACATGTCGAATTACGTAATATAATGCAATCCTATACTTAGTTTTCAAAGCGACTTCAACGACGTATTTATATCGATATACCTAAGGATTTTCAAAAACACTACCTACATAAAACTATTTTACGTATTATAGAACCAATTTACTGTTTACCTAAAAAAAAAGTCTATTAGTATAACATTTACCAAAGGTATTATTAAAAACTGTTCGGAATAACCAATTCGACTTTCGACCTGTACTTATTGGTATCAATGGCCCGATCTAAAGGATTTATATCAACGTGCATATAGACGGACAATAAATCAACGTTGTATAACGTTTAGTTTTCCGTATTTTAAAAAAGGAGACTTTTAAAGGCCTACTTCGAAGAGAAACCTAAAACGTATCTAACTGAGGATCATATGATAGACTTAATAGCGTTACCATTACTCTTCGAAAGGACGTTTTGGGTCTTATGTAGAAAAGGCAGTTAGATAAAGTTACCCTTATCGTTTCAGACAACGTAAAACGTGCTGACAAATATAGATGTTAACGCGTATATAGCGTTTAAATTTCTTTTATAGTAAATCCGGAAACGGTATTTAACCTTTCGGTCGTCGTGAAATATGAAATTTCTCTGACGAACGATATATATAAGGCGTTTAATATACGTTTCCTGTGGCAAATATACAATTTAAGCGCGGTTAGCAGTTTGTACCACTAGATATACGTACTGTAAAGCTATTTTTTTCTCCTAACGTCTTTTTCATCAATAAGAGCAAATATAATTCTCAAATAAACTTAGTTTTAGTTTTTGGCAACGAAACCTCAATACGATAAAGTTTTACGTTTCGGGAAAATATTATCTATTAGAGCTTTACCAAATGTAAAAGGGTTACGAAAAACGTCTAAGCTTTTAAAATCTAAAATATGATTGAAAATTTCGATTCGGGTATTATCATAACGATAACGGTCCGGATAATTATTTCTAACCTTAACTTACGCTCTCTTCCTCTTACTATATATACCAATTCCTTTTTACTTGATCAATGTCTGGGTAAACTGGGTATTTAGAAATAAAAACGGTTGATAATTGTGTTATAGCTTTACGAGAGTTATAAAAACGCCGTAAAATCTAGAAAATAAGGTAAATAGACGGAAAGTCTAACCTAACGGACGTAATAACTAAAGCTAGCCCAAACGAAGTATTAAAAATACTAATATTAACAAGGATAATATTTATTAAGGTTTCTAAAAAGGTTTCACGACCTTAAAAAGCTTTTTCACTACTTTCGCCAATTTGAAACTGTTCAAAATCTGTTCTTTTCGTTGCTCCTAACATTTGGTTACTTTTTATTTTATATACTTCGACCCCACCCAAAATTTCCATTATTCCTTTTTTTTATTTAAATTTACTGATTCGCGCTGTTCCTTACGTATTATCACACTTTTTCTTATATACTTCGGCTTTACTAAATATTTGACTATTTACCATTATTTATCTAAATTTACGATATAGACCAGTTTTGACATATTGCTTTTGTTTGTTTTACGTGTTTCAAGTTACAACTATTACTTATAAATGATTTTTAGGAAAATAACAATATTATTATGGCCGGTCGCGTCAGCCCGGCCATAAAAGCAGCTAAACACTATCAAAAGGAGAGGGAAAGGACGATGTCGTCGCGTTCCTACTATCCTCTCCGCCGCCCTCCCCTTTTTTATTAACGTTACCGACATCACCGCTATCGACGCTATTAACGCCATCAAAGATATGGCCCTACGCCTTACATCGAATACTCTTAGGCAAAGACGTAGGCGGGTCTTTCCTCTCCTTACAGAGACGCGCAATAATTTCGTCGAACTCACCTACATAGTATACATGCAGGTCCCGTCTCCCAGCGGTAATAGTGGCTGTCGACTCCTTAGTCCTCCGGTTAACGTTTATTATTAATTATTATCGGCTTATTTTCGTAGTTTACAACCTCGATTATTATCGAAATACCCCGAAAATTACTTTTTAAAGACAGGAAATCTTTGGAGTTTAATTAAGATTTACCATAAAGCCAACGAGCGCGTAATATGGCCTCAGCTCACGGCACTAAGATCAATAAAATAGGGGCGTATCCGCTACTAATTCGTTCGTAACGGTGATAACGGGCCTGATAACCCCCGTTTTCGTGGTAATAATTAATAGATTTACCCACCATCGCAAACGAAATATACGGTACGTAAGGCATATCTATTGGTGGCCCAAAACTATAGACTTAGGTACGCCATTTTAATACCTTACGCATTAGAAAAGCCTCGCGGCGTACCTTAGCGATACGGAGCTCGAGGCGGCGGAAAGGGTTCGTCTCGTACTCCTTAGCTAAAGAAAAAAAGCATTAAAGGTATATAAACGGGTGAATTTAAAGTATACGAACCCTGGTGTAACTGCGCTAGGTTACGCTTTAAGTATAAAAGGGCCTCCACGGGTAAGTGGGGTTTTACCCGCGGGGAGAGGGTAAGGTTTATAACATTAGGAGCCCTCCATTCCTCCGTCTAGGAGTTAGGGAAGGGTATGGAAGAGGGGGGAGATGGGGAGGTAGCGGCGGTAGTGGAGGGGGGCGAGGTGGCGGCGACAGGGCTTGGTGGAGTGGTGGCAGCAGGCGGGATAATAGTAATAAAGAAGATGACGATTAATAATAGCGGGCTGTTAGCGATGGTGATAGCGGCGGCGGTTACGATAGCAGCGGCGCGACGGCTTTTTCGCGCCAAACGGCAACTAGCTGTTTTGTTTTAATACAGCATTTTTTTAAGAGAAAAGTTAATATATAGGTATTGGTTAAATTGGATGGAATAAAATTTAATTAAAATAGGGACTTGTATTAGCTTCAATTACGTGCCTTTTAAAGGAGGAAAAAAAGAAGCTTTACCTAAATCGATTACGATATATCTTTTTATATTAACTTAGTATATAATAGTGCAATCACTCTTACCTAATCAACCCTATGGATTTAACCCATATAATACTTTTATAGTCACTCCTTTTAAAAACCACAAAAGGCGTTATTACGAATTATGTCACCATTGTTTTAATATACCAACCAGAGCCTAGCTATAATCACCACCACGGTCAAAATTTACTAATTTGAATCCTTTTAACCACATCATTGTTATGGAAACTATTAATTCGAAACTTTTGTAATTAATACCTTAACCATATTATATAATTTCGTAAACTAATAATTTAAATCCTCATAGCTATATTATTATTACAAGCCTACTTATACAGAACCGTTATAATTATACTATCGTTATTAAACTATAGTTATATAAGTGGAAACGAAAAGATTGCCTGTGTAGATATTACCATATACCTTTATAGATAGTATATATATGTTAAGTAACAATGTAATACATTGTAAGATAAACTTTTGTAAAGTGTATGATAAATTGTTACGATATAGGCTACACTCTTGTAAAACGTAAAGTGTATTATATATAGAGTGATTTGGAATAGGTATTTCGGACCGTACGGCAATACAAGGAGCTATCTGGAATAAATATTACAGTGCTCAAGTCAAAAGGGCCACTACCCGAATAAGAGGTTTATAACCTCTCATCTATGACATACACTCTCTAGAATGCTTCCTCTCGATCTATCTTTAACTACAATACCAATCTGATGATTACTATCTTACTAATTTGCGTTTCACGTGAAGAGATATAAGTCTTACCGACAGCAATCAATTTATTAATGGATTATTAGGAAATATTGACATTTAGTTACTCAGGTTTTCAAATATCGTTAACGGAAACTTTAACCCTAAATATAATCGGGTAAAATTGACCCTTCATAACGCTCGAAGGGGTTATGTCTTGAATAATTTTATCTTTACAATAGGTATATACCTTAACAATAAGGCAAAGGTTTTTATAGATTATGTAGGTTGCAATTTAAACCTTACCTCTACCAATATTTACGGGATGATAGAGGTGATCTGATTTAGCATAATGAAATGGTTTAAATTAAAAAAACATTTGTATTACCTTTTCGATAGGTGAGTCTTATACAATATTCATTCCTCGTAAAACAATATCGAATACCAGCCTAGTTAAGTTTAGTAATGTGATAGCTACTAATATAACCTTTTTACCGTGCGTTAAAAAAAAGGAGGACGAAACAACGATATATAAATAGGCGAAGGCTTTTATATAGCTATATGAAGATACCTCACACGAGTTATAAAAACCAGATGTAATACACGTAAGGGCGGCGAAATGGTTAACCCTTACATTAGATCGGCTTTGTCAATATATAAGGAAAGTGTATTCTACGCGGCTACGCAGTATAATATCTATCAAACGCCGGAACTTTATTACTAAGGTATAACAGGTACTATTCAGTCCTTAAAAAGTTAAACTTAATTAGGCTATTAACCTGGCCAAGGTATACGGGATTATCAGCTGACATAAGTCTTGTTTACCGCTTTAAATTCCTTCGTTAATGATAAAAAGTTAATTGATCTTCGAAGCTCATTAGTAGGCTTAGGTTCTATTAAACGATATCTTTGATAGTTTTTTCTTCATCAAATACATTTGAAACACCCCTTTAAGTAACAAAAATAGAACCCAGTATAATCTCACCTAAGTGTCTGATATTTCTGATAAAAAGGTTCGCGATAATATTATTAACGTCTTTAATACGTTGACCGAGTTCAACGGTATGATTATACGCTTACTTAAAGTGTATTAAGACTTCTATCAACGCTCCAATATATATCATACAACAAATATATACGTTAAAGCATCAATTCACGAGTATAACTATAATCGAAGGTATTCATAATACCGAATCTCGATGACCTGAATATATTTAATCCACGGTCATAAAAGCTTATCGTATTGATACCGGTGTATTTTAAAGAGCTCTAACGTATAATAACCCAAAGGATATCCTCGTCGTTTATCACTTGGTTCCTTTTTGACACCTAATATAGTAGAAGAACATAAAAGCGTTTTACCGCTAAGTTGGTTATATCTCTTATATAAATTATGGAATCCACCCTCGTTTGAGGAATTTTTTTATCAATTTTGTTACATGATATACAAAGAGTATTGAAAGCCCTGTTTTATAACCACCTAATCAAAAAATAAATCGCTTATGGTTTTATTTAATCCCATTTACTCTTATTAAAATCTTTCTTAATATTAATGTTATAAGGGTTCTATATTAAACAACAACAACAAGATTCTCATATCGTACTTACGGGACTTTATAAAACTCCCACTTTTCCCTGACCCTCTATTTAATATTCATAATGAACTTCGCTAGACGTGACTTCGGCTTTATTTTTAGATACGCCGAGAACGTACTTTTTCAAAGAAACCTTCCCCCTTTAAAACAAAACTTTATAGGATTCGAGCCTTATTTCAAAGAGTGGGATCAGTAAGCGACTGAAAAAAAACTCATTTTCGCATTGGAAAACTCTAAACTATTGTATATTACTAAACGCTATGGTTCCTTCAATTTTGCGAAACGGGGAAATCTATACGTTATTACTGATTCGGAACTGGTTTACCTAGTTTCAAATCCATTCCTAAGTACCAAGCTTTCTAATATACCATAACTCAGGCTTTAATTTAACAAAGCTGTTGGAATAGTGCCACGTACAGTGCAGGGTCAACTTCACTTACAGTAGATTTTACTATATTGAACTGTCAGTTCAGCGTATTATTTGTGTGGACTTAATTTATTGGCTGTAAGTCGAGTACAGTACGCTTCACTTCACACTTGAGCACGGGTCAAGAAATTGGCTATACAATTTACAGTGCAAACCAGCAAGCGGTCTACCAAATCTAAAACAATACATCTACCATTTGACCAATACAATACTACTATTATTTCGACCGCAATTTGAATCGACAACTTTGCAACGATCTAAGGCCCTATCAAAACTGATCAGTGTTTTTTGAATTAAACACAAATTGGCTAAGTAGAAGAAAAAGCTACTTTTCGGTTACGTTTTGTGAAAGACCAAGGTTGAGGAAAGATTTTTTCGAAGAGCCTCTACTGCAACATCGGTTTTTACAGCAGTAAGTAGAGAAGACTTCTAAGCTTCGTCGGTTTTCACGGCAGTTTAGAGGTAGCGATGGTATCGCTATCGAAAACACCAAGAAATCTTCACCAAAAATCCTTCTTGAATACGTTGAAACTAACTGTTAGAAGTTCCAAAGTTCGGCAAGTTATCAAACTGCTAAGTCAGTACTACTGAGGATGCTACTATAGCAAAAACGACTAAGTCTCCACACTAAATAACCACAACAAACAACTTTTAACCTTACCCCCCTACACCAAACCTTTGCCTCTACTTCACTCTCTCTATGCCAATTCAATTGTTAAGTTCGCTGCTCTAAGCGAAAACAACGAAAATCGCTAAGTCGCGCTGAGAAAGCCACGCCACATAACTCAACGCTAAGTCACTAAGCTTCCATGCGACTTTACGCCAAAAAACCAATTCTCCACACCCAAGATCACCAATTCCCTCGACCTACAAGCCCTATATAAGCCAAACTATTAAAATGTCTCCAAGTTAGGAATACATAAAGAAAGTTAAAGCCTTCGGAATAGTTTTAGTTAATCATTACAACGAACAGATTTAAATCACGGATATTAACGAAACCACAATTGATGCTTACCTAAACAATTACGTTAGCTATTGTATTATCGACGCGAACCTCGGTAACAACTACGACTGCAGCGTCTATGTTTTTCAAGACTTCCGAGGGATTTTTAAATATTAAACTTTTGACATGTGGAAGTTAATTCAGCATACTATTAAAGCTAGGCTAAAACAGGAGGTCATTTGATATGGCATTTTTATTTTTAAAAGGTTGTTATTGGAGTTGGCGGAAATCTTTTCTGAACTTGCTCAATAAAAAGCTCTACTTTAAGACCATAATCCTCAAAAGCTTTAAGAAAAAGGAATCTACATTAAGGGATCCTAACATCTATATATATGTTTTAAAGGACCCATAATTTACTTTTAGCTGAGTTCAACCTTTTTACGTATTCGCTATAGAGAATCTGTTAAGTTTTTCTTCAGTTTATCACCTTTACCTAATAACGCGAAGTACGTTTTGAACGGCGGTAAAATATGTAAAGCAATAGCCGCTCACAAAACTAAAGGTATTAAAGTCAGCGTTTTATACCAGTTAATTAAGTAAGATCGTTAAGCCTTTTGAAGTCGGTAGTTATTACTTCCTCTTTAGTTTATTACTTGAAATCTCTAAGCCCTTTAAAAACCCTTTACGGTAGGGTTACTTATACACGGGAGCCTACTATAACTCCTACTACAAGACTTAACCCCTCTGGTTATACGACTGGTAATTACCGTGAACATCGTACCTCGAAAGCTTTAGGGCTTAAATTATTAGGAAATCCCAATTACATTTAGGATAATTATCGAAATTTGCCCTTAAGACTTATTAAGATGGTTAATATTAATTATAAAGTTTTTACGGACTTCGCTAAAATTTGAAACTACGTAAAGAAGTTTAACGGGAAGCTATATAACCTCCTCGACAATAATATAATACCATGTTTAAACGATGAAAAGTAAATAAAGGTTCCTCCTTTAGTTTTTTACCTATTGTTTCCCGGAATCCTAATAGGGTACGTCAGAGATTATTACCTAACCTTCCTCACCTGTGCTACTACGTTTCACGAGATTTATATTAGTATAAAACGTTACTCTAAAAACAACGTCCACTTCCTCCAATTCTATAAGGATTAAGCCACAATGCTGTAAACTAAAATCATAGCGAAATAGAAATAGGAGAACATACTAATAAATATCATTAATTAAATGCTTAACAAGTTGATGTTAAGATAATCAATAATGGGAAAAGCCTACGTTGGTGAATTTACACGTCGCAAATAGATACGGGTAGCGGTTATGGGCGTTCACAAATTCGAATAAGCCTTATAGCGCCCATATACCAGCTGCAAAGGCTTTTTGAAACTGTTACGATCTTTTTTTGCTACTTTAATAGCGACTATACCAAATTTTCTTGATATATACCTTTAAACCCGCAATTTTCATAACTTTAATAAAGAAAACCATGTAATAGTTAATTAAATCGACCGTAAATACGGTTACAGGCGTCTCTAACGCCTAAGGTTTTGCTTACTAGCCACATACCAAAGGTAATAGCTACGTTAACACTAATAAGGCCAAGTTTTAGGCGGGCCTACTAACCGTAGGCATTATCGTCGTAATAATGGAAATGGATAATAAATTTATGGAAAGTATAGTCGGAAGTTTACTTGGCACCCCCCGGTCAAATGAAATGAAAAAAAGGTAGTGTACTATATTTAATAATTTTCCACCTTTAAACAAAATTATTTGGATTAAAACGTAAATGTTGAGGATGGTGTGCTAATTAACGATAATAATACCTTTAAAAAGATTAAGTGGTATAAAGGTATCATTTCTAACGCGGCCCAATAATTAGCTGACTACGCCTTCCTATATCGTTAAAATAGTAAAAACCTTTACCTTTACCCTAATTAAGCCCTTAACCCCTTATTTACCTTTAACCTTTGCAATCGTTACACGAACCATACGTTTGAAAGTATTATGCCAGATATAGAGGTAATGAAGTATTAGTAAAAGTTTGCTCGTAATACATGACATTGCAGAGGAAAAGTACTAAAATTATTAAGATTAACCGTTACGATATTGACAAAGCTAAAGTAAACTTTAGACCAGGAGAAAAACTATCATTAATAATGATAATGATAATTGAAATTGTTATAAAAGTAATTACGTTTTACCTCTTTAAGTCTCATACCCCTTTTTTATTTAAAGTATATGAAAACGCTTGATATTAACTTCAACGTTAACGTTTACGAATTAGTTTAAAACGGCCAGAGGTTTTTACTTGCCTTTAATTAAGGGTACCTATTGTCTTATCTTCAAGGTCTGGAATTAATGGTACTGAATATATCGAAGCCGGAAATACGTTCATTGTACCGGCGCTTTAACCACCTAACCGTTAATATATTATATAATTTTCTCAATTTTTAATGGTATAAGATTGTGGAATATTTTGCTTGAAAGGTAATTAAAAGACTGTTTTATCATTACCAAACTTATATGTAAGACCCTCCTCCGAGATTAAAGTTTACATTAAAAACCGATAAAGACTGCAATTACGAAAGTTTCATTAATATACTTTACTTGGATAATAAGCTTACCCTTTACGTCGTTGATTTCGTAACCACCTTTTACGGGGTTAAGTTTTTAAAGTCTCGTTTGGTAAAGGATACGTGGGAAAGACTAAAACTTTTATGGATTAACACGTATCCAAACCCACTCAACGTTGTTGTTTATAATACTAGAACCAATTTTACGAAAACAAAGTTTGAGGAACATACGAAAATAATATGTATCTAGTACAAATGGATACCTATAAAAGCCTATTAAAGTATTAGTAAAGTAAAAAGGGTATACGTTTTACTTCGCAAAACGTATAATATTCTTACTTTAGAAATTAAAATCAAAAGCTTTAAGGATTCGGAAACATGGCTTTAAATGGGGGTAAAGTGTTTTAACTATACTATAAGCCTTGACGGCCTAGTACTAACGTTGCTAGTCTTTATAGAGTACCTACTCCTAATGAGTAAATATTCGCCATTAGAAAGTATTTAACATCGTATTATAGCCTACAGCGAAGCTCTGAGAAAACTACGATAGTAATCGGAAAGCCGTTAAGTTAATAATTCTCATAACACCAGAAATGGCCTTGAAAAAACCGATATACTTACTTTGACGTTATAAAGCAAAGTCCTTGTATGGCGGGAGCCGGGCAAATAGAAAAGTCTGTAAAATATATAAAGTATCGCGAACTTTGAAGTAGTTATTAAAATTACTAAAGATTTTATATCTTTCCAAATTAATTAAGTTAAGCTATATAGTAGAACTACTGACGATAAAGATATTTAAGTTAAACGACCGAGTTAATATGATTATCCTTTACCCGTTATCGATAAGCCGATGAACATTTCCAGCGCGGACGACACCTGAAGAAAAAAAATGTTAAAGAAGAGAAATATACACCGGGTCCTATTTAAAATACTGCTTGGTTAAGGAGAAAAAAAAAGGACAACGAAAACTTAGTATAAGAGCTTCGAACATGAAGGATTATCGAAATTTTCGGTAAACTTTTTGAAGAAAATGATAGAGTCTAAATTAATTGCTTACTAATATAAGGAGTTCTATAATACGTGTTAAGAACCTATTTTAACTTTTTAAACCTAAACTTTACGATCTTTAAGTCGAGAATTATCCACGAAGTTAAAGGTAAGACAATGGGGCTTCCATATGAAAAGTCACTTCTAATCATTTAAAGATATGGCGATAAAGTCAAAGACTGGATCTTTATGTAATCACCAAAGATTTAGAAGATTGGATAATACTTAGAGATCCCTTTAATAGTAAGTTTATTAATTAAAATGGAAGGTAAATTTACGCTTAATAGCTGTAATATAATATAGGTCTATATATAATTAGCAACAGATTTATAACGAATCCTATTATTAAAATTATTACAAGAACTACATATTATCTACCTTTTAGGGACGGTAATAAGGTATGTTAGAATAATATACAAACTAACTAAAGTAGATATTTATTGGTTTTTAACCTACCAGTCGTACTTCAAATTACGGCTAGCAATAAGGTTTTTCATTTACGTCCCATGTTTATAAGTAACGGAAGAAGGGACTTAAGAGTAATGGGTATATGAATTAAAGATATCTCATTCGTCGAAACGACTAGTGGTGTGAGATTGGAATACTACATAATTAAATATTTTAAGTTTTAAAATTATAACCCAGTAACGACGTTGACGGAAAACAGCCAACTTGACTTTAATAAATCGTTTATCCGTATGATTAATATTAATATACACTTTAGCTGTCGTTAAAAGGATTAAGTCACTATTTTAACTATAATTAATAAAACCAATACAATAAATACCTAACGGTACCTTAAATAACGTGCCGGTGGTAGTTATATTAATACCTTATGTTAACTGGAAGCATTATACGACCTATTTATCACCGTACGAGTATAAGAGCTAACGGATAAGGATTTTATCCGGTAAAATAATAGATTTGAGTAGTAGATACGGAACCTGGACCGCGGGATTAATATGGTTTTATTCAACCTTTCGAGGGTTAAGTGAATAATTTTCAAGGATAGATTCTTTATAAATAATACCGATTTGTCTTTACAGATCGGCTTTTTAATAACTCTCGTTAACGAAAATAAGAAGGAAAACCAGTTTAGTATTATCGATATCTTAATTTACTAAAACTCTGTTAAGAATAAAAGGATGATATGAAGATTTTAAACTTCGAAGGTTTATGGTATAATAATAGGTTCTAATGTAGGTATTATATTGTGGGAATCCTTTAATCTTATTACCAGGCAGTCAAAAATTTCACCTATTCAAGTGGTGATTTGTACCAACTCGAAAAACCAATTCGAATGTCTTATAAAGCTTGAAAAAATTAGCGAAAAGGGCTTGATAGTCGACGTAATAGCACTTTGTAAAGCTTACGAAGAAAGGGAAATAGAAAGTTCCGATGAATTAATGGAAAAGATAATCTCGCTAATATTATGATGAAGGTTTCTCCGAATGAGGTTTTGAAAAGGTTTATGGATAGTAACAGGTTAACTATACGTATCGAGAGCTACATTAAGAGGCCGCCCGAAAAGCCTAAATTATGTGATGGTAGTTAGGAATGTGCTGACAAACTGGAAGACTATCAGGTAAGTGGAGGAATTAATAATAGTAATCCATTGGGTTGGTACGGCTGAAGTTGAGGCCAGAAAAGAGTTGTGGTGGAAGAAATTTTTATGGGAGTTGATAAACTCAAATTTTGGAGCGACGGAGCAATTAAGGTAGAATTTGTTTTTTTTTTTTTTTTCATTTAATTTGGTGTAATTTAGTATGTGAGTTAATTGTAATGAACAGGGGGTTGTGAAGTTGACGAGGTCGCTGTTTAGAGTTAACCAGAAAAGATTGGTTAATCACACTAGCGTATACGTACAAATTAAAAAGCCGCTAGTATTGGAATAGTACTACGTGCAGTGTATTAGGTCAACTTTACTTACAGTAAAGTTGACTATTTTAAACTGTAATTTAAGAGTATTTTTTGTGTGGACTTACTGCATTGGGTGTAAGTCGGGTGCAGTACGCTTTACTTCGTACTAGGGAACGGGTTAAGAAATTGACCGTACAAATTATAGTGCAAACCGGCTAGCGGTCTGCCAAACCTAGAACAATACATCCACTACTTGACCAATGCAATACTACTGTTACTTCGACCACGATTCAAATTGACAACGTTGCAACGATCCAAGGCCCTACCAACAAAAGCTTTATTAAAAAGGGCTTACGTTGGAAAACGCGTAGTGGGGGCATTAAAATTCGCTCGAAACTATGAGAGACTTTGATATACAGGGCAGAAGCCTCCGTCACACCTTTTACGTACTTCTACTGCTATTATAGTCGTACCTATATTCAATTACTATATCGAAAGTTGGTAGCACAGGCCTAAGCAAAAATGGTCTCGAAAACCAGATTACGAACTTATTAATCGTCGCGATAAAAGCGGTCTCTCTGTTCTTGAAGACCTCGCCTAATATCGCCGCGCTTGAGAACTTGAAATTTCTCTTGGGTAAAATTATCCTTAAAGAATAACGTCTCAACTTCAACTATTCTTCAAAAACCCTTGATTCTCTGCATACTCTTGTATAATATAATACGAAAGCGGATACAACCCTACAACTTATTTCTCCGGTTGAAAACTTGGCCACTTTACCAAATTACAACTAGGCAACCCTTTACACTATGAAAACTCTCTAGCGCTCCAACCGACTCCGAATAATACTAACGGGTTATAATTTATTTACTTATTTCAAAAACCTCGTTTATTTATAATGACAACACCTAACTAATAAGCCTTAACCACAGCTACTAACAATTAACTATAAATATTCCTTTTTGCCACGATCCGTTTTATTAGAATCTTGGTATTTTACTAGGTCTTTCAACTCCTTAATAACGGGTTCACAATAAAAATTCTACCGTAAATTTTGGAATATGGTGTTTGAACCTTGATAAAAACCTGATTATCATATTTATCAGCGGTTACTATTTAAAAGATAAAAATACATTAGGTACGAATACGTGGTTTACTGTAATGGCCGCTGGATAACGAAGGGTTTTAGCGGGCGCCATTCTATTATATACGTTTTCGACGTAAAGGTTATCGATGCGCTTCGTGGTCTAAAAACAGTTATTCGCAATACGATAAATAAAATCAAGGTATATTTCAATAATATGTCTATGATACTAAGCCTCAAAAAGGAACCGATAACCTCGTTTCAATAGGCATTTCAAGACTTCTATATAGTAGCATAGGCCTTCTAAAATCGATGTATAGTTGAATGGTACCTAAATTATATATTTATTAATGTAAACAAAGCCGTCGATAACCTGACAAATGTTAACATTAAGTTTACTAAACTTTTTGAGGCTCATTATCGATGCTATGTAAACGGTATTTAATCTTACCTTAAAACTCGTTTTAAAAAGGTAACACAAGAATGACATACCCAAAACGAAGGAAATCTTGCCCTTTAATATAAAACTAAACGCTTTACGTACTTTACCAAGACCAGATCAAATTATCGCAAATTATAGCCTACTGTTAACACGACTGTTACAATCTTTACAATGTCGCTTTGTAACTATAAAACATAAATATACAGATTTTACGTTATACTATCGGCGTTTTCGTCTTTAAAATGTAAAAATAACTTACCTCCAATAAAACGGAAAACGAGATGTTACTTACTTGATTTACCATTCGGTCTCCTTAAAATTCTGGAAACTTTAGCCGCAACCTTCCAAAAATACCTTGAACAAATAAGCTCAAAAGTTCTATATATACAAGATTTTAACAAACCCTTAGAATTTCCAGTTATTTATATATACTACACAAACAAAAATAAAAACTTTGGCATATACAAGCCGCGTTTTTCACCTGCCGGCAACGATTGCGTTTTACTCCCGCCGACAATATCTTCGTTTTTAAGTTGCCTACCTACCCCACCCATCACTCGGCCGCTACCTATATCCATCCAAAAATCCACCACCGCCGTTATCAAAGCCTTTATAGTCGTCAGTTGCCAACCGCATCCCTATCTTCAGGGAACTATAAATAATAGGGACGGACAGAAGGAGGAGGTAAACCCAGCGGCGAAGGGAAAGGAAGGGGAAAGAATAGGAGCGGTAACGGCGGACTTATTAACGATAAATACCGTTTTATCGCCTCTATTAAAGCTGTCGTCCTCGTCTACGCTACTAGCCTTTTTTCAGGAGGTAATAGCGCTCCGATGATCTATTAGCACTGAGGTCGTAGCTTACGTCACGCCGCTTTCGACCGCTTCAATAGCGACACGAAATAACCGTCATAAGGCGGTTAAGCCTACGAAAGGCGCCTTTATTACGACCGCGACGTAAAAATTAGCTAAATTCTCGCGATTCTGATATCAATAGGTATACACCAATCTTTATACTTAATCACTTTTACCAATTAGTATCTAACCCTTTACTTACACTTTTTCTTGTTACGTTATGATCCTTACAGGTGTAATAGGCGTCTCGAACTTCCGATTCTCCTCCCATAATATAAATGTCATCGAAGGTCCCCGCTAGAAGAGATTTAATATAACCCTTATAAGGTTACATCCCGCGCGGTATCAGGGAATGGGAAGGGATAACGGAAACACGAAGTTAAGGGGAGGGAAAGAGAAACAAGGAGGAGATATATGCGCGGACACATAAAGCCCGTACCAGGGTTGCAGTTCATTTTAAAGGGGCCTAAAGGCGCGTACGACGGTGAACGGATCACTGGGAACAGTTTTTTCGTAAAGAAGTTACTATTTACATCAATATAAGGACTTATATTTTAAAAAGGCACCGCGCGAAGTCCTAAGGCATTGAATGCAAGGCGTAGGGATTTTACCAATATATACTCGATCTATTATTAAAGAGAAAGGTTTAAGACTAGGGAAGAGTAGAATGAGAATTAATCCTTCTATGCAGTAACTTAACGCACGGGTTGCCATGTGTAAAAGCGTCCTTTTATAACGCTTTAACACGATAGCGAGCCGCGACCCATATATACTTATACTAACTTATATATACGTATAGGCCTCAAAATATAATTAAGTGTTTTGATATTACTAATTCCCCATTATACGGGCTTTTCTTCTTATTATCACAGTTTTATAAAGCCCTTTCCGATGGCCAGTGCAGTCATATTCCTGACATAATTAAGCGTTAGGCGGAGACTAAAAAGACAACGTTACGTTACTAGATTAGAGCTGTAGTTTACATAACTACATGTCTCTAAACTGTATGGCACCCTAAAATATTAACTGGGGGGATTTCGTAAGGTCACACGAGCCCACACAGGCCTCAAAGTAACCTGCATTACAACCCCCCCGCCGGAATCTACAGGTTAATTCGCAGCAGCTGTTGCGTCTCTGCTAGTTGGCAATACCCAATCATTGTGAAAAGAAAAAAGATAAAAAAATTGTGAAGTATAAGGCAGCAGTTACTGATTTGTTAACTAGTTCTTGGAAACGAGCGAGTGATATCGGTTTCTTGTTGTAAAAGCGATGAGTCGTAATTCAAGTTATTTACATTTTTTTTTAATCTTAAATTCTAATATAAACGTGGTTTTGGCAAAGTTGTTGAAGGTTTAATTTGCTCTCGATACCTAGAATGGAAGTAACTAATTCCTCTATTTAATTAGTTTTTCGTTGTTCATTAGTGGTTAACTAGTATATAGTATTATATAGTTGTCGCAAAAAAAGGCCATAAATGTCCAACATGTTATATAGCGGAAAATTTATTTATTTAGTGGAGGTGACTTGAAACTCGTCTTGTACAAACACGTTGAAAAAGTTGTTGAAAGTCTGGGGGTCGAAGTTTGAAAAGTCGAAAAATATAACTCAGGCTATTATTGCTCAAAAAGAGCTTGAGCATCGTTGGGAATAAATATAGAAGTTTTTATATAAAGGAACTGGGCCAAAATTATCGTTTAAATCAGTTAGATACTATTTATAATCCTTGATAAAAAAAAAGGAAGGACACATACTAAGGAGCTGCTATAAAGCTAATAAAAATGAGTAACTCGATCACATGGTTAATAAAATGTCATAAGTATGCCCAGGAGCAGCTCGGAAGCTTTGTGGGAGCATAACAACCGCCTGATCTAGATCTTTGGAAATCACTAGCACAAGCACCAGCATGTAACATTACTGTTATGTACGTTTACATTGCTCGCGAACTGCGTGGTTTTATTCGATAAATTTCGTTTGTAAGGTTTTGGTCAGCGTTCTTTATTGGGCGGTTGATTTTTTTTGTTATATGCATGAGGCTCACTAAAAGTCTTTTTATAACTGGTTTTGGACGCGTGCTTTAAGGAACTATTTTAGATATCAAAGGTCTAAGTTCATATTGTCTTTGGAAAACAATATCATTGTAAGATGTAGCCATTGAAAAACAGCAAAAATATTGTTAAAATTACTTTCTCCACAATTTTATGTAGAGGGGTAAAATTATGTTTATGAATGAAAAAATTAGAAGCTATTTATAAGCCTTGATAAAAAGAAAGGAAAAGGGAAGGTCTTTATTATGAAAATACTATGAGTGATATGTAAATGACAGACATATTTCCCGTAAAATTGTGAGAATGTAGTGTATGCTTGTGAATAGGGATGAGGCTAGTAACGCGTATAAGTCAAACAGTTAAGCTAATATGCGAGGGTGAACTCCCTGGCTGAAACTAGACAGGCATCAGACTATGAAAATAGGCTTGAGTAGCACGATTTCACGATTTATACTCGCTTATAAAATGTAAAGCTTTATTATCTAACGTATCTAGTATAACTTTCTAAACTGTATCCTTTTTTACATGTTTTAGAAAACCCGATCATCTCAATTAACGAAAGTTAATCAGTGATCCTAACTATATTACCAAAGTTATAAGGGTTTAAAAGAACTATGTTAAGGTAGGTTCTCTATACTTACCTATCTGATAGCTTTTAAGGGAGGCGCGGCTACTTTTTTCTGGTCTTTAAGGAATATGATATTGTATAAAGTATAATAGCTCTTGTTTAAATACAATCGATACAGTCTGTATATAGGACTAAATACCAGAGATGAAGAATACTCTGGAGATAAAGATTTACCTCAGAGCACTAATCAGAGCATTAGCTAATAGTATAATACTAGTAAATATAATACTTGGAGGTATAGGAGGATAGTGATGGAAATGATAGCTAGTTTCAGTAATATATCCTAGTATTTACTAGTACCAGGTTTTGATTTTAATGATAGAAATATATGAGGATTATATTAACTGAATATCAAAGGATTATTTCGTTCAATTCAAGGTATTACAACAATCTATAATCCTATAAAATATCTTCTCGTATAATAAATTTGAATATAATCCTTTCGATTTATATCTATATTTTTTTCAAAACAAAAATTTCAATTTTATTCTTCTTGCGAACCAGATCAATTTGTATTTGTACTTTGGATCTTTCAATACTTCTAAGGATTATCAAGATTCTTTAATAATATTAGTATCCCATAAATAACGCTGATCTTTCTTTCTACCACTGAGGTATTATTATAATAGAGTTAGTAATAATGTTGTTTTATTGCAAAAGACTTTCATCGCTTTCGGTCCTTTAGCCTCTATTGACACTTGAGGTCTCTCAATCCTTTCAGCTAAATCACTGTTCATTCTTTTTTTTTTTGGCTTCAAATCAGATTATATCTCCTTATTTGTTTCTATTTACCATAATTTAAACCATGAACTTTATTTAACACTGGACTAAAATATTTTAAAGATACCCATGGGCATGCGGAAGGAAAAAATTATAAATAGTTTATATTGAATTTCTTATCAATGGTGAGGAAAAAGCTAAAGTTGTTGATACTTTAAGTAAACTTAACAAATAAGAATTTCAATCGGCTATTGATTTATACGACAAATTGTTAGCTTAGTTTCAAGAAATTTTTACGTTTCTCTTCTTAAACGCTCAATATATATTAGCAAGTAAAATGGAAACAATTCTCAAATCTGAAACTTATGTGTAGTCGATCATGATTATTCCGATTATATAATAAGAAAAAAACAGAAAAATAACTTCTTTAACTCTAATAAAAAAGGCTATGATTATAATCTATGTTATCACCGTTAAAGACCTTGGAGGTTAATTTTTACAAATAGGAGTATGCAGCTAATAGTAGTGAAATGAATATTTATTAACAATAGTTTTTTTTAATATTTGGCGATACTTTTTTGAGATAAACATAAATAAAGTATCAACGGAAACGTATTACATATATTTGTTTAGTTTATTGAATTAATCTTTGGCAAATACTTCCTAAACTATAGGTTCACGTGTCAAGGTATACCAAAAAATAACTTATTTATTATATAGAATGTTGTAGTTATCGTTATTAAAATCTAAAGAACGAATAAAGCTCTTTAAAAACCAATAGACATATGTCAATGTATTAGATCGATTTCTTATCCATAATATCCTATAACCTTTGTTGTCTGACGCCTTTTACACTACTCTAGTCTTATTTCTAAGAACTTTTAAGAACATAAAAACTAATCACTCACTTAAGGCGTCAAGTTAAGGTTATTAAATACATTTCTATATTTTTAACCTATACTAAACCGTCATTTACCGTTTAGAAAATTTCTATACGAAGTCAAGTGAAACAAATAGTTCCCCGAACCCTTCGAAAACTCATTTCAGACTTTCAAAATGAAAATAGATTTCAAGGTAAAAAATTGGTAAAGTTTTCTTTTGCGAAAAACTTAAACAAAAATCCATCAACCGAAACTAGTGAATCATTCGGTTTGAAAGAACTATATTTGTAGTTTATAGAAAATCTATACAATGACAGCTTGCTGGAGTCTGCATTCCAATTTACGGCCTTTCTACAGAATATATATATATAATAGCAGATCATTTGTTCATTAGAAGGAAAAAAGGCGGACTTTATTGTAATTAACAACGGTAAAATTGGGTTCATCCATAAAACTCGTAATAATTTTATGATGTTTCCAACATAATTAAGAAGTTCATTTCATTGGTTACACTATAAAACGTATGAATAAAGGAAATAGCCCATCAAAGATCGTATTCTACGCTAGAGTTTCAGCTCAAAGATACATAAGTTCAATGTTAAAATATCTAATTTTAACGTTGATCCACCAAACCAATCAATTAAAGACTACCAAAAGCAGATAATACCGCCTTAAAGGACACACTTTCAATGATAAGTCACTAAAACTTAACTTTAAGTCTGATTAATTCGCCTCTTTCTTAAATACTACCTGTTTGAACAGTAGTAATTTCAGTGCACTAAGTCAACTTCACTTATGGTAAAGTTGACTATACTAACTTCAAGTTGAGTTTATTATTTTTTAAGCCTACTGTAAGTTCCTATACAGTATTCACCCACTTCACACTAGTTCATGGGCCAAGTAATTGGCCATGCAAATTATTATGCAGATTGCCTAGCAGTCTGACAATTCTAGAACAATTCATTTACTACTTGACTTCCCAATACTATTGTTACTTTTACCATATCTCAAATTGACAACATTGCAACGTCTTAAGTCATACAAACACTACCTCATATTTGGCACCTGATGAGCTTTATTTTAGAAATACTATGAAAGTCAATTCTGGCTAATCTTGCTCTATTTAAAATAACAAAAAATGGTTCTCTTGATTCGAAATACAAAACAACAACTACCTCCGATCATCAATGAAGGGTTTTATAATTCAATTTACAAGACATAAGAAAGTATAAACATCAGTTGAATCTGATGCAGGTAATAATACTTGAAATTTTAAAATTGTTTTTCAATACTCCGAGTTCGTTATATATTTAATGAGCTTTTGTTTACTTTCAAATTGGTGTATAAAGATAGCGATTTATCACTGGTAAACTCGCCAATCGATGAGGCAATCGCAAAGAAATTAATCGTTAACATAATTTTTCAAGTGTTAGAATATTACTTAGTTTTCTCGATTAGTATTACATGTAGTGCAGTAGGTCAACTTTACTTACAGTAAAGTTGACTCTACCGAACTGCAAGTTGAGTGTATTGATTTGTGGAGACTTACCGTATTGGGTATAAATCGAGTGCAGTACTCTACACTTCACTCTAGGGCGCAGGCTAAGCACTTGGCCATACAAATTACAGTGCAGACCGGCTAGCGGTCTGCTAAACCTAGAACAATTGATAAATCATCTGACTACGCAATACTACTGTTACTTCGACTAATCAAATCGACAACTTTACAACGTCAAAAGCCTACGAATACTGATCAGTGCGTGCCTGTTAGATTAAGCACATATAATCTAAGTAGAAGAAGAAGCTACTTTCCGGTTACGCTTTACGTTAACAATAGCATTTAGGGTAGAGGAAGGATTTTTGAGAAGGGCCTTTATTAGTACTACGCTAGTCCCCAATAGCAGGAAAACAGAGAAGACTTTTTGGTTGCATTAGTCCCTAGCGGCAATCTGGAAGTAAGCGATGGTATCGTTACTTAAAAAACACCAACAAATCTTCATTGATCCTTTTTAAAGAGCGTTAAGATTAACCGCTAAAAATATTAATCGGTAAGTTGGCAAAACGGATGAGTCAGTATTATTACGGGTGATATCACTGCAAAAACGACTAAGTCTCACGGCCTATAATAAAAAATCTTCGCTCTTTACCTACAACATTTACTACTAATAACGACCTTCGACCTTACACCCTATACCAGACCTCTGCTTATACCTTACTCTTTTGACTTTCGACGTTACTTTCATCGTTAAGTTCCCTGCCCTACGCGAAAAAACCGAAAATCGTCAAGTCGTGCCAAGGAAGATACGTCTCGCAACTTCACGCTAAATCACCAAGTTTCTACGCGACTTTAAGCTAAAACAACAGGCCCTTACACCTAAGATTATCAAGTCCCTCGCCCTATACACTTTACCAAAACTTACATGAGTATTAAAATGTTTACGCTAACGTTTAATTCGAAGTAATCCTCGACTCTGAGAGGAAAAAAGTACTTAAAGCTTTTGGACCTATTTTCGCCAAATATTATAACAGTGAAATTTGAGGAAAAGATATTGTCAAAAACTTAACCGAAAGGCACCTAACTAACTTTGTCGGCTACTACATTGTTAACTAAGACTGCGGCGAAAAACGTACCCGCGGTAACCGCGTTTTCCGCAAGTATTGTAAGTTTTTCAACGACTTGAATATTAATATGTGGAAAAAGATCCGAAAAGCTGTTAAGTGTAAGTTAAAGAAAGAACTTAAAAGCCGAGGGATCTACGTACCGAAAGAGACCTTTATATGGTTGGCAGAAACTTTATTTAACTTGATACAATTTAAAGAAAAAGGCGTTAAGAAATCGTAACGCCCTTAAATACGTTTCAAAAGACCCCTAACCTACCCTTGGCTAATTAAAGCCTTTTTACGCGTTGATAATAAAAAACCTGTTAACCTGTTCGGAAATTTAATACTATTATGTAATAGTGTGGAGTATGCCGTTAGTGGTGGTGAAATGCGTAAAGTATTAGTTTCTAACGCAGCTAAAGGTATCGACGATAGTACTTTACACCGTTTAATTAAGTAAGATCGTTAGGGTTTTCAAAACCTTTAAATACCTATCATCCCTTAGTAAGTCCACCGCTAAAACCCTTAAAAAAATTTTCCTTTTAGATACACCTATGCGCGCCAACCGATTATAAGCCTTACTACAAGAATTTACCCCTCGGGTTAAGCGACTGGTAATTACCCTTAATACCAGCCCTTGAAACCTTTAAAATTTGAATCGCCAGCAAACGCCAATCAAGCCTGGTATTACTATCGTAACTTTTTTACAAAACCTGTTAATATATTTAATATTAACTACAAGCTGATAACGAACTTAACCAAGATTTGGAATGAAATATAAAAGTATGACGGAAATCCTTATAACCTTTTCAACATTAACATAATGCCTTTCCTAAACATTTGTAAATGAATGGAAATACTACCCTTTGGTTTTTACTTATTATTCTCCTAAATCCTTATAAGTTACGCCAAAGACTATTAATTAACCTTCCTAATATACGCCACCACGTTTCATATGATTTACGATGACATAACGGGTTACTTTGAGTACGATATACACCTTACGTAACATCATACATATTGAGCTACTACGTGGTGAATTACAATGATGGTAAAGAAAAAAGAGGAGTAATTAATAATGGATATTCCCAACTAAATTCTTTACAAGCTAATAATGTATCAAAAAGTAATGGGGAAGGCCTACGTTGGTAAAGCCATACTTTGCGAGCAAGTACGGGCAATGGTTATGGGCTTTAGTAGTTTGAATACGCTTTATAACATTCAAATGCTATTTGTAGAGGCTTTTTTTAGCTAATTACGCTTCTTGATTACTACCGTAATAACACGAATACCAAACTCGTTCGGTATATATTCCTAAGCCAGCAACTTTCTTGACGTGGATAAAGAAGACCTTACGGTAGTGAATTACGTCAACCCCAAGTATGGGCGCCTACAACGCCTAAAGTTAGGCCTTTAAACCTTGGCACCAAACTGAAGGTAATACCTACGTTAACGCCAACAAGATGTAGACGGAGCTATTAACCATAAGTACTATCGTCGAGATAATGGTAAAAGATGTTGGATTTATGGTAAAGCCGGTTACTAGTAAGCTCGCCACCCCCCCACCGAGCGTAATAATAGAAAAATAGCATATTAAGTCTAATACCCTACTATTTCGGAAAAAAAATACTTGGATTGGGCAGTAGATATTAAAGGTAGTAAACCAATTAATGCCATTAACGCCTCTAAGAAAATTAAGTAACACAGAAATATTACTTTTGATACGATAACATAATAACTAGCCGATTATACCTTTTTATACCGTTTAGATGGTGAAGACCTCTTCCTTTGACCTAATTAGGCCCCTAATCCCTTATACATCTTTAACTTCTGTGATTATTACGCAGACTACACGTTTTAAGGTATTATACCATATATATAGGCATAAAGTTACTTAATAAGAGGTTATTCGTAATACGTAGCATTGCGGAAAGAAAGCACTACAGCTACTGATATTGATTGTTACGATACTAGCAAATCTAAAGTTAGCTTTGGCCTAAATGAATAACTATCGTTATTGGAGAAAACTGTAATTTAAACTATTGTAATTGTAATTACGTTTCACAGTTTTTAGTCCTTTACCCCTTTTTTACTTTGTTTAGAGCATATAAAAACCCTTAGAGCTAACGTAAAAGTTAATGCAGATGAGCTAGTTAAGAATGGCTAAAGGTTTCCACTTAACTTTAAGTGGGACTACTTATGATTTTATCTTTAAGGTCACAAAGAAATGGTATTAAACCTAACAAATCCGAATATACGTTAACTGCACCGGCGATTTAACTATTCAGTTATTGACAGACTATATAAAGTCCAAAAGTCCGTAGGCTTTAATGATATGCAATACCTTGCCTTAAAAGCCATTAAAAAAATTCACCACTACTATTAAACGTATATCTAAGCCCCCAGGAAATTTAAGTTTACATTAAAAAAATACAAGGATTTTAACTATAAAATCTTTATTAATATGTTTTACTTAGATAATAAGTTTGTTTTACATTTCGTTAACTTCGGAACCTTTTTCCATAGAGTGAAGTTTTTAAAATCCCTTTCAGTAAAGGCTTCGTAGGAAAAGTTAAGGATATTGTAAATTAGCACGTACCTGGGTCTACCTAACGTCATAGTCCACGATATTAGTCCAAATTTTTCGGCGGTAACGGTTTAGAAAGACATTAAGATAATGGGTATTTAGTGTAAATAAGTACTTGAGAAAGCTTACTAGAGTATTGGAAAGGTTAAGAGAGTACAAGCCTGATTTCGCCGAGCGTATGGCATCTTTACATTAAAAATTGAAAGCTTTACAGATCCGAAAACACGCTTATAGATAATAGTAAAAGGCTATAATGACACTATGGGCCTTAACGGCCTGGTGCCAACGCTATTAGTCTTTGGAACATACCCACGCCTAACGAGTAAATCTCCACTTTTGGAAAATACTTAGAAACATACTACGGCTTATAGAAAAGCCTTAAGTGAATTACGAACGCAATCGGCACGCCGCCAGATTAATAACGCCCTTTATACCAGAAACAGTTTTACAACGATTAATGTATTTACTTTGCCACTATAAAGTGAAGTCCTCGTGTGGTGAGACATGGGCAAATAAGAAGAACCGTATAAAATATTAAGTATCATAAATTTTAAAGTGATTGTTAAAACTGCTAACGGTCCTATATCTTTTCGAATTACCCACATCAAACTTTATATCATGGTTACTAAAAATAAAGACCCTTAAGCTCCATAAGTAAAACGACCAAACTAATACGACCTTCCTTTACCCGTTGTTAATGAGCTGATGAAACGCTGCTGGCGCGGAAAACTCCAGAAAAAAGGAAGGAAAACCTTAAATAGGAATAATATACACCGGGCCGCATTTACAATACTACTTGGATAAACAGGAAAGAAAAGGATAACGAAGACTTAGTAATAAAGTTTAGGGTATGGGGATTATTAAAGCCTCCAGCAAACCTTTTGAAAAAAACGATAAAGTCGAAATAGGTGGCCTACTCATTCGAATTGTAGTTAAATTTGTGCCAAAGCCTAACTTTAACCTTCAAGACCCGAATATCACGATCTTTAAGTCGAGGATTATCCACAAGGTCAAGGGTAAAACCACGTGGCAGTTGTATGAAAAGTTACGGCTAATCGCCCTAAAATACGACGATAAAGGTAAGGATTAAATCCTTACGCAATCGCTAACGATTTAGAAAATTAGCTAGCGCTTAGTAATTATTATAGCAGTAAGTTTGTTAACCAAGACTTAAGGCAAGTTTACACTTAATAGCCGTAATATTACGTAAATCTAGAGATAGTTGGTAACGAATTTATAAAGGATTATACTATTTGAATTGCTATAGGAACTCCGCGCCATTTACTCACTAAAAACTGTAATATGGTGTATCAAACCACTATATGGATTGGTGAAGGCAGGCATCCACCGGTTTTTAACTTACCAATCGCACTTTAAGGCTAATCTGACGATAAAGCCGTTAATATACGACCCTTATATTTTGGTAACGTAAGACAAAGACTTTATCATGGTGGGTATATAAATTAAAGATACTATTTTCGTCCGAACGGCTAGCTTTATGGCATAGAAATAGCGAGTTACTAAGGATTTCAAGTTTTGAAACTGTAAACCGGTAACGACGTTAATGGAAAACAATAAACTTAATTTTAATGAATCGTCAATCTATATACTCAGTATTGATACCGGCTTAAGTTTCCGTTAAAAGGGATATAGCATTATTCTAACCAAAATCAACAAGACTAATAAAGCTAGAGCTTAACGGTACTTGGAATAGCGTATACGGGGTAGCTATATTATTACATTATACCAACCGGAAGCCTTATACGATTTATCTATTACGGCACAGGTACAAATACCAATGGACAAAAACTTTAATCGATTAAATAAAAAGTTGAAGTGGTAGATAGAAAACTTGGATTACGGAATTAATATAGTGTTAATCGACCTTGTAAAGGCTAAGCTGATGATCTTTACGGATGAGTCCTTTACAAATAACACCGACTTATCTTTATAAATCTGCTTTCCAATAACCATTATTAACGAAGATATATGGGAAAATTAGTTTAACATTACCAGTTACTTAATCCACTAAACCTCCGTCAAGTGCAAAAGAATTATACGAAACGTGTTAGCTTCAAAAATCTACAGCATAATAGTGAGATTTAACGTAAGCATAGTAATGTAGAAGACCATTAACCACATTAATAGGTAGTTGCGGATTCCTCTTATCCCGGTAGTGATTTATACCGATTTAAGGAGCTTTTTCGAATGCCTGTCAAAGCTCGGAACTACCAGAGAAAAACGTCTAATAATCGACGTAATGGTACTCCGTAAAGTCTACGAAGGGAGTGAAATTAAAAAGTTCCGATAAATCGATAGCAAAGATAATCCTACAAATGCCATAACGAAGGCTATGCCAAACAAAACACTGAAAAGGTTTGTGAATAGCAACAAGCTAACCATACGTATCGAACGCTACGTGGATAAGCTGTCCAAATCAAGTAACGGCAGACAGTAATATACTATCAAACTGGAAAACTGCTAGGGGATTAATGGTGATCTATTTAAGTGGTATAGTTGAAGTTGCGAAGGGCTGTGGCAGAAGAACTTTCTATGGGAGTTAATAAACTCGGACCTCGAAATGGCGGAGCAATTAAGGTCAAATACGTTCAATTTTCAGGCAATTGAGTGCAATGTAGTATGGAAGTTAATTGAAATTAATAAGGGGTACGAGGCCGCTATTCAACGATAACCGGGGGAAAATAGTCAGCCATAGGAGCGTACACGTATAAACTAAAAAGACGCCAGTGTTGGAATAGTATTACATACAGTACAGTAAGTCAACTTGACTTACAGTAAAGTTGACTATACTAAACTGCAAGTTGAGTGTATTACTTTGTGGAGACTTACCGCATTGGGTATAAGTCGAGTACAGTACACTGCATTTTACTCTAGGGCACAGGCTAAGCAATTAACCATACAAATTACAGTGCAAACCGGCTAGCGGTCTGCCAAACCTAAATCAATACGTCCACCATCTCACTACGCAATACTACTGTTACTTAGACCAATCGAATCGACAATGTTGCAACGTCTAAGGCCTACCAACAAAGTTATTATTAAAATTCCTTTTAAATCATTCGATACTTCCTTGTAGTATATTAAGTTCTGTTACATTTATGAAAAGTGAACAAAGAAATCCCTTTATATTTTGGACGTGCTTGAAAAAGAACAAAAAAAGGAAAATTTCGACTGTTCTTAGTAATTCTTATAGTGGTACCAAAAGCTTTCGATGGCAATCAAATTTAAAATACGAAATTCCGAAAACAAAAGGTCTATTTGGAGCTCTAACAATTTCTTAAACAACATTACTGGTCTAAAAGAAAAAAGTCGCTGTTCAATAGCTATAAACGTCAATTGTAATAAAATTAATATTTCCTCAAATAAGGAATCAAAAGAAGTTTGTTGTATATTGAAATAAATTATTCATTTTGTTATGTGTATCTTTCATTTTAAAACTTTCAATAGAGGTTATAGTTTTGTGCTTTTTCCAGTTTCAAAGATGGCATTGTAATATATATTTACTTTTAAGTTATTCTTATTATATACCCCACAAGGGAAATAATTAGTAGAATGTTTTAATTAAGTAATACTTTACAATATACGGAGTAAAACTGTGGTCGAAAAGTACCGTAATATTTATAACTTTATTTATTAAAATGGTTTGTAATGATCACACTAAATACCCGTGAGTATATTGAAGGTGTCAGAGGGTTTATGTTAGCAGTAAGGTAGCGGAGGTAACAAAAGGTGCAATATTAAAACTGTGTTCGTGCGAGTAATGATCAGAAGCCGTGAGGCTATTCAGGGTAGACTGAATACTTAGATTGACAACTGAAGAGCTATGAAGGAAATACTATCTATGTAGTGCTGACCGTGTCCTTATATCTTTAATCTTTCATACGTCTTCAGTGCTGGATTATGGTGCATCGAAACATGATCTCAATAATCCTTAGTGCGTAACCCTAACCCTAAGGTTGCTGACATAAGAGATATCCCCACCTTATGTGTTGGACATCAAGTTCTTAGTGGCTTAGCCCCATACTGGCCTGTTTTCTGACCCTCCGATGTTCTTGGGTCATAACATGGTTATTGATAAAGATAAGTGTATGGTCAATAATAAGAGAAGGATCCAAGATATTACTTCTTATAAGTGTATTCAGTATAAAACGAAAAGATATACAAATCATTAACTGAACTTCAAGTTTTACTTAAATTCCGGCTATACCATTATTTTTTGTACATACCTAATAGAATAAGTAGAGAGTTTAAAATCTAATTCTATAGAGGAAAAAGGGAATCATTCTTTTGTGAAAGTTCTCTAATATGAAAAATCCCTGGTATATATTTACGGTCTACTAACAAGACTATCTAATAAACTTCAGAAGGAAAATATTTGATATTTATAGCTTGAAGGTCTTTAAAAATACTATTACGGGAAGCTAAAACTCAATAATTATGAGAGATGAAAGAGTTATGTTCGACTTTATTAAAGTATGTTTTTCCTCTTATTATTTAACGGATATACACTGTAAAGGGAGTGAAGCCGGTGCTGTTTCTCAAGGTGGTCAAATTCTGTCGATAAACCTCGATGAAAAAGGGAAAGAGAAGTTCTTGCTAGGAGCGGCCATGGAGCTAAGATGGTGCAACCCCTTCCTCAGTTACGTGACGTGTGGGAGCGTTTCCCTCAAGCGGCTTCCCCCCTACTTTAATGCATCGTAGGAGCATGTAGAACTACTAGGATTGGATCCCTAGTAATACTAGCCAGACATTAGCCTGTAACATCACTCCTAAAGACATCCCTCCCCCCCCTCTTTTTGTGTTTTTCTTTATTGTTATATATAACGCCGTAAGTCTAAAAAAGGTAAGCGCGCTTTTCAGAACGTCACGGTTCTATGTGAAAGGTACTAAGATGTGTTAGGTCGAAAGTTACCTAGAAGGTGTCTTAACGCCTCCCTTTTATAAATAGTCTCTAACCTTCCAGTTTTAAAAACAAAACTTCCTTCTCTTTTTAACATTGAACCATTTAGTATAGTATTAACACTTTTAGCCTTTAGTGCAATACTTATCGTATAATATTAGTACTTTTAGTCCTGTAAACTTTGCCGTCGTTCTACTTTTAGGCCCATAGCTTCTTGTATCGTCACGATGAATCCCTAACTTGTTATTGAAGTAGATAAAGCTATTAAATATATAGGTTACATTCTCCGAAGCTATTGAAGCTTTACTAACAAGTCTGAAGTTCCTTGAGCTACGGGCCATCGATATGTACCCCAATAGGACTCGAAAACAGACGTATTTCGAATGTGTCTACAGAATGGCGTAGAATCTCAGGAAATTCTGCCAAAAGACTGAGGATAAGTGGTTTTAATAGCTACGAAGAAGCTGTTAACAAGCGGTTAGATATTAGCGCTCAGTGCTGCCTTTATTCTGTTAGGGTTACAAATCGTAGTTTTGATTTACTTGTACGCCGTTAGATCTGAATCCCGATATCATTCAAGCCTTCAAAGAATTGTTTTAAGCGTGTTTGGCGTTCAATTTTTAGGACCAGGGAAAATCAATGTTTTCATAAACTGTATAATAGGTGCTAACGAACAGATACAAAGCGTGTAAACCTAGGTAATCGTCATAATGAAAACTATAAGAGTACGTCCCATGATGTAACGTAGAGTTAACACCTGATTCGGGGAGGGTTTTATCCCCGTTACTCCCGTACGCTTTAGGGGCCTGCTTACCGTACAGCTAATAAATAAGGAACGTAATACTTAAATAATTTTTTTGTTACCAGGTGAAAACGTGGAGGACGCGGATAACCAGTAGCTAGGGAACGTTGTGAAAAACAACGTAAAAGCTTGTCGAGGTCTCGGAGTATATTAATACTAAGCTTGGTTGTATAGATACCAAATCAAGCTAATTTGTTAAGATGGGTAAAAAACTTCTGGATAGGGACTCAGACCAGGATTCTGAGGATATATTTAAGTTGGCCCGATCGTAGTCGTTTGTTCTTCGTTTTTGTTAATGTTAATGCGTTTGTTTGATACCCGTTCGTTAACAGCTTATACGTTACTCCATTTCTTAAAGTAAAGTGTAAATTAGGCCCGCTTGCGGGTTAGTCGTAAGGACCTATCCTGAGATTCAACTAATATATAAAGCGATTTTAAGATATTATGTACAACGGTATTAGAAAGGTTTAAAAACGGCTCTTACGTTATGTATATATAACCCATCTACTTAACTAAAACATACTGTTTGAGTTAATTATAAAGTCGGCTACGTCAGATTTAGGGTTTGTTACGAGTCTGTAATTTTACTTTCTATTTGGTATTTCGGTTTCATCTTATCGTCATCGCTTTTAATAATTATAACGTGCTGTTCAAAGTCCTGAATTTACTAGTTTAGGAGCGGATTCGAAGCGGCTCGTACGAGTTAATTTATATAAAATTAGGGATGTTTTCCGTCTGACACATAAAATTCAATATCGTAAGAATCTATTATACGCGTTATACGGTATTTGTTGTAAAGTTAGCTTGTCATTTTTGAAAATTCATTTAATTTGTAATTTTTAAGGAAATGCTAAACGTCGTTGCCAACTCGAAAACATTTTAAGGGGAAACGCCGCTTATTAGCGGCTGTCTTTATATATTGTTACGTAACCGCTATTACGGCTTGTACGAATTTCGTAACTTTGTGAATCCGTTTAGCAATTTTTTTAACCTTCCCGCGTGATATCGTAACCGAAACGAAAAAATGTTATACCAATTATATGAAATCAATATAATAACTGTAATTTTTAAAAAATTGCCTGATACTACTGGTATTCGTATTATTAAGATTTAATACTAGTTATAAGTTAAGTATTAAATAGATTTAGTTAAATTATATATATACGACGAATAATAATAAGTTCATAAGGAATTTTTAATTTACACATTGGGTTGCATCGTCAGTTTCAAGGTAAATAATAATATCTAAACGTTTCTTTACCCTAGTTAGGTCGCAGAGTCGTTGTTAAAATCTATTCGTCTTATTTGAATTAATATCGTTAACAAATGTACGCGAAAAACAATAAAATCGCCAATAATAACTTATAACCCGCTTCGTATAAGCCTCAACGTTTATTATAATTATAGCCTCTAAAGTAAGTTAATTATAAAGTCGATAAAACTTTTGTTTTCAAGGCGTTTAGAAACTGGAAGGGGTTTAAAACCCCTTTTCTACAGTGTTTCCAATAGGTTATACGATTAGAAACTTTGTAGTTACGGTAAAAACTGCAGGCTGTACGACGTAAGCTAGGTTAAAAATTCATTTTGGAAAAAATAATGATAGTAGCGATGTGGCTTGGGTAGCCGGTAAAAAGTAAATCGTGGGTAGTTTAAATTAACGCAGTAGTAATCGGGTTGTAAATAGAATCCTAAATACGGTTGCGAATCCGCAAAACTCTATTATCGTTGACTAAATATTCCGAAATTCAAACTTTTAACGTATGGTCGTCATCGGTACGGATATCCATTAGGAAATATCGATCGTTTATACGTACCATATATATTGATCGAGGTTAGATAACATCGTATGTAATAACGGTATCCTAATAACTTTTAAAGTTAACGTTAGTAAAAAGTTTACGATTTTTTAAAATTGATTCGCTGGCGATAATAAGTAGGAAAACGTACGTATGCTAAAGCGACTCGGAAACGGATTATTCGGGATATAACAATTGAAGTTTTTAGCCTAAATAATATCGATTAGAAAAACCCTTAGAAATATCTTCATTTTGTCGTAATAACGTATTGGATCCCATATAATTTATTTCTTCATTATATACTAGTCGAAAACGGAATCGCGAAAGGCGTTTAAATTGAGGGCTTTATCGTTCGGAATACCGTCTTATAGTTATAAAATACTTTAAGTTTTTGTGGTCCGTTAAAATTGTAAACGAGCGTGTCGTACCCCGGAGCTTTATGTTTTATGTCTTCAATAGTTTATACTTATAAGCAGCTTCTTGTCTTAAATTTTGTAGTTCTATTTAGCGGAGGACAGGCGACGGGAGTAATACGCTATGAGGCGTAGGTCACCGTAGTTGTCTCGCTTGAAAGGCAGCTTTTTAGGGCCTAGCAAGAAAATTCGGTTTCGAAAAAGGTGTCACAGTTAGAATCCTATTAAGCAAGTACAGGTTCGGAAAAAAAAGTTAAGCTTAAGCCGCTAGAAAATAGCTTTTTAGACCCTTAACTAAATAGGGTACCTAGATAAATTAATCTAAATCATGGTCCGATAATTGTCGTGTAATCGCGAATAAAATAACGATAAAACTTTCTAAAATTGAAAAAGCCTCGTATCTTTAAAACCGTCATAAAAGCTGCTTATTCCTGGAAAACACGTAGCTTTTCTAGGTTTACACGTATTCCGACGTCCATTTTGATACCGAATCCTAAGTACTTAGTAATTCAAATACCAAATTCGTATTTAAAAATGTTTAAATTATGTTATGCGAAGTTTAAAGCATTAAAGATTGACTTAACCTTAATTATATTGTTATCGAAAATACTGTTAAAATAAATAAGGATATCGTCCAGGTAAACGGAATGGAAAATATTAAGGAAAGAGCAAAAAAAAATGCCGACAAGAGTAATGAGTTATTCAAAAAATCTAAGATATATACGAAATAAAGTTTTCTATTCTTTGCCCTTCTTAATAGCGAGCTAGTAAGAATTGCTTCAACATTCAATTTAGTAAATCACTTAACTTACGAAATATTCGTAAGAGTTTCTTTTTTCAAAGGAAACGGGTAATAATTTTCCTTTGTAATAATATTCAACCGGCGGTAGTTAATATAAAATCGTAACCTTTCTTTAGGTTCATTAAAGAAAAGTACTAAGGCGTCTGCTGAGGAATTGTTTACTCGAATATAGCTTTGACTAAGTAACTCGATTCATGTCTTATGTAACACATGGAGTTCCTTACGCGACATTCCGTATAAAGAACCCTACGGAACTTCCAAAGGATGGCCTTAGTTTTCGGTACGAAAAACGATTTCTTAATCCGTTTTAAAGCGATAAGGGGGAAGCCTATATCCAAGTCCTTTGTCGAGTAATAGAGCGAATTCCTTAAGGTCGACAGGGAGTTTGTCGTAGACGAAAACGTGTAGTTTCGGGGCGAATACTTTGTTAATATTTTCGAAAACGACGGCGGTGAGTTACGTCGTAACGGCTTGGTCCTTACGAACCTATCGTAAGATAACGTCATATAGGGCGGCGCCAACCCCTCTCGGAGTTTTTTGGGCGGACACGAATCCCCGTTTCCAAATGCGATAATTACTAATTCGTTTTTTAAAAAAAATGTTTTTCGTAACGTTGTAAGTAACCTGTTAATATTTCATTTGGGGTTTACCTAAAATAACGTCGTATTAAATAAAAGGGGACGATATAAACTTATATCCGGTTACGATATCTATCGAGGTCGATATTTAAAAAGGTTATAAAGGAAAAAAGTCGTGGGGAAAAACCAGATATGTAATACGTGGTTTCTCCGAATTATCGTAGCGGAATAGTAAAACACGGTGATTTTAAACTATTGGTAGATTATTTTTTCGTAATGTTATAGTATTTACTATTCATATTTTCTATAATGTAAATGAAATAAACGAAATTATAAACTCAATTTATTATAAATAGGGGGTGATTTAAAAACTGGAATGGAGTTACCAGATCGAATTAAAGTCCTATTGATTCTTATACATGACGATGTATAAAAGTTATGCTTTTCCCTTTTCGAGGTCGATAAGATCTTCAGCCAAAGTAAGATAAATTCCTATAACAGCTTTAACATTAAAGCCGTTTGAGCTTTACGCTGGGTCCCATAGGCAGGTGCAGATATGGTATTCGTTCGCGTAGTAACATAAATATAGCTCGAGGTTTTTACGGCGGGAAAGTTTCGAGTATTTAACCTAAGCAATGCGTCGCTTAGGAGCGGCTCGAAAGACGTTTACGTTAGTTATGATAACATCTCCCTGGCTATCGCGAACAGGCGTGTTGTCGCCGTTATTCCTATTACAGGAGACGTCCCCGATAATAACAATAGTAGTATTGCTATGACGAATACGAAGATTGTAAAGACACTCATCGATAAGTTAAGTGTAGGCGATGCATTTATTATAATCCGCGGGTATATCGAGGGGGATCAAAGTAGTAGAAAGTGTATTATTAATAGTTTTTTTTTTAAAAAAAAGCGAGTTTAGCGGCGGATTCCCAGGTTATACCAGCAGTTTTCGTGAATAAGGCTTTCTAAACGTTTAAAAAACGTAAAATCGTTTGCGAATTCCTCATTTTATACTTATAAGCCGAGTAATAATTGTTTTAACCGCGTTAGGTTTATAGTAACAGGCGATGAATATAGTAATAAAGGCATTGGAGTCGTTAATTCCGCCGTTTTTTTCGCAGGTATAGTGACTTTTTGTAGCAGTTTTTGTGGGGCTTGTGAATTATTCAAAAATAACGTAAAAGTTATTTTTCTTTATGCCGATAAATTTTCGGTTTCGACATAATTTACGCATTATTATAGGTTTTTATATTGGAAATCGTTACTTAATACCAGAATACTTAACTAGTTAGTTAAAAGGCTTAAGTTTGAGTCGTTAACGCCCGTCAAAAGGGGCGTTAATATCGTAATTAAAGTTCAAAAAATTCAAGTCATCGTCGTTTGGGGAGTTAACGCGATTCCTGGTACAAAGCGATATAACAGAAACTTCTTTCGTGGCGTACGTAATGGAAACCTCGTAAAGGGGAAGTTAACTCGAGGACGTATGCGAATCGATAACTTTGAGTTATCGAATTATATTTTTTTAAAGCGTTTAACACGTTGATATTCCGTTATATTAAGTTTAAAGCGTACTCCCGAGCGATTTAGTCTTATTCGATAAGTTTTATACATAAGATATCGATAAAGCGTTCTTATTAAGTTGTAAAATAATTGTGCTAAGCTGTTCAAGCGGTTTAAAACGACTCCTTAACGCGCGCTTTAAGGAATTTCTTTAGGACCTAGGGGTCTAGATTTGGTGTGTCAGAAGATAAATATATAGATCTGGGCTATAACCGTTAAGTAGTAGCTAAAACACCGTCAGGAAAAGGTCATGGTTTAAATATAAAGGGACTAAAATCGGAGCTATCGCTTAAGGTGGTCGGATTTTATCTGTTAACCTCGATGAATAAGAGAAAGAGAAGTCTCTGCTAGGGAGCTGCTATGGAGCTAAGATGGTATAACCCCTTCCTTAGCCACGTGACGTGTAGGAGCGTGTCTTCTAAGCGGCTTCTCCCTGGTTCTAAAGCATCAAAGAAGCGGGTAGAACTATCAGGGTTGGATCCCTAGTAATACTAGCCAGGCACTAGCCTGTAATGTACATAACTTTCATTCAATCAAATGTTTCCGTTATGTAGTTATCAAAACAGTAAATGGGTTATAAGTAAATATTGTCATTAATAACAATATCATCCAATTCGTGCTTTTTGTAAGAAAATTAAAGAAATAATTGACTATAAAGAAATCTTTTGAGGTCCAAGATAAAGAATATTATAATAGAGCTCATCACGGTGAAATATTGAGCTTGTTATTTGTCAAAGTTTTCAAAACAGTCAAAATAAACAGTAATCGCGATATCTTTACCACTAAAAAAGTTACCAAGGTGAAAACCAATACCGATGAGTAGACCGAAATTTATAGAGTTAGAATCACTATACGGGGATCTAACTAATGTTATGGTATTTACTACATTAAAATATTTTCCATTGTTGTAAAATTTTACAGGTCAAAAATCCTCGATTCGTTGGCTATTCTCGACGGTTAAGAAATTCATCAGATTGACATTGATTGAGTATTCTTCCACAAAGATCCTAAGATATTGGCGTAAATAGAAATTCTAATTACCATGAAGTAGGTTTTCTTAAAATATCTCAATGAGAGTAACGTAGGTTTCAATGATATATTCATTGAGTTTTTAAGTTTTGTTTTTCCTCCAAAAACTTAAATAATCTTTACGATAATTATTAAGAATGAGGAGGACTTATTTTGACAGAATTAAGTTTAAAGAGTTGAGTTTTGAAAATACGATATATATGATTTTTTTCCCTATCACTGGGCAGTGCCTACCCCATAGCTAGTATAGTATGACCTTCGCTAATGTTAAAGGTATATATGCCGAAGAGAAGGCTTACAACTTGAATACTCCTATTTTACAACAACCACCCTTTGAAAAATTCCTGGTTCAACGTCATACCTCATAATTCATTGAAGAAACTATTGTAAATAAAAGTCTTTTCCTTGACTTAAACAAATATATAAAGTTTAAAACCTAATCCTATACACCTATAGCTGATTTTCAGGCAATATATTGTACATATGTGTTGAATGTTGATAGGGTTTTATAATCAACCGTATTAGTCGATACTGCGTACCACAAACTAAGTACAGACTACAAATATGAACCATATTTATATGAGTTTGTATAGGTGCCATGTGAAAGAGGGTAGGCACAACCAGGTGTATGGAAAAGGATTGAATCCAATATACTTCAAATAAAACACAATCCGTTACCCAATATTTATAATCTTTACACATAAAACGTAATGAAAAAATAAAACTTTGGCTAAAAATCGAATTTCAAGCCAGCCTTCCAATCAAGGCCTTCAGGTAGCCTACAGTTTAATGACCAGTAGAAGCGTGAAAACAATAGCCTTAGCCGGGCTGTGCTGTGCAACTATCTTAATCCCCAAACGACACTTACTCGCATCGAGGATCTGACAGCGGTCCTAAACGAGTAAATGACCTATAAAACACTTGTATCTTGATCGAAATCCCGTGACAATAAGGGATATATACTCTTCAACTCGGTGAGTCATCTTTTTTCCACAGACTGCAAACCCAAAAAGTATAAAAGAATTGTAAGGGTACACTACTAAGTGAGAAGTACGCCGTAAAGAGTCTCTGTTAATAGCCAAAGTAAGGTATTCGAAGTAAAGTTGAAGATTTCGCTGAGCGGGCAGAGAGCCAGTGTAGGTGGTAGCGGCTCAAAAATAAATAAACAAATAGAGCCGTTAAGTGCAAGCGCTTATAATGAAGGTTTTTTCTTAATACCTTAAACCGAAAAGGATGAAACTTGTAATGTAGTACAAGTTTAAATCTGAAGGACCATGTTACCACAAGTAACGAGGGACGGAATCGTTGGTTGTAAAGGCTGTTCTCTGGATACACTGCTGCGCGAGCGGTGCGCCGGGCCGACAACGATCTCTATGGATAAAAAGGGGTCGCTGGAAGAAATTCAAGTAGTAATAGAGCCGATTAGTGATTTTGTGGTGGAATAGGATGCATGTGAAGTGAAGGTGTTGAGAGCGGCTGGACCTGAAGATTTTTCTCGAAAGTGGACACTGTTAGGGTTTACAGTATAGGCTTCTACCTTCCTTAACAAGGTGATCCGTGCACTCATACCAAGAAATTTGATGTAAATTCGATGATGTTGATGCATATGAATTATTGTTACCGGTTTATTATCTGTACTTATGTGAACGTCGTTTTCATTACAGCTTCTAAAATGAAAGCTATTGAATCTTTTAAAACGGATGTAGGAAAACATTTCAAATACAAAGATTTAGGAATTACAATACAATTTTTGAGGGTAAATGTTCAAGGAGCAAGGATGATTATATAATACTTTTGATTCTAAATGTCTATATCAAAGCGGTATTAGATTTTGAGGTTAGAGAGTTATGTAAAATACTGGCCTTAACATCTATTGAAACTGGATTATTAATTTACAATATATTATTAAGGACCAACCTACGAATGTATGTCAATCAGGTGCTGAATAATATTAACAATTTAGGTATTAGGGAAGATTAGGAAAGTATACAGTGGTCCTTTATGTAAGGCTTATGCATACGGTCCATCACGTATACTTTTACGTAACATGTGCGAACCGCATCCGAATCGCGCTCGGGTGAAGTGTTAAATCGTGCCTGGGCCAGATATTTCACGTATAAATTCCGTTACGTTTTCAGTTACAAAACCCATGAACTCAATAACAAGTAGAATAAATCAATAATATATACGCCCTTTTATAAAAAAGGGTATATTATTATAACGCCTACAGATTGTGCTTTGGTTAAATACAAACAAGGTATAAGGTGTTGAGCACCATAAGCTAACCGAAAATCATTTATACTAGTATTCATATCCTACCGACTAAAAATTTAATAGAAACCATACTCGCATAAGGTTCCAACTGAATATAAACCAGGAACGGATCGAGTTGAGGGCGTATAATGTTATAACTTAGCTACTCATGCGTCGGTCGCGAATCAGATACAATATATATAAAGTTATAGATCAGCTACATTCGCGCCGATTTAGAACCGCTTATATATAAAAATATCCTTAACGCAGCCCGTAATTCCTTTGATTTTACCCTTTCCCTTCTTTAATTCACCTTCATTTCGTTTAATTTCTTTTAATCTTTCTTTCGAAAACCTCATTTCCATTTTTTCCTATGTAATTTAGCATTTAATTTATACAAACTTTTATCTTCCCGGTAACTAGTTACCTTTTAAATCGCTTCTTCCATATCCTTCATCCTACCTATTATTATCATATAACCGACATTTTTAATAAGACAGGTATAAGTTACCCAGTCGCAAAACTTTTGATAAAAACGATTAGCTTCCCTACAAAGTATACCGTTCATTTTGAACGTTACCCTTTGAACCTTAATCTTTTTGTAAAATACCTTAATATAATCGAGGACTTGTTAGTAATGAGAGATAACGTAGATGAAAGAAAGCGTTCCCCTATATAGGTTTATAATTCCAATATATTATAAATATGTTGTTTGTTAAACTTAAGGGTGCCACAAGTGCACGTGGTGTTTACAACGCGTAAGTATATCGCGTTTGCCAAGAAGCATAGAAAAAAATAAATCTATAAATAATTTTATACAAAACTCAAGTATATAATAACCATTTTTATAATTCGTTTTGGATATATAATTGCCTGCCGTTTTTTTCTAGCCCATACGCCCTATAATCCCAGCTCATCGCCGCCTTCCAAAATAGTACCCACATTTCATTTTTGTTACATGAGCGTAATAGGGATGTTACGAGTCATAAACTTATCTTTGCCGTAGTTTTTTCGATCCTAGTAACCAAATTCTCCCGTTTAAGCGATATCGTTCGAGTTTAAGGTGTACCGATTATTACAGCTGTATAAGCCACGACGCCTCAGTTTATATCCCCATAGCTCACTTTTCTTCCAACTCCGTCGTCGCCTGTTATGCCCCTATTCCCGTCTCTTATTAACCGTAACCATACGCTTTTTTATAAACATACGCTTTTTTATAACCGTACTTTAATCTGGAAAGTATTTTCTCTGGTAACCGCTAGTAACCGTCGCAAAAGGTTATATAACACCGCCTAAAACAGTCTGAACGATATTGCTACCCCATACTAATCGCTTTTAGATAATATTAATTACAAACATCGAAACGTAGTAATAAATATTGAAAATTTTACCATAAAGGTTTAATATTCTTATCCGTATCTCATCTATTAATTTAATATATAAAAAGACCTATTGGGCTAATAAGGAGCGTACTGAACATAGTGTTCAATCCCAACGCATAACGTTGTCATAAATGGAGGTGTTATAGTTTTTCGTAACCCGCCTAGAAAAACGCTTTTCTTACTCTGTTTCACATTATCTTCGTCGATCGACATCCTCTAACACTGGGAGCCGGAGCAAATAAGGCTTCTAAGTTTGTCGGCACTTTTTTTCATTGAAAAAAAAGTTAATAAAATATTTTTGAAATAAAGTTTAATGGGTTTTCATAAGAACCGCCTCGAAGTCTTATAATTATTTGATAAAGCCGTGCATTAAATACCCGGCCTTATTGGTCGTATAATAAAATAACAGTAATAGAATTTTCTTCTATTCATTATCCTTGTATTTATTTTGATACAACGATATACTTAATGTTAGTTTCATGAGGTATATTTGACGCTAGTATTGAAATGTCAGGTTATCAGAAAACCTAGCGTCTCTCTATCTCACTTCAAATTAATCCAAAGCTGCAGGATATTTGTAATATCTAAAACAAAAATTATTTAAGTTTGTTATACTCATTTTACTCATTCAATATACAACGGATATAACTCGTCCCTATTTTTCCTGTCAAAATATCATGGACTTGAAATTTCTTATATATATTATTTACCGTATCATTGATCATGAAAAAATGGCCCAGGCTGATTTCGAATAAAATTTTCAAGTAAAGGGAATGCGTAATTACATATTGGACTCAAATTACACAAAATACGGGGTATTTATTAAGAGTATTAAAAACGATATTCGACGGATTTGTGACGTTTATCATGCGGTATTTATTGTGAAACTAGTTGAGCTTCTTATTCAGATAATTTGTCCCAATATTATACAAATTACTTTAAACCTAATTGTCTATCTTATATCGTATCACCGGACGTCGCCGACGGTTTATGGTTTTCTTTATTAATTATTAATTTTATGATATAATCGCTTAAGTTAACTCCATACCGTTTATAGGTATGCCAAAAAACGTAACGGCTCGACTGAACAAGCTGGTTATAAATTTTATATCTTGTCTTCCTTGAAAGGAAAGAGATATTCGGTACCTTTTATTTAATCTATTTCTTTTAAATCGTATAATCGTCCACTTTTGGTTATTTAGTACAAATTAACTTATTGAAAAAATCAATATTTAGTTAAATTGCAAAAAAGAGACGATCATCCTCAAGTACTTTTCAACCTCACAATTTACCTAATCGTTGTCACCGTTCGTTTTGGGGTCATATACTGATAATAAATGTCATTTAACTCCTGTTAAAATTATAATTTCATTTGAGAACACCTAAATCATCAGAACTACAATCGTTGATAATTAATATAAGTCATTTATAAAATATATACTATACATTTTGAAAACTCTTCGCATATACCTTAAGGTTTATGAACTATATAAATTTTAATAACATGAATTTTAAATATCGGGTTGTAAAATGAATGAATACTGCGAGTAGTTATTAATAATAGGTAAATATTTTCATAATATCAATGAAAATGTCAGAATAGTAATCATTTAACATAAAAAGAAGGTAGATGAATTCCTATCGCAAGGTACAACTAAATTTCGTATCCTTATACTATATTTATGTTTTACAAAATCTTCCAATATTAAAACCAATTCTTTACAAATAGTAATCATGTTGAAGGATATAGAATAATATCTTTTTACATGAATATACTATAATAAGCGAATCGTAGGTTTTTTGAAGTTTTTTATCGTTTCTAGTTTCTAATCCAATAATTGAAATCTGTTTAAGCAATATTACATACCCCTTTCATCGATATTTTAATTCGAAATTGATATAGAATATTTCATTTCAATTTGGAATCTCTTGGAGCCTTTGGTATCTGGTAATAGTTCAATAATATGTAACGTATCATTCGCCATACCTTAATGCCACAACTACGTTGAAATACCCAGCTGAAAAGCAAAATAGCTATTCAGTGTTAATGAGGTTAGTGGCACGAATACGAGCCGGGTCAATTACAAAATTACTATCATCGAAGTATAGTTATTCTTTTAGTTGCTATTTCAACTTGGTTTATCGTAATATAATAACAAAACCTTATTTTCAGAAAAAATATCTATATATGCTACGGCGATATACATTCCTCCAAAATACAAATTTATCGTCACCGTAATCGATATAATTATAACGACAAGTTGGAAGACCCGCGCGCGGTATTTCTTAACTTCGTTTTTATCCTATTACCTTCGAATTAAAGTATTGGGTCAAGCTTCATGGGTTACGGGCTAATAACATAAATAATAGTGAAGGAACAAAATAGTCTCGGCTTACTAGGTCTAATATTCCGAGATTAAACGGGGTAAAAACAAATACTCTAGTTCTTTATAATCTATTGGAATAGTAAAATGGGTATAAAGAATACTTAAATATAAAAGCTATGTATTTAAAAAAGATATTACCGCGAAAAACTCCTTATCATAAATAGTATAATTACCTTTTGCGGCCGATAATAGTACTAAATGATAAGTGATCGACTTAAGAATATTATTGTAGTATCTTTACAATAAGCAAACGTTGAAAACTATCCCCGAAAAATTGGTTTCCACTATTGTTAACCGATCGGAGTCCAAACGAACCAAAATTAAGAATTCAATAAATCATATTCTAATGTTTAAAAAACTTATTTTTTTCTATCCATCCAAACCCACCGGTTTTTCTGTTTTGTAAGCTAAATGAGATACTAAACTAATGAGAAAAGTTACTAATAAAGTTTCGATAAAAGTATGTAAACCCTAAAAAGCTTCTAATCTATTAAACAATACGAAAGAACCTTTATACGCGAAAGATTCGAAGTTTCATAGGATCGGCCTAAATACACATACCTATCTTCACCATAAATATGATGTGTTTCACTTTTATAATCTCGAAATCCTATTTTTTCAAATTCAAATTAAACCTGAAGTTACGTAGGCGCTTTAAAACCATATGGATCTTCGTTATATAATCTAGTTAAAAGCTTGGAAAACAAACCTAAAGGTAGTTAAAGTAGACCGTAACAAAATTATATAGGATGTAAATAGTTAGGTAATTAATATAACACTGAAATATCGCTAACGACACCGCTAACTTAAAATATATAACTAACTCATCGAAAAAGCCGGAATATGTATAAAAAGCCGTTAGTTTTTCTTAACCAGGTGCAACTCGAATACGATAAAAAATTAACCGATTATCCAATTTCATTAGTTATGTTAACTTAGACAATACGCGTGATGTTTTCTTACTGAAAAACAGAGAACAACAAGCCTACTAGGGGATTTTGTCTAAATCCTAGTAATTAACGTAAAATAGGTACACCTTCTCCAACATAACAATTAACAATAATAACATTGCCGCCAATAAAAAATTACACATATCTAACCCTTATCTATTAATTTGATAACATATGGCCGAAATTCAAAATGTTGATTTCATAATATCAAATATAACGGCCGCCATAATATGTCCAGGAAAGACCCGTTTTTGTTCAATTTAATATAAATATAGTAATCGAAATTCCTCCAATACGAGAGCAAAACCTTTACTTTTTCCTTATTAAATAGGTTTCGGAACTCCGTTAATTCGAGTGGGAGGCGGGATCAATTATCATCTTCTTTTATAACCGTAAGCGCCGTGAACTACAAAATCCGTATTATCTAGTGAAATCTTGTAGTAAAAGCCAATTATAAATAGTCTCTAATACGTTTTATCTTACATTAAGTTTGGGTCACAAGTCTAATAAAAATAGCTTTTACAACATCTTGATTATCCCCTTACATAAGGCTTAATATTATCTTATTAATTACTATCCTTCACTAATTTTCAATTATCAAGCGATTTCCCCCGGTGTTCAAAATCACTTATTAATATTATAGTTATAATATTCCTAAAATTATATAATACACCATTCCGAGAATAATATATACTAACATCGAATGAAACTATTTATTAATATTTATGTAAAACTTTGCGATATACGTAATATATATATGTCGTTATAACCATAACAATATACTAAAATTTCCAAAATATAATAGCCGAACTTACTCCAACCTTAAACACTACACTAAAACCTTGCTTATAACATGATAATAATTACAACTCGAATTGAGCTGAGTATCCTGAAAGTAAACGTTATTTAAAAGTATAAGGATAAGATATAGATTCTAATTTATACGTGGTTTAATTAAACTAAACTCCTTTTTATTCTATCTTACAACTATACCGGTAAGGTTACATAACTCTGAAACGAAACTACGTTGAAGAGTTAGGCTTCGCCCATCGCCGTTAATAAATTTTTTTTTTTCAACTTCTCGACTTAAACCCTATAAAGCTATGTCAGAGGAATATCTGGACGATGTTTATAACTCCATTAAAAGTGGTCCAAAAATACAACGTAAATAACATCTTGTAACCTGTCTAACCTAATGTTCCTCCGTTATTATTCACGTCATTCGGTGTTTTTAATACTGGATTTAAATTGAATCAACTTTTTAAGGTAGCCGACCGCGATTACCAAAGCTCTCTGACAGATATTGAAACAACATAAACCACTGTTATAATTATATCTTCGTTCGTACGCGATACCCATATAAAGCCCAATAAATATTGTCTATATTGCCATTGCGAATCTGAAACTTCTAGCTTATTGATGAAATCACGATACTCTATTAAGGTGATTATATGATTTACACGATTAACGCTTATTATAATAAGCTTTTACTTGATATCTGTGGAAATATATAAATAACAATGATTATATTTAACGGCAGAAAATTCAACTGTACCCTCTACTTAGACTACTGACATCTCAAAATTGATAAAGAATAGTGCCTCTAAGTTTTCATGATTTATAAACAATAAATTTAACTTAATCAAAGTCTCATTCAAATAATAAAGATCGCCAAAAATATTCTTAATATCATCGACTAATTTGCATATATTACATATTCCATTGTATCTTTGGCTTATTAGGAAGCCGTAATAGCTTATTCAATAGCTAATGTATAACATCTCATTATGTAAAAAAACGTGTCTTAGCCTTCTTTGATCCACATCTTATCTATTTTTGATGTAAATTCGATCGTTTAGCGCATCTCCGCCAAATTAACCGTAGATGTATCGAATTATGATTAGTTACGCCGTTTTTGACCGCTCTAAGACGCGGACAAGTCAGCCATATAATTGTTAGGTTGGCTTCGAATTGCTCAATTTTTGTAACGACTTAGGTGAAATTTGATGTAAAAAAATACGAAACAGATGGGTGGAAGATATAAATCGATAAAGACGTTAAAAATGAGGATTTTTAAATCTGAATCAATGCAAACGCGATATAGCTTATAACGTCACAAGGGCAAGATATATCTGCCCAAATTGGCATCGAAGTAGTAGAAGGTTTGTTCGTAAATGTCAAGGACTGGGGATTCGTTGATGGCTTATCCTCCTTTGTAGCATTAAAATATGATGCAAAATCATAAATATTTGATAACAATTTATCTTGTATGAGAAATATTCCATTCAAAAAAACAAAAAGAAATCTTAATTGCATATTATAATCCAACCTACCAAGGTATCCCAAGTAGATACTAAATGATATTAATAATTGAGGTACTAAGAAAAATTAGAGAAGTATACAATGGTTTTTTATGCAGAACTTATATGTATGGTTCGTCTCGTACCCTTTTACGTGACATCTGCGAACCGCGCCCGGACCGCGCCTAGACCGAGCTCGGACCGAGTGCTGTACTGCGTCCAGGTTGAATGCTGCACGTGTAAATTCCCTTACGACCAAAGCCTTATAACCTCTCAACTCAGTGGCTAGTAGTCTAAGTATATCACATAAATCTTTCAAAGTAGGCTGATATTGTATAAACAAAAAAGTATAAGTTAGGTGTTGGTGCTTCAAGTTATATAATATGGCTGAACAAGTCCAACATTTCATTCCTTATGTTAATACTTTTAAGTTTCGGATATCATCATTAACAAAAAAATACAATATTTTTAATTGACGCCTTGAGTTAATCTCACTATTATTAATCCCGAAAATCATTAGTGGGAAAAGAAATAATTTAGGTATATTATATCCAAATTATACTGATTTTACCCAATATAATTATAATCATTTCAATAAACTTTAAACGAAATGTCAGTACGACTCCGACTAAATGAGATACAATTCAATAAAAAAGTCGAATTTCAAATACATAATTCAAATCGTTAATAGTACTATTTCCTTATTTCTCAAACAAGAATTTAAAGTATACCTTTCTTCTATATATATTGGATTTGTATCTATTATAAGAGTCATGTAAAACTTTATTAGAATGAAGAACCTGTTTACCAAACACCGTATAACCATTATCATTATAGTTTTTTTTTATTTTTTATAATGAAGGTGCTATGAAATTATTTAAAGACTCTGAATATCATTAACGTACATGGTATATTCCTTTTGAATAGCTCTTTGTTAGAGATGCAATAGAACGTGATACAATTGATTCAAATAGGTTTTTGCAGATGAATAATGAGTTGATGGCTTCATAAACTATTGTTGAGGGCAAAACACGATTGAATAATACAAAGGCTCGAGTTGATTAAATTGAATCAGTTTAATAAGTTATGATTTATATTCATCAATACTTGAATTCAATCATAGTATTATAAATATGATATAGTTGGGTGATTATTACTTTGAACTTCAAAAGTGTTAATAAAAAACTATTGTTGAAGGTTATTTATTTAAATCGGATTTTACATATCTTTTTTCTTTTTATATCTACCTATCCTATTACTCTATACCAAGTATTCTTCACCTTTCTTGTTACATTTTTAGTTTATTGTTTTTCTTACTTATAAAGACTGAATAGAAGGTATTTTTTAGAGAGTATATTGAAGTATAGAAAATATAATCCATATGTAAGAATTAATATCAAAGATTAGAAATACTCTAAAGATAAGGATTTTGACTGCAGTACTAGCCGTAGTACTAGAAAATAGTATATAACTAAAGAATAGTACAGTACTAAGGAATATTATTCCACTTTGAAATAGTATACTACAAGAAGATAATATGCTTCAAAGTATAGAAAGATCGAGATAGAGATGCAAATTATTTTGGGTATTTGTACTAGTATCTACTTGTACAAGGTCTTGATCATGACGATCGAGATCTATGAGGATTGTCTTGACTATATGTTAAAGGAATCCCCAAGTAGACTCTAAGTATTCTAGGAATCCATAGACCTATAAAATATTTTCTTGCATGGGTAACTTCAATAAGCGCTTTCCTCACCCGCCTCCCCCCCATATACGCATATAATATATATAGCGTCTATTTATATCCCTGTATTCAAAGAGAAAATAATATGTTACAGAGTTGCTATAACCGTTTAGTATAGTTAAGAAGGAGTGAAGAAAGAGATAGAAATGTAGTGGAGAAGTGGTAGAAAAGGGGCCGGCGGTAAGAAATATAATGTTAAAAGATAGAAACGTATTATAAAAGAAACTAATAACGAATAATTTGTAAGTTGTATAAAAATTAAAACAGAAGCATCTGCTTTAACATGTATTGAAAAAACGATATATAATAAAAACGTAATATTAAAGCTTACCTTATAAAATACAAATTACAGAAGAAATATTGTTGAATATTAGACAGTAATTTCTATTGAATCCAATATAGAAAAAGAAAAGATAAACTTCATCTTTAATACATTGAATAGTTTCGATATAACTTGATAAAAAATATATACTTGTGTATATTTACTCCTTTAATATGCTGAAATAGTATGGTATGTGAAATAAAATTGAGTTTTACTAATAATTTCAACCAAATCAGTTAAATTCTGTGATTCAAACTTGACAAAAGTTATTATATCCTGTTATATTCGAATTCATAAGAGTTATACCCGATCTTCATGGAAAATGAAACATATCATATGTTTTAATTCTTTATAAACTTTAGGTTGAACCTTGTAAAACGTTGCCTTAGAGTTCCAATTTATGTTGGATTTAATAATGATATTCAATATTTCCTACCTGAATATGTTCTGAATTGACGGAAGTATATGACAGGACTTTAAGAATAATTCAATCTCGTCAAGTTGAGGAAATATGTTAAGTTGAAGTTTAAATCACATTTTGCAATCCCATACGCGGCGATTATAGACTTTCGCTCACGGGTTGGCTTGCACAGCCGATTCGTCAGCAAGGTCGCTGTCTAGAATAAGCATTGTGTGCAACTGTAACGCAATGCAACCAACTATCAACGGACTCACACACACATAGTACTAGTCAGTGAAACCGTGGACGGACAGATGATAGATCCCTGTATGACAAGCATGAAAACTCCGGCCTTCCACAGATCTGCAGAACTCGTACGATGCCCCATGAACACCCCCATGCATTCAATCGGACATGTGTAATGGGCCCGAGGCGCAGCTGACTCCGGCATCCCACGCATACTGACACAAGAATGAAGTCGGACACTACGTATTGAGTCGAGTGAAGATGGCCTAGATAGGCCTTTGCTGGGAAGTTCAGTCAGGCTGGTGTGACATGGGATGGCATGGCCAAGCCGTTCCCAAAGGGTCAGCCTTGCTGGGCACAGGATACGGTCCGCAAGTCAATTGGATGGTGGTGATAAAGGCTAAAGAGTGGAAACCTCGGGGGTTTTCGCGGTTGAGGCCGTGAAGGGATGAAGCATGGAGTAATACGTAGTAGGCACCGGTCCGGTCCATGCGTTGATGAGGCCTTGGGGTCATTCGCTGGGATGGGACGAATGACAGCGAGAGGAATCATTTTCTTGCAGATGATGTGTGCCGGCGTGCCGGTCGGAGGCACCGGACCGGGAAACGCAGCAGTCAATTTGGGGTCCAAAGGAACACTTGCGGGAGAGGCTAGTTTACATAATTCATACAACAATACCAACCTCATACCAAAATTTTCTACCCTATTCCTCTTAACCTTGAGTTATCAGACCTTGATTAATAACATTGATAACTGTGAATTCAAAAATATATCTTTTACAAAACTACTAGTTTCTGGTTAGAAGAAGTGTATTATTCAAACAATTACACATATACTGATAAATAATGGATTTATATCCTTAGTTCAACAATTACAAAATATATATCAACTTTTTCGAAGCTACTTTAACTTAGATATTACAAATAAATTTTTATTTCGTATATTTTAATTGATATTAATAGTAGATAAACAAAGATTAGTCATTGTACAATTAATACTTGATTTTTGAGGGTGTTTCATTTAGTTATTTGAACAAGATGATATTGATATGTTGAGGCATCGAATTAATAAGCTTATATATTATCCTTTATGATAATTATCAATCTTTCATTATATATAATATCGACATATGTTTGCAATTTTTTCGAGTTATTTGGATATTATCTGTTATCAATAAATGTTTTTTGTATTGAAACGAGATATAAATTCAGGTCAGTTTGGCTAGAGTAGTTTTGTATATACCAGAAACGACTGCAATAATCAATATAATTGCGATCCTTACACATATAACTAGTAAACTCCAATTTTAGTCTTTTAGGTTTTTCTTTAAGAGAACAGTTTTTTGAATCGGTTAAAACGTCTCTTTTCACAGGATTTTTTTTTTTTTTTTTCTTGGTATATGTTAGTACTCAAATAAGTCTTATCCTTATAGAATAGTCGAGTCTGGTGAGGTTTACAGTACAACCTACACAGCTACTCCTATTGAATTTTCTACTTCTATAATCCATTATATTAGGACTGCACCTTGATACACCTACTCCATACATAACAAGCTTTTGTGTTAACGTCACTGTTATTATACCAAAAAAAATTACTTCTCTACTTACGCGTATATAGCAATTATGATGAAATGCTACTGTTCACCCTTAATTTACCAGCTCTCCAACGAGTCACATTTTTGGTTATTTTGCCAACGCGTGTTTATAAAAGCGTGTCAATACACGAAAGTACAAGATTTCGAAAATTAACAAGGGAAGAACTGCAAGCATAGCGGTGGATTTGCAGGCTGCCTGCCATCAATATATTAATATGTATCAAAAACATTGCCCGTTCGAAAAGACGTCTTAACCAGTGCATAAAAGAGTTCTCCAACTTTTTATATATGAATAAACGTATTAATTTCTGTCTTAAAAACTATATTTTGAACTTATATATGTATTATTTCAATACTACAAACCAAATAATAATGATTTCATTCCCATTGAATACGTTTGTAAATGAGTTACTTGTAATTATGACTAGACTTTTCTATAAAAAACTGCTTGAAAAGATGAGGATGAAACAATTGTAGAAAAACGTATCAAAAAAGTCTAAATAAAAGGGAACTGGTAATAGTTATCTAGCTAAATTATTGTCCTTAATTATTTTAATACCTTTTTCTCTCAACATACCTTTTAAAACATTTTAGCTTTATTTTTCCCTTTTATTCGCGGTTGTTATTATAATTTTAACTATTATTACACACCGCACATTGAATGAACCAGCTCCAAACCTAATAGACTACTATATCGGTATGGGTCTCTACTGTTAACTTTTTGAAATTCTTGTTTTATCACCTATATAAACAAATACACATAAATCAACTATATTATTTCACTATATCATAACTAAATTTTTTTATGAGATCAATCCTAATGATTGTCGTTACTACGAACGAACGAAAAACAATTTTTTTCTCTCTATGCAAATTTCAACATACTATCTTTTTCCATCACTTCAAGTGACAGTAAATAAGTTTTTCTTATTTTATAAGTGAACATTCAAATTGATTATAGTATTAAATACAATATGAAAAGGAATGAATTTTTCTACTTCAATTTGACCCCAACTATTGAAATACTGATATAATAATCAATACTAGATTTTTAATATCCAAAACTCACTTTAATACACTCGTTGAAGTATTTGAAACTAATAATCTAGCTTACGCCACTAGAGTTTTAACAACTATATAAATAGCATTTTTTTTATTCTACTCCACAACCTCTTTTCTTATTTAGTAACTGAAGCTTATTAAAGATCATCAAAAAGTATAAAATTGTTACTGATGCATTGAACATAACATCTCGAAAAAGTAAAACATTCACGAAATTGAATCAAGTATAATAATATAACTTGAAACAAAAGCAAGTGTTCAGTTCATTCTTTTCAAAGCGGCTTTAATATTATTACGATGTATTTTACATATATTATTCCCAAAAATTGCTGCAAGATTCACAGGCGATGAAAGATGTAATTGAATATGAAATTGTGGATTTCAACTGTCAAAACCACTTCAAACGTTACTAAGTCGCCGATAATACTTGTAAATTCAATTAATACTTCAATCTATCAATTATTGGGAAAGCTTTCCTTAATTTTTTTACCTTTTCAATCCCTATAGCAACGAAAATCCGATTATTGAAAAGTTAAATATAAATACCATGACCGATAATACGATTTAACCTGATTAAAAAAATCAAGCAAAAGCAAGGTGAGGTCATGAGGCCTTCACCAAATAATACGTTACTTAAAACCTTGCCATCTACGTGAATAGCAACTATAGCATTATTCAAATGAAAAAATATGATGTTTGCCATATTTAAACCTAACTTTCTATTTCAAACATCCGTTACAAGAAATTTTCCTCTCGAAAACTCCATATTTTTCGTGATAGAACAACTAGAAATATTATCGAATTAAATATAACACTAAAGATACCTCACCACAAAAATGACGACAAATGAAAACCCTTTTAATCAAATTGATATCAAAATCGCAATGTTACAGGCTAGTGCCTGGCTAGTATTACCAGGGATCCAATCCTAGTAGTTCTACACACTCTTACAATGCTCTAGAGCAGGGAGGAAGCCGTATAGGGACACGCTTCCATACGTCACGTGACTGGACTACACCTTCTTAGCTCTATAGAAGCTCACTAGTGGGAACTACTCCTTTCTCTCTTTATCGAGGTTAATAGAAAGTATCCGACCACATTGAGCGACAACTCTAACTTGAGTCCCTTTACACGCAAAAACAGAAGAAAATGTTAAAAAATCTATATGTAACACCACAACAAAGGAACTTATAAATCCTACTTTGAACTAGCTCATCAATTATATTTACACCTTAAAAACACTTAATCATGACTGAAATCATTATAAACCTTAACTGTTTCGTTACAATCCTTAATTGATACATTTATAATAAAATATTCACTGGCACCAACCAATATTCCATATGATTCCACAACAACGACCACAAATCTCAATTTACCGTAAAATACATCCGTAAATATAATAGCGATAATTAAATTGGTCAAGATAATCATATAGATGATTTAAATTACTGCGACAGTGTTACCGCAAACGCTTGGAAAAGAAGCAACCAGACCATCTACAATATGATTCAATCATGAAAATGTTTTCATAATTAGTACAATGCAGCCTAAATAAACTCAAACTCATATCATAACCACTTAAATAAATTGAATTCAAAGTCTCTTGTCTGGGGCGCACGTAATTCACGAATAACAATAATGAAAGCGACAACACGTATAATAACACTTTTCTTCCTACCTCTTATACTTCACGTAAATATTGAAAAAAATTAAATTTGAATATTTTTGCACGAAATGGTTAACTTGAAAAAAAAGAAAAAATTACTGAAAACCTTCAATTAAAATTATTATTATTACGAATGTTTTACTGTATATATATGTAATTGTTGAAACAGCATTTAATTGCAGTAAATCAGAATTAACTATATTGATTTTAAGTTGATTTATTTGTTTGTTAGTTCACGGTATTGAATAAAGGTCATCTATAGAATGTACTCAATTCATAATTGGGAGCGGACCAAAAAGCTGCACATATAGAATATAGTGGAAACTAGTTAGCGGTTGGCTAAACTTTGAAGTAACTATAGCACCACCTTTAATATAATACAATTATTACTTCAACCACGATTTTAATCGATTACATTAAAAAGATGAAGTTCTACTGGGGCTAATTAGTACGTATGAGATTGAATAGATGTTATCTAAGTAAACGAAAAAGTTATTTTCTAGCTATTACCTTTCAAAATTACATAAGATGGAGGAAGCATTCATACGAAATTCCTTTACAAGATGCGTAGTTCTCAGTAGTAGCCATGAATGGATCTTATAGATTGTGCAGTTATTTACATCATTTTATTAATAGTGATTGTATTGTTATTCAAAATATTAAGAAATATTGATTGAACTAGTTTTGAAAGACAAACGATAAAATTAACTGTTAAAAGTCTATTTTCTTTTTTCAAATCATACAATTTTAAAGTTAGGAATCAACCATATCGTCAAAGTAGTTTAACGATTGAAATGACTACTATTGCAACTCGAAAAATCATAAAAGATCAAATCTTAAAACTTTTTTTACTTGAAATAATAACTTTGATGATGTATAACCTACGACTTACCCCTCTATCTCAATTATTCCCCCCTTACTACTACCTTACACTACTTTAATTTGTGTCTTTACACGTTCTTTAAGCATTTAATCGTTAAAATAAATACCGAAAATGCTAAGATTGGTATTGTTACCGTCACCGCTAAAAAGAAAGCAATTTAAAGTTTCAGTTACACAAAACCTCTCCGAAATCATATGTACTCATATCACGGCGCCAAGGATAAAACCGGAATACATGGTTTTTTAAGAAATCAATTTGTACCTGAATACATCGAAGTGAAATCCAACAGTGTTTAAAACACTTAATGCCTATTTTATGTTAATTCTATAGTCGTCGAAGAAACTATCCAAATAATAAAATACATAGTCTAAATAGACGACATGAAAAATATTGTTATGAACTCAGGAAATTAGCCATTGAGTCTATAGGTTACGTGACTATACGCGTAACGTGATATGTAGTACCTAGCCCGGGCGCAGTTAGGGCGGGGTCTGCGGACATTAAGTGCGAGGGCACGTGTTATACTGTGTATATTACTCCTGCACAAAGGAACTCTGCAACCCTTTCTAGTCTTCCTTAATACCTAAATTGGTAACTCTATTCTGCCGTTACTTGGTATACGTTTATAGGTTGAATTATAAGATAAAATTAAGATTTCCTTTCATTTCTTTCGAGGAATATTCCTTATAATAAAGAAATTGATCGCAAATATTAATAATTTTATATCACATTTTAACGACATCAGTGAAAATAGGCCATCGGCGAATATATCGTTCTTTACTCTGGTAAATATACTTCTCAACCCTCTGGAGAAAACTTGAAACGATATAGCTCTTCTATAAGATATCGTAAGTTATATCACGTTTACGTTAAACTAAATATAATTATCTATTGAATTGACTTTCGTATTTAACTTGACCGTTAATTTTTCACGTTTAATGTCGCTCAAGTAGCATTCAAAAGTTAACAACTTAAAGCTGGCTTAACGACAAATACGATTAATTTCTAATGTTTCAAAGTAATCTAAAACGGTATGAATAACTATAATTCGATACATTTGCTTTTACTTCGACGATAAAGCGTTTATCGATCGAATTTATACTCAAAAATAATAAAATGTAAATTAGAAAAAGCTGGCAAGACTTTTCATAGTTAAGGGTATATTATACACCGGCTATTGAACAAGCTCTTGCGGCATATTATGAGGTAAAAAGGTACGAAAGAATATATATTATAAGTAGGTTTTTAGATTAAACTAAGGTTGTTTTTGACGACTTTCATCGTGAAGATAAAGTCTTGGCTGGGCTTAGAATTTTGTATAAACGATAAAAGCTTGTTGGTATTACCCTTAATTCAATTCTAAATGTTATTTATTGAAGTAAGTGGTTTGGATTGACCTTTGACCATTAAGTGTAATTATCTTTACCTTTGCATGACTCCTCGTATTTATAACAAATTTATTATAATAGGCGTTTGCCCTATTAATTGTATAGCTGATTTGGTAAAATACTGCGAATTTGCTAACGAATTGAAGTTTTTGAATTTGAAGCGAAGTTTGGATTAACAAGTATTAGACCCCGTATAAGTACCGTGACTGAATAGAAATAAAATTATAATAGGAGTTTATGCTGTTTAGATATTGTCGTCAAAAAGCCGTCGAATCGCGGTAGTCTATTCTAATAAACACGCTCAAGATAAGATTATAATTGAAGACTACAGGCGACGTGAGTAATGATTGAGGAACGCTGGGGTTGTCAGGCAGTTAATATTTATCTATGTTATAACTTTTTGGATTATTTTAATAGGGTTACGAACTCCGCCCGACTATTCCTCCGACGTAGGTGTATAGGGTTTAAATCGAAAGGTTAGATATAGTTTTTTCATTATCGACGATGGGGGAAGTCTGACTCCTAAATGTAGTTTCGTTTAAGAGTTATATAACCTTACCGGTATAGTTATAGAATCGAAAAACAAGGAATTTAATTTAATTAGAATACATACAAATTAAGATGCATTTTTATCCTTTGACTCTTAAATGAAACTTACTTTCTGGATACATAAATCTATTCTAGTTATAATTGTTACTATATTATAAACGAGGTTTTAACAAAAATGTTAAAGATGAATGAAATTCAGTAATTGTATGCTTGAAATTTAGTAAAAGTATTAAACTTACAATAAAATACATGTATTACTTATGTGTCTAAGATTCGCGTTAATATTAATAACTAGTATAGCCCAATATCAATATATATCATTCACAGAATGACCAAAGATAAAAAATTTGAAGTATTATAGATACTATATTAATAGGTAATCTTGAATTTTAGCGAAAATAGTTGATGAATCAATAGTTAGGAGGGGTTAGTGGATGATATAATATCATTACGCCTTAAGTCGAAGAATATTTGTGGTATTCTAAAATTTTGTTTTATTAGTTTAGCGACTCGGTTTCAATGAGCGACATAATCTATAGGGAATCATTCATATTTAGTTTTCGCTATAAGTCTTTATGTGATAATACGAATGTTGTAATTAATAACGCTAACGGTTGTAAAATAAAAGGAAAATTGGTCATATCTCCTGATTGAGTTGAGGAAGTTCCGCGATTTGTTTTACAAGGATAAGGCAACTTCTTTTGTCGGTATGGTCTCTATCCTTTAACATAGTAGAAGGGTAATAATAAAGATCAGTATTGAAATATAGTAGGAAGATAAGATATAGAATGGAGAAGAAGCATTCGGATATTGCATGCTACAGGTGAGAGGTTATAACCTCTTACCCAAGCAGTGGCAGTTAACCATTTACTTTGCTAATCTCACCTCTAAGAAGTGGAATTTTACCATACACTTTGCCAATATCACTTCTAGGTAGTGGAACGTTATTATACACTTTGCAGGAATACTCCTTACCAAGTAGCACGTTACTGTACACTTTGTAGAGGTGTAATATGTATCGTGGCCACTTACTAATTATAAGGATATATGGTAATAGACACACAGGTATTTTTTGTCTTTCACCATTACGGCTTATATTCATTATTTAGTACTGATACTGTCATTTATGACGTAATTTGTATCCGTAGATGAATAATGATATTTTGGTTATAATATAGTATATATCTGTGATTTGGTAATAATAACGTAGTTGCGTGAAAATTTTAAAGGTTTTAATTAGTAGATTTTAGCGACGGTAATAATTGTACTAACGGTTTGGTTAGTTGAAATAATTGGTAACGCTATGATTATCCATATCGTTTATTGTTAATTCCTAAATTGAGAAAATTATAGAAGTGTTATAGGGGTGATTACGGTATTACATATTTTTGGGTCAATATAAAAAGATACAACGTTATTGGTTGAGGTCAAACTTATTTTCTTTTACCCTTTAAAAACACGCCCCTATTATTAACGTAAATCCTAACTAGTAATTAACGTACACAAACTTTACCTATTATACCAATTATATCATTTAAACCGCGCCTATAAGTAGGTTATTTAACCAAATTTATATATTGACCTCGCTTGAAAATAGATGTCGCGTAAAAAATAGGTCGTTTAAGCGCCGTTTGGAGCGGAAGTGTAGGCGCAACTAGGCTATCGCCGTTGCCTCGCACCGCATCGCTGCTACTACTACCTCTAGTACTGCCTTATCGGGTAATAACTTATTAATAACAGCATTCTTTTTTGCCGCATCCCCCGCTACCGTCGCCACCGACCCCGCTATTACCTCTTTTCACCTTTTCCTTCCTTTCCCTTTATCTTCTCTCCCTTAGGAAGAGGAGCGAGGGGCTTTAAAGATTATAAACCTTAATCTTTCCTTAAAGGTAAACAACCTATTACCTGTAAAGATCAGTCTCTTTCTCCGCCATAAACTTAGATTAGCGAAGTTGCAACGCGGTCCGTATTGTTAATTTTCCTCGTACATTACGTTATATCAATATCATTATCGACGAGGTAGTCGATACCCACCTTTTTTCCTGCCTTGAATTACGTAGCATTAAGGTACATCGTAAGGCTTTTTTAACATATAAGGCGTTGAAATGGCGTATTTGGATTCGTAGCCCCAGGTCGTTAATAGATACGCTTTACGTACTGTATGTTGCGTCTGCTACCAAGGGTTAGTTTATTAACGATTACCATCAAAACAGGGGTCGGATGACCCACTTATACTATTACAAACGGATTAATAACGGATACGCCATCATTCCGGTAGTTTTAAAGATGTAAGCCGAGACTGTATTACGTATCCACTGTCTTTATGGTAAGTTTACTTTAAATCTGTATTCCCAACCGCGAACTCAATTCCTTTACTTATACGAATATATCGCTTAAAGTTCTCCTAAAAGCAAACACTTTCGTAAATAACCAAAACAAACCGATATTAATTACTAAAAGGCGTTGACTGGTGGATCAAGGAGACAGCAGTCGTTGTTTCCTCTCAAAAGTGGGGCTTATATACATGCGTAAACAAATTTGACGACGTTATCTCGCGTCGCCGTAAAGAGAGTAAAGACCCCCCCATGTATCTACCTAAGGATAAACGTCTTAAGGCGCGGAGCTACCCCTCCGGTTATGCTGATAATGGCGTCGATGACAGTAATAGCGGTAATACTAACACTAAAAGGGAGGGCGATAAAGAGGAGGATAGTGGGGACGCGACGCTGCCCTCTCTACCTCTTTCTAGTATCGATTAGCTGCCTTTTTCTACCCAAGCCGACGCTCCTAGACATAGTATAGTAAGCCTTATAATAATAAGATTGCTTTTGAAAAAAAATTGTAACGTAAGAAGAAAAAATAAAAGGTAAAGAATAAAAGTAAATTTGATAAGGTCTTGATAAAAGAAAGAACGAGTAATAATACTTAAAAACGTTATGAATAGTTAAAATAAAAATGAAAATAACACGTTAAAAGCGGTACGAATTGTAAATCTAAAAAAAAAAAAATATTGCCAAAACGACGTAAATAGAGGATTCAAACTGCGACAAAATATTGGAAGCGATGTAATTCTACAAAATTAAAGATAAATATCGAATTTAAGGCGTAAAATACTTAACCTAAATGGGTTCATAAAACCTTTCTAATAACACTCACAAAAAAAAAAGGACTTGTTAATACGAGCTTCTTTAATATTTTGTTTGAGGCGCCTTTGATTATCATATTTGTAAAGTTCAATTTCCTTTTGATTCATTTTGTTTCCTGAATTTCGCGGCGTTCATACGATTCGTATAAGGTTAAAATTCTATTTATGCGGGGTTTTGCATTCTTATTACCTTGTTCGAATATATATTTGTAAAAATAGATTATTTTTAGTATAAATAATGAGAGAAGGGGGATTTAAACCATGGTTCAAAACGATTTTTCAGACCGTTATCGTTATGATAATTCTGGAATCGAAACTTCTAACTATATCGTAAATTGTAAGGCTAAAACATTTTATGTATGCAGTTTATACTTACTCGAGATTTTATGTTTTTTTCTTATAAAACGTAAATCTGTTACGGGTTAGTGTTTCATTACTGATAATGAAAACGATTGATATTTACGAGTTGCAATCTGTATTATGAGAAAAAAACCGTTCATGAAAATGAAAACTTTTATATTATATATATTTAACGGTACAAATCGTAAGCCTAGCGTTGCATTATTAATCTACTATGTAAGGAATCTGTTAAAATCTGTATATCTATTATGGGAACGGATAGTTTCATACTTCGCTTCGATTAAAAGTTCAATGACGCTTTTGTTTGTATAATTAATATAACTTGGGCGTTATATACGCATTGGTATTTGTATTTGTCGGCCCGTTTGGTGTAATTTAGAGCGATAAGGACAACTTTATTCAATTGACCCTTTTATATAGGGCTTAAAACACCATTCCAAAAAGCTATTGTTACGCCGTTAAAGTCGATTATATGGATTTCCGTTAGGTATGTTTTAGGTTTTGTTTTGAGTCCGGCTTGCAAAAACTTCGTTTTTTTAGATACGGAAAACGATTTGTTATACAACGTCAATTTATTATTCATTCACATACCTATTTATATAAAGCCTTTAAAACGTGTTGTCGAAACCAATAAGCAAAAGTCGAAGGTCGATCTAGCTTTTTCGAGCTGCGCTTTATTATACCTTTGGTAGGTGTTACATTCGTATACATCAACCTTAACTAATTCTTAAAGCGGTTTTATAATACGTAAAATCGTCTCGCGTAAATGGTATTTACGAAGGTTCGTAGTTATATAGGAATGAATACGCCGTTTAAACCGTTTCTAGTAATATATGAAAACTTATGTAATATTACGAGGTTTAATATAAATTTTATGAAATGTGTTAAAGGAGGCGACAAATATTCAAATAAAACGGTTGCTTACCCGTTACAGAGTAGGCTACTAAATTATAATATCTTTTTTTGCTATCATCATTATCCTTCTTTACTATAAAGCGGCTTTTGTTTATAAGACTTTCAGGTTTTATCTTTTACTTCGTATACGAAATGTATAAAAGAAAACCCTATAATCTTTGTGGATTATTAGTTCGAACCTTTGAAAGCGAAAAACACGTCATTCGATTAAAGAAGAGATTTCCATTTATATGGATTGTTCGAATAGGTTATTTAGGGTGGTAATAATGTTTTGGCAACGAAGGTTTAAGCTTAGCTTACTATTTGAAATTTTCTACTGGGTAATAAAGGAATTTGTAATAAAGGTTTTGAATCAACTCTTGTTTTTTAAGCTAAGTAAACATCCTTGACTTTGAAATCCTAACACTATTAGTATAAACGGGCCGGTTTCCTTGAGTAGAAGAAGTTCGAAAGTGTTATCCAAAGGATGTATTAAACTGATAGACGGTTTAGATCCATTATTTTAAAAGTAGTTCCGTCACTGTTATTAATTAAATTTCGGTTTTTGTCAGCTTTTTCTTTACCATTTTACTTTTGTACTTTCGTATCATTGTTTAAAAAAATAAACTCGTACCATTTAAAAATTACAAAAGTACATTGTGCTCTTTAAATCCATTAATTCTTTATAATCCAGTCAATTTATCATTTTTTTTTCATACTAGGGCTATAGACTGTACTGGGAGGTTTTAAACGCTAGCTTTATACGAGCATTTTCTTATAGCCAATACATTCAATAAATTGATTCTGGCCTGTATAAAATATACTTTCATTATAGTGTATGCCATAGTGTTTAGTTTTTATATCGTAACTCGTAACCATATTAAATTGGTATAAACTTCGTCGTAAATACCGAAGATAAAAATTATTGAAATGAGCCTCTTCGGACAAAATATTTCATTTACAACACTAACCTTTATTTACAGGATCAATTCCTTAAAACTGATACCCTTTAATTTTTAGTTAAAACAATATATGATTTCTCAAGCGATTTATTCTACCTTTTATACTTCTTGATACTATATAGTAATTTTCCCGGTATTTTTTAACACTTAATACCAGCGATTTAATTCCTGTAAACCATTTAGTCGATTTGATAGCCGTGCTTTCTTCTTAGGAAATTCAGTCCAAAAGTAGTAAGTGAACATTTAATTAAAAATTTAGTAAGATATCTTAATTATCCGTAACAAAAGTGTTTAGCGTAAATTTCACGCCCTGGAATAATATTATTACATCTACGGTGTATGATACTAGTTAGACGTTAAAGTATATGATGTTTAAGATTACTTCGTAATTAAAGTTTATATCGTCTGAAACGCGAAATTTCAACCGTTATAAGGCCTACGAATATAGTTAACACTAGTGGAAAAATTCCTCAATCACTTTAAACGATCCGTATCCTATATCTTTATATCCCACGACGTAAAGCAGCCGTGAAAGGCATTTCGTAGTTAAGTATCCGAATCGGTGGTATAACCTCTATAATTCCGGTTATATTGGATAAATGGTTTTCATTATACGTACTTCAGAAATATCATAGTTATTTCAACTTCAACCGAAATGGTATAGATGCTCTATCTGAAACGCGGACAAATTAGTTAATAGTATTTAGGACCTTAATCTTAAGATTATTTATACTAGCTAACGATTATATGAATAACGTTTTGAAGTCTATTATATAAAACTCAACCGGTTCGAATCGTGTATTTATAACAACCGTATCTAGTAACGAAGCCTTAACTTTACTAAATAGGACCTTCCGATATTCTTCTACTCGGTCGAACAAAAAAAAATTGAAATTTCGCTGCGAACGCATCGATTTATCGTTTTCTGGTGGTTAGGATTTCAGCTGCGCCAATACTAAGTAAAATACCCTAAAATAGGTTTATGTGCCTATCTAAAAGCATCAATTACGATACTATATAAACGTTGAACACGTTGTTTTCGTAGTATAGGCCTACGTTTTATAAGAAAGAGGTATCTTATAAGCGTATAGAAATTTGCTAGGCTGCTTTTTTATCCTAAGCTATTAGGTAAACATTATTACCCTTAGAGTTTTCCTTTAAAATGTGTATTCGTAAGGGTAGTTGTTAAGGTTATACTTTACGTTTTGATATTCGGTTACGCATGTTATCAAATTAAGTTTCATTTATTCTATGGGTTGGTAATTGGCCAGAAACTAATATTTAATCCAAATTTACTTATATACTGGGTAATAGGTAAACAAATAGCCGATATTACCGTATATAATATAATGTTTCTAAAAGCTTGTAAAGATTCGTATACTTTTCCGTAGGTATTACTATAAATATGGTAAGTTTCGCTCTTAGCCATAGTTTCATCCTAGATAGTAGTTATGTTATCCTCGGTTTCCAGGGCATTCCTTCTCATGTTTCTATTTTTAGTCACCGTATTTAAAACTTTTTCTTTGTTTGAAATACACTCTAAAAATTCGGTTTAAAACGTAGTACGTAGTTTTTGCAAAGTTTATTTTAGTAATCCAACCCTCGCCTTGGGTTTTCTCGGCTATAAATACCGATCCAAAACTCGCCTATCGGCGTAAGAACATTGTGAACGATATCTTAAGGCTCGTAAAAAAAGATTTTAAGTCTTCTTTTAACTTAAATAGAATAAGGTCAAAGTTTAAGTTTCTGCGGTATACTTTTGTAATTATTTAGCTAAATAATTTGTTTTCCATGTATTCTAATCCAAAAGCCGCCTAGCACATTCAGAACTTGACCGACAAAACGGTAAAAACTTCGTGTGGTCTTTAATTGAAGTTTGTACGTTAATCTTTCATAAATCACCAGCTCATATTAATCCAATCCCTACCGTAAAACTCATAATTAATTTCCGTACTGAAGAGTGATTTCAGGCGATCTAAATACTTTTCAAATAGTTCTACTCATATAAAGTGGTATATATACCTCTTTTTACCCGACCTAAATAATAAAGCGAGTGAAATAATAATAAAATATCATAGTTTATTATTGAAACTCTTACATATATTCTGCAATGCAAGTATTTTATTATCGTATGCGTCGTATAACCCGCCGCTGGAATTTTCGTTTCTATTTTATAACCTAGTCAAGTTGGTAAGCTTTATAAGGTTGCTCCTATTAGTGGGTAACCGGGATAATACCAAGTCACGGTATGTGTCATCATTAGTGAATATTAGTCTGTATGATTCGTATTAGCGTTTCGCGTCGTTCATTCCGTTTCTGGCTGGGTGGTTGTCGGTATTTTAGCCGCTTTTATTTCTGTTATAAGTGGTGCCAAATGTATTTGGAAAGTGATTCGGTGTTTGTCTCTCTTTCAGTATACATATAAGCGTAAGTGTGTGTTATACCCGCGTAACAGATAATAATTATGGTAGTTCCACCTTTTTTCGAACTTTATATACCTTATTTAGGGTGCAGACATATTGTCGGAACGTTTTACACCTTATATTTTTATATCATTTTCGTATTACGGTCTTATACGTACATCATATATCATATGCTTTCCATATTACTTTACTTAATACCCTTTCAAAATCCGTCCAATACACGTATTTATCCTCTTAATCAAATAAGTCGGTAAATCGTGCCGTATCGAGTAAGACTTTGATAAGGCGGCTGTTTTTGCCTTTTAAGGTATTAATACCTCTATTTTGTAACTAAATCCGTAAAACGTTAGAAATCGAATTATTTATAGTATTCCATATTCCTATCGCCTAATCAGAAAATCTTTTACGGGAATTATCTATTATATCACGTCCCTGGACCTTGTCCTCCCAATAACTAAAGATCACGGTCAAAATATACGTATTTACCGCTCAAGGATTTAGTTCCTGAACCGATACATCGATATCGTTATCATATAATATCAAGTCAATTTCGTATATTATATTCTTTTTAATCCATATATGTAAAACCAAAAGGTTAAAGAAACTACTTCATTTTTGTAGGCTTATTGATGTTAGAGTTATAGTTGTAAAAATACGAAGTATATTGAAGCGGTGAATATACTGGTTTTTATGAGTACCAGGAATACCAAAACGGTACAAGTGTTGGATTAACGTAGTAATTAAGATTTAAGTACATTCTAAATATAGTTTTTCAGGAGGTTTGGTTTAAAAAACCAACATAAAAACGTAAAATACAAATTAAAAAGAAATTACGTACAAAGACACTCTTATAATAAAGCGTTTGGAGTTTTCTAATATAATTAGAGATTAAATAAAACAAAAATAAAGCGTGACTATAACTTAGTTGAGCGTTTTAAATTAGCTTTTTGAACGCCTTCCCAAACGCTAAATTAGTCAATGAACTAGTGAACTCCAATATCGCAAGTAATAAATTCAAATCACCTAGGGTTTAAGGGTTAATTTATAATAATTTGAATGAAAAAGTGAGTGAAACATCGAATTGTCCTCAACTAACTTATTATTATCAACGTTATCGTGAGCATTCACAATATTGACGTTTTTTAATGTCTTTTTTTTTTGAAAAAGGAAAGGGAAGGGGGGATAGAGGCTTTCAAAATTTGAAAGATAATATGTTTGAAAACCTCAATTACAATTATCAAACCCTGTTAAAATAGATTTCTACCTAAACTCAAACGCAACTTAACTTTACCAACGACCAAGTCATTAATTTTTTTAATCGTAATATCTGCTTTTTCTAAAGCCATACATTAGCAAACATATTTTATCAAATGTTATACTAACTACATATTCTATATAATCTTTAGAGCCATTTATTTTCATAACAATTGTAAAAATTGAATAGGTATGAAAATCTGGGTTTCTAATTGTTTAAAAGATAATGTTCATTTCCATCTGTTCATCTATACCAAAATACATCATTGGCTTATTGATAAGTTTCTTCAAACATATTATCTTGCTCACAATAATCTTGCCTATGGTGTTAATTTTCAAATTTTCACGTATTGTTATTCTTATTACTTACGAATAAATATAGTTTCTTCTTTTTGAAGCGATAATATATTAAGTATAATACATTGTTTATTCCTTGTAACGCTTACACAAAGTATGTCAACTTAACTAGTATTTTGATATACCGAAAATCGAACAACTTTTATTATATTTATAAGGGCAATTTTTACGATCGCGGTATCCGCTTCATTCATCCATTCCAAATTATTGCCTATATCCGTGTTACCAATGAAACTTTTGATGTACGGATTATCAAACAAATTATAATTGTTTTTACCTGCCGTAACTGTTAGTTCATAAAATTCGTCACTGCTAATGTTGATTTTTCTAACAGCGGAGATTATTAGTTTAAGGAAACAATACAATAAAATTTATCTCGCGCGTTATCACATCCAGATATAAGGACTATAATTAGTTTAAAAAAACTTACAGAGAATGTCTAAACGTTATAAGGCGTATTTAAGCGCATGAATGCCTATTGAATTGTATTGAAAGTGCTAGCATAATGTGACTTCTTTAACATATACCTTCTCCATTATCTTCGAGTAAAGTTTTTATCACAGGCTAGTACCTAGCTAGAATTTACCATGGATCCAAACCTGGTAGTTATTACGTTTTCACAGCGCTCTAGAGCCGATCGGAAGTTGTATGGGAACACGCCCCCACACGTTAGGTGACTGGGTTACACCATTTTCCATAGCTTCGTAGAAGCTCTGTAGCAGGGTTTTTTTCTTTCCTTTTTATTTAGGTTTATAAACAGAATCCGACCAATTTAAGCAATTTTTCCAAACTGAATCACATAATATATAAACTTGGACTTTTTCTTAACGGTGTTTTAATTGCATGTCAACGGTTATAATTTAGGGCTATGTCATTTTTCTTTAATCCTTCGACTTTGAATCTCTAGAAATCAGTGTAGTTTCTTGATATTTACGTTAGGGAGTTATTTTCAAAACGTTTAATGGCCTAATAAAATCCTTTTGTAGCTTAATACAAACGTTTTATCGATGTTTTAAGTATAAAGTTCGTCGAGCGGAATGAAACCGTTCGAAAATACGTTTTATAATTGAAAAAGCGGAATACCAACGTATTGAATACGTTGAAGAAGATGATATGATAACTTAAATTTACTGACAAGCCTATATTTTTTGGTACGATATTCTTTTTAAAAGGTTTTCCTTACATAAGTTACAAACAACGCAATTATGCCACCGTTCGTTATCGAAAGTCGTGCTGGCTTTTTAAACGAAAATAACTCGAATTTATTTTATTCCGATTATAATATTGACATCCTATTCAACGGACGCTAACGACTGAAATGTGAACCCTTTAACTAACCGGTCAATTTTTCCAACGTTAAGTAATAATTTTCAGCATAAAAACTTATAATGTTATGTAAATTACGTGAAGACCGGAAATTTATTGGTGTTAAAAACACTTTAAAATTTCCTTCAATAGTTAACAAGCTTTGCTAAAACTGTTATAAAAAGTCACTACGCCTGCAATAGCAATGGCAGAATTACTAGCGCTAATGCTTTTATAGCTATATTTCGCAAATATCATTATGAATTTAATGCGACTGAAGCTGTTATCGTTCTGCTTACGAATATGGAAAAGAAAATTCGCAAACGATTTCACGTTTTTTCACCCTTAAAGGCCTTACTCACGGAAGTTAGCGAAATAGCACAGAAATCCACCGCTCAACCTGCTATTGAAAAAGGAGTTATTAATAATACGTTAAATAATACGCGGTTCACCATTAATATACCCGTTAAATACAGAAAATACCTAATTCGTGTTTAATTTATCGATAGGCGACTTTATAACCTTCGTACTTGTTATGGCGGTGTTCATGTTGTTATCAATTGTATTTAATATATTGAAAATAATAATAACAACATACTCGTTTGTAATAGTTAGGGCGATGTTATTATAATTAGCGTAAATTCCTTTTAAGTCGCCTTCAAGAAACGTGTTACTTGGGTTAACTTTTCAGAACTCTCCCGTCGCAAAGCTTTTAAGTTGTATTTGCTGTGCAACGCAGACGGCTATCATATTCGTATCTATTTACTGAACCTAACGTAACTTCCGAGCGGCTTAAACGTTAAAGCAATTCTAAGAAATGACTCTATTTTAGCCATATTGGTAGTGCTTTACACTTTGCAATGTTGTCGATTCGATTGGTTAAAGTAACAGTAGTACTGCATCGTCAAGTGGTAGATGTATTGTTCTTGGTTTAGTAGACCTCCAACCGGTCAGCGAAGTAACTTGTATGGTTAATTGCTTGGCCCGTGCCCTAGTATAAAGTAGGTATATACTGCACATGACTTATAGCCAATACAATAGGCTCACATGAAAAAATACACTTAATTTGCAATCAGTATAGTTAACTTTATTATAAGTAAACTTGGCCTACTATATTGTAACTACTACTACCTTAATACTGGCGGCGTCTTAGTTTGTACGTGCACGCTAGTATGGTTAATCAATTATTTCCGATAACCGTTAAATTACAATCTCATCAATTAGCCTGACCCCTCTCAATTCAAATTGGCTTCTATATTAAATTACACACATTTGCAATTAATTTAACTTAAATTGAAGTTAATTAATGCACGGCTCCAAAGACCGAGTTTATCGACTCCTATAAAAGGTTCTTCTGCTACAAACTTATATAAACTTTTAATTTAGCCGTATGAGTCAAACAAACAGCCATCGTTATTCCCTTAATAGTTTTCGTGTTGACCAATACATACCTATCTACCCTGAAATATCGCCTTTCCAGGTGGCCTATTAACTTAAGCCTCGATATATAAAGTTCATATGTTGCTATCCATAAACCTTTTCCAAGGCCTTATTGGGTGATATACTCGTTATATCGTTAGCAGGATTGTTTTTCACGTTCATTCACCGGAACTCCTTAATTTTCCTCTCATTATAAGCTTCTCTGAGTACCATTATATCGATCATTAGGCGTTGTTCGCTAGTAGTTTCGAGTTTCGAAAGGTATTCGAATAGGCTTCTCGAATTGATATAAATCACCACCGTGATATGAAAACCCTTTGACTGCCTTATAATAACATGAAGAGTTTCCCAAAAAAAAACTATTCCTATATAAAGGCCTACTATTATACCGTAGACCTTTAAAACTATTACTTTTAGTATAGTCTTCTTATATTAAATAAAGGTTAAGTGAATTATGCCATCGATGATACTGAATTGATCCTCTAGTTCATTCTTATTAAAAAGTGTCATTAGGAAGACAATCTATAGAAACATGTCGGTATTGTTTATGAAGATCCCGTTTGTAAAGATTATTAACTTAGCCCTCAATAAGTTGATTAGAACCATATTAATTCCTTGGTCTTTATTATACATTTGTCAATTAAACCTTTAATTTAGCCGTTTAAAGTTGTTATTTGTTAGGTTTTATACTTGTAACTTAAAAAATAGCTCGTAAGAATCGTTTGGTTGACATAAAGTAACAATATAATTGCTATGGACACGTTGTTCTAGGTACTGCAAGGCCTTAGCCACTTCAGTCTTATTAATTATAGTTCAGTTAATGTTTTAACTCTTTTAATTGAAGCTGAAACCGGTATTAATATTAAGTATACGGATTAACAATCTACTAAAGTTAAGTTTAGTACCTTTTATTAATGTCGTAACAGGTGTGTAGTTTCAAAACTTAAAGCCTTTAATCGCTTGCTATTCCAATATTATAAATCCAACTGTTCTAAAGAAAAGGATATTGTCGGTAAGGTTTCAGGCCTATAATATTCACGTGAGCATAAGGTATTTGAAGAGTAATCGTTAGATTGGTAGTTGTAGTATTAAAGATAATGATGAAGAGGATGCATTTAGAGGTGTACGTTATATGTAAGGGCTTATAACTCCTCCACCCAGAGCGTATCACTCTGGAATACTCCTTCTACACCGATCCACGCATTGCTGTTAGTCTCAAATAATCATTACGGATCAATCCTCGCTTTGCTGTTGATTTGAAAAAGCAATTCCAAACCGATTTATGTATAATGTACTTTGCGTCTTACAAAAGTGCAGCCTGCAGCGTAATACGTTACCGTGCACTCTGTAGAAGTGTACCCTGTAATATAATACACTGCTACTTAGTCTATGTATATTATATATAAGGGTATATAGTCATATCCACCTAAGTAGTATTTTTTTCCCTTATATACTTCGTACTTATAGCCTAGTAGTAATAGTGTTATTTGTAATAATGATTACAATAGGTCCAAATTAGCAGTTTCTGTAGTAATAGTTTTATTACCGTATTAATCGTAAAAAGTCTAAATTAGCAGTTTCCGTAGTGATAGTATTATTTTCCGTAATAATCGGAAAAGGTCCAAATTAGCAAGTTCGGTTAGGATAAGCAAGTCTGGCCGAGGTAGTGATTGTAATTCGAGTCTGGTTTGTATAGTTAAATGAAGGCAACATAGTTGGTAATGATGTTTTTAGTTATTTTTAGCAGGGGTAATTACGTAGTGGTGATTACGTAAGTTTGATTACATAGGGTTGATTACGTAATTACGTTATAAGTTGATATAAAAAATGTATCGTTATCGTTTCAGGTAAAACTTCCTTTTTTTCTTTCTTTAAAGGCGCGTAGTTCTAGCTGATACAAGTCCCTATACTAATCCAACTTCTGGTTCATTTGATTAAACGAAGCCGCTTTAATGTGTATATTACTTAGCCTATATCTGTACTAACCTATTTCCCGAACAGATGCCGCGTAAAAACTGGACTGTAAAGCGCCGTTTAGCGTGAGAGCGTCGGCGCGTCGCCGCCGCCACAGCCGCCGCAGTCGCCGCCTCCAGCACCACCACCACCATTAGTAACAACCCGCCGTCGTCGGGCACAATCTCTTCTATTGTCGCTACGCCGCCAAGTTCCGCCACCGCCACGCCGCCCAGCCCCACCGCCTCCACATCGCCTAACCTAGCCGCCGCCTCCGCCTCGCTCCTCCCCGCCGCCGCGGAGCCGACTTCCTCCTCCCTCTTCTCTCTCTCTCCCTTCCCAATTTCGGGGGAGGAGCGGGAGGCTCCTAAGGTTATAAATCTTACCTTCTCCCTAAGGGTAAAGAATATATTACTCATAAAGGCCCTTTTACGCCGTAAGCGTAACCTGATGCAGTTACGTCAAGGTAAGTATATCTTAGAGAAGGGGGAGGAGCGGAGGGCTCCTAAGGTTATAAACCTTACCCTCTCCCTACGGGTAAAGACTTTATTACCCTTAAAGGTCCTTTTATGTCGTAAGCGTAACCTGTGGCAGTTATACCAAGGTATGTATATCTTAAGCCTTCTGTTTGTAAGCATTTTATTCCCTTTTTATAAATAAAAAGCACGAGGCGGATTTCTTCCACCGTTTCGAGTTTTGTATCGCCAAGGTACGTCGTAAAGCCTTTTTAATGCGTTAAACTTGAAAGCAACGTACTTGGACTTATAGTCTTAGGCCGTTAATAAATACACCTTACGTATTGTATGTAGTGTCTGTGGTCGCAGGTAAGTTTATTGGCGATTGCCACGAAAGCGGGGGCTGTTCGGCTTGTTATCGCCGCTTTGAGCGGATCAATAACTCGTACGCCTCCATTCCGATAGTTCTGAGACCGTAAACCGAAGCCGTATTACGCGCCCGCCTGCTTTTTAGTAAGTTTTAACCGAATTTCAAAAACTTTATTTGGTAGGAGTATACTGTTTGGGGCGATCCGAAAAACAAATCGTCGTAAATAACTAAAACAAACCGATATTAATTAGTAATAGACGTTAACTGGCAGATTAGTGAAGCGATAGTTGCTGTTGTCGCTTAAAAACGGAGCGTATATATATACTACGCGGGCGAGTTTGACAACGTTATTACACGTCGCCATGAAAAGAATAATTACTTCTTTATACCTTTACTTAAGGGTATAACTAATCAGGCGTAAAGTCACATTTTCGCTAACGTTAATAACTTCGTTAGCGGTAATAACGGTAACTTTAGTATAAAGGGAGAAAGAAATGGGAAGGACGGTAGGGATACGACGACGTCACCCTTTCCCTTTAGTAATGGATAAATGCCTCCAAGTCAGTCCGGCACGTCCAGTTATAGTATAATAGGCTATATAGTAATTTTATAACTTTTTATGAATCAATGTTATAGAGTAAGACAAATGATATTAAATGTCAAATAGAAAGTTAATATACAAAAATTAACGCGATATTATAAAATTGAATAAACAGTAAAAAAAAAATCGGGAATCGGTACAAAGAATCGTATCTAATAAAGGCAAAATCCGCAATCAATACGAAGAGTCCTTTTAATAAAGTTAAAATGTAAATCGGTATAAATGGTGTAAAACGGGCCTATCTAATAGTTAAATAGCCTATTAAAGTTGGAAAACCTTTTTAACAACCTTAATAATTAGTATATTTGTCGATATAAGTATTTTTAGGGCTTCATTCGATGTAACCTTAGTTATCATATCCGTTACGTTAGATTTTCCGTTAATCTACCTTATTTCTTCGATTTAACAATATTTTTACAACTCGTATAAAGTTATAATATCGATTATCAAACTTTTTTCGCTCGTAATACCTAATTTTACTAGGTATTCATAAAGCGAAAAGAGGTTATACATATAATAAAGGGATACATATAATAAAAGGGATACAACATAAATTAAAACTAAAAACAATTATTTGGATCATTATTATTATAGTAATACCTCAATCGGAACCTTTAACCATGTTATAAATTTTGAAAGCTAAGATGTTTCGCGTAACCTTTTTATATTTAGCAAAGCTATAATAAACAATTTTTCCTCGGAGCGGAAATCCGTCCCAGACCTGTATTTTGTTACCGAACACTAAAATGAAACCGATTGGTAAATTGTAGTGATTTTTTTAACGAAGGAGCCGTTAGTAAAAATAAACACCTTTATAATACGTATATTGAATAATTGACATTTTGAGCCGCATTTCAAATTATATATTTGTTACGAAAAGCGTTTATTAAATTCTTTGTTTATGTCTTCTGTCGTTTTTGTTTGGTATTATATTACAATAAAAACGTTAAATGTTATTTTTTGTTATATTACAAAGGTAAACCAAGCGCCGCGTACACGTTAACATTCATATTCGTCGGCTCGTTTTACGCTATTCAAAGTAAGTTGGGTAACTTTCTTTAGTTATCCTTTTTACGCAGGGTTTAAAGTGCCGTTTCGAAAGGTAATCGTAGCATTATTAAAATCAATTACGTTGTTTTCTATTAGGAACGCATTAGGTTTAGCTTTTAAACTGGCTTGTAAAAGTTTTCCCTTTTTAAATACCAAAGACAAGGAGTTATATAACGTTAATTCAACGTCCGTCTTTATACTCGTGATTATAAAGCCCATTAAACGGGCCATTAATATTAATAAATATGGATCGAAGGTAAAGTTGATTATTTTGAGTCGTTTTTATAGCATTTTCGGTAAATATTATCTTAGTCAACACCCGTTTAGACTAAGTCATACAGTGGTTTTATAATGTGTACAATCCCATTGGGTACGTGGTGTTACCTGAGATCTTTAGGTATATCGGCATAAATTTTTCGTTTTAACCGTTCTTCGGATTAGGTGTAGGCTTGTATTATGTTTCAAACTTTAATATATAGGTTAAATAAATGATTAAGGAAGGTAATAAACGTAAGAATTAGGCTATAGAAAGGCCGTTATAATATGGGTAACTAGATTATAATCTCCCTTTTGCTTTCATCATTATAACACTTTACAATTAGGCGAGTTTTTTCGTAAGGTTTTTCGGCTTTATTTTTAATTTCGTGGATAAGGCGGGTTAAAAAGATTTTATAAGTGTAGTAAACGGCTAGGTTGAAATGTTTAAAGAGAATTACGCTTTAATTAATAAAGGCTGATATTTTCGTTTTTGTTAATGATACGAATCGGGTACCTAAAGTAGTGGTAATATCTTCGCGGCGAATCTTTAGCCTATATTCGTAGTTTCCCATTTACTTTTACGTGATAAGAAAATCTGTGGCAAAATTCCCCAGGCGTTTCTTGGTTTTCGAGTTAGAGGGATATCTTTGGCGTCGAGGTATTAGTGGATTTAGTATCAATAAGCCGATTTTATTTAACGTAGTAGAGTTGGATCCTCGTTTTAAGAATGAGGCTGGAGTTAAGTTCGGTTTACATTTATCGTTAAGGTTCACGTATTATAAGAGGTATTACTTGTTCTGCGATTTCAGACCTTCTTTTCCTACCTCTTTTTTATATTTTCATACCATTGTCTAACTAATTCAATTTATGCCGTTTAATAAGTTAACGAATATATCATAACTTTTAAATCCTTTCATATTTTAGAGGCTAATCCATCTATCCTTCGTTTTTTAAATGAAAACCTTAAATTACAATAATAGGTTTAATATGTTAGATTTACGTGGGCCGTTTCTTATAACAAGTGCTTTAAATATATTATTCTTTGCTCGTAACATACATCAAGTCGTTATTACCTTAATTATTATATTGGCCCTTTATATTATCAATAGTAATAGGGTAAAATCTGTATAGATCTCCGGGTAGATTTTAAAGATAATGAGCATAACGAAAAGCTTATTAAGGCTAAAAGTAAAATTAAAAGCGTTAACTGTTATTAAAAGATGAAATTTTTAAAACTTATACCCTTTAAGTCTTTTGACAACACTATATACGCTTTTTCAATAGTTTAAGGTATATTTCACATTTTCCAAGACCTTATGGGGCTTTCACTGGGATTTACTTGTATTCGTTGCCGGTTATTCGAACTTTTGTACGTTACTTAGTAAAATTAAAAGCCGTGTTGATGTTGTACATAATCCAGTTTAAAGGCTCAAGGTAAACTTTTAAATAGTTTATAACAAACGCGTTTCGTGTAAACTTGGAGTCCTGAAATAATATTGTCATATAGACGAAGTGAAAGACCAGTGGGCTATCTTGGTATACGATATTAATAATTACTTCGTAATTAAAATTCAAATCGTTTTAAACATAGAATTTAAACCTTGAATGAAATTATAAGGAACGTTGTAACTTATAAAAAAAACTTTTCGATAGCTTCGAATAAGACCTTCCCTACATTTATATGCCTCACGACGTAAAATAAACGTAAAAGGTGTTTGATAACGAGGTATCCAAATCGTTGGTATAAAATCCGTAATTAAAGTTAAGTTAAGTAAGTAGCTTTAATTGTACATGCTTTTGTGAAGAACTATAAGTGGCGGAACTTAAATTTAAGCGGTACGAATATATTATTTAAGGCACAGATTAGCTGATTAGTCGTGTTCCAAACCTTAATTCCGAATTTGTTTATATTAACCAATAAAAGCAGGAATAACGTTTTAAAATCCATTACGTAAAACTTGATCGGTTCGAAACGCGTATTTATAACGACCGTTTCGAAAGACGTCGTTTTGCCTTTACCAAATAGAATCTTTAGGTATTTTTGTGTCCGGTTTAGTCGAAACTTCGGAAATTTCGCCGTAAGTACGTCGAATTATCGTTTTCCAGTCATCAATATTTCGGCTACGCCAGTAATGGGCATAATACGCTGGAATCTGGTTCCAATTCTGTTAAAAAGCGTAAATTATAACGCTATATTGATGTTAAATATTTTGGTTACGAAATACAAGATTATGATTTACAAAAAAAAGGTATTTTATAAGCCGGTAGGGATACGTTAATCGTTTTTATCTTATAAGCTAATAGATAGGGATTGTCTTATTCATAGTCGTTTTTTTCAATATATCTTCGTAAAAGTATACATCGAGTTGATTATTTATACGTTCGTATTCGGTTACTTATTTTAAAAAATTAGCTTTTATCTGATTTTTAAAATTACATTCAGCTGGAAATTATCGTTTCATCCGAATTTGCTTACAGGTGGGGTGGTTTGTAAATTAGCAGTCGATTCTACCATATAAGATAAACCGCTTTTTAAAACCTATAAAGCTTTGTACGTCTTTTCGTAAGTATTATTATAGTTTCGGTGTGTTTTCTCTATTTCTGAACGACCGTCCCTGTTTTATGTTGCCATGGTTTTTTCCTTGGTACCTATACTTTAGGCGTTCGTTTTACCTCGGGTAAACCTTGAATTTACGGTTTTAAACATAGTGAATTATCTAGGTAAGGTTTATTTTAGTAATTTAGGCTTTAGTTTTGGTTTTATCGTGTACGAATTTTCATCTGAGACTTGTTTGTCGGCGTATAAAAGTTTCGAGCGATATTTTAAAGCTTATATAAAAGGCCTTTCATTCCATTTCAAGTTTCAAAAGTTTAAGGTTGAAATCCAGGTTTTTACGGTAGGATTTCATTCATACTTAAATAAACAGTTTGATGCCTTTGTATTCCGGTCCGAAATTTATTTAGCATTTCTGAAACTTCGCTAATAGGGTGGTAAAGATTTCTTATAGGTTTTTTTTGGCGTTTTTCTATTTGGTTTTTACGGATTTCGAGGATATACCGGTACAGTTTTTATCATCAAGCTTATAGTTTATTTCCGTATTGAAGTGGGATTTTAATCGGTTATAACACTTTACAAATATATCCACTTACGCAAGGTAGTATATATACCATTCTTTAGCTTATTTGAAAGGTATACCGGGTAAAATAATATGAAATTGTAATAGCTTACTATCTAATCTTTTACATGTGTCAAACATTATTCGCATTTTGTTATTGAATACATTGTATAGTTTACCGCTATAGTTATTATCCCTATTTCATAACCTAGCAAAGTTGGTTAACTTTATACAGTCGTTCTTATCCGTTGAAAAACGGTGTGGTATAAGGTTGTTGTAAGGGTCATGGTTTGTAAACATCGGTCCGTAGGGTACGTATTAACGTTTTGCATCGTTCGTCAATTTTAGGGTCAGGTTTTTCATCTGTATCCTAACCGATACTTTTATAGTCGATCGGATTGTTTCCGGTGTTTTGGCCGCTTCCACCATATCCGATCTGGTTATTCATAGTGTTCGGAGAGTGTTCTTGTCTTTACGTCGGTTTAAAGTCGCGTTTCAAAGGGGTTTAGTATTCGAACCTCATTGTAAACGATTGTTACGGTATTTCCTCCTCTTCCCTTAATTACTCCTATTTTATTTCCGCTCCTCAACAGGTGTTTAACCTTACTAAACGCCGTATTTTAACCTATGGGGGTTTTTTATAATTCCGGTCTGTAACCTTAAATTGAACGTCCAACGTTTCTTTAAGTACTATCATTTCACAAACTTTCCTTCTCTTACTTCATCCTTCGTCTACTTCGGCATTTGTATTAGTTGGGCCGTTATAAATAGAGCTTTTGCGATACGCCTATTACTTTAACCGGGTATATTAATACCTTTACTTCGTTATTATTTCCGTAAGATTCTTACAATTGTACCATCCACCATTTGCTACGTATCTAATAACCAGTTCGTAAAATCTTACTTCAAATCTTCGAATAAGTCGCTTCCCTGAATTTCGCTATTATAGTAGTTGAAAATCATGTTTTTAACGAAGGTATTTGCCGCATAAGGGTTCAAATCCTCCATTGAAGCCTCTTTTTCATTGTTCCAAAGGTCAAGTTCCAGATATTTGAAAATACTACTGCGAAATAACGTGTTTATAAAAAGGTAATCCATATATTTGTTGGCTTTTACTAGGTGTGTTACTAGTAAAGCCATCATATATTCTGTTTGTAGTCGAACTAGTCGGCTACTAATCATTATCGATAAGATCTTAAGCCTATCATATTTAAGTTAATATAAGGTCTTTGAAAAGTAATCGTAAGATTGGCAGTTATAGTATAAAAGATAATAATAAAGAAAAAGCATTGAGAGGTGTACGCCACAGATGAAAGCTTATAACTCCTCCACATAGAGCGTATTACTCTGAAATACTCCTTCTAAATCGATCCACGCATTGCCGTCGGTCTGAAATGGTCATTTCAGTCCGATCCATAAATAATACACTTTGCGTCTTGCAAGAATGCAGCCTGCAGCGTAACACGTTACCATATACCCTGCAGATGTGCATCCTGCAATACAGTGCACTGCTACTTAGCCTATATATACTACCTATGAGGGTATATAGTAATATCCACAGGTATCATCCAATTGAATACCTACTAGGCCAAACTTTCCTCGTACGCAACTAATAAGTATAGGTCATATATAAGAAACTTTATACCTGATTGTAATTTAAAGTATAATTAGTAAGTTAAAACCTAATAAACGCCTGTTTAAACTAATATATATAAAATCTTTTTATATCATATAATTGTTACTAAAGGGTAAATAGTCTGTATTTCTTAAAACAATTCTAACAATACAATCTGTTATAAATCTATTACCAACTTCATATAAGCTTAAGTTAAATATCGGCTATTAATCATAAACTTACCTTTAATTTTAATTAACATACTTGTTATTAAAGCCACTACCAAACGGTATCTAATCCTTCAAATCGTTTATAATTACGTAAATATCTAATATTTTTACTTCATTACTGTATTCTTAAACTATTAGGCGTAAATTTTTGTACAGTCGTCCCGTAGTTTTATCCTCAACCTTGTAAATAATCTTCGACTTAAAAATCGTTAAATTTTAGTTTAAATGGTGAAATTCAACTTTCAATATCAATTCTACGACCACTCGAGTTAATAAACCATTAATCCGGACCCCATTGTTTCCTTCAAAATGTTTTCCGAACGTCCTAATAACGCCTTATAATCAATGTTTTAGTACCAAATCTTTATCGTTTTTCTTTTTCCTGCTTATCCAAACAGTGTTATAGATAGGGCCCAGTATGTATTTATACTCTTTTACATTCCTATTTTTCAGGGGTTTTCTGCGTCGGCGTCGGTTTATTGGCTTATCGACAACGGGTAAAGGAGGTTCATATTAGTTTGGTCGCTTAGATTAAGGATATTTATCGTTAGTTACTCTGGTATAAGGCTTAACTTAAGTTATTTACGAAGTAACAAGGCTGTTAACGATTTTAACTATTACTTTACAGTTAACGATACTTATGGTTTTTTTATAATCCCTTTTATATTCTCGGCTTCCGATATACGAGGACTTTATATTATGATGGCAAAGTAAATACGTTTAAAATCGTATGTTTATTCCTGATGTTAAGGGTGTCATTTACCTAGCGGCGTGCGAATTCTTTCCGCAGTTCCTTTAACGGTTTTCTGTTAGCTACGGCCAGTTTTTGTGTACTTACTCATAGCGTAAATTCACTCGTTAGGCGTAGGCACGCTCCAAAGATTAATAGCGTTAGTACTAGGCCGTCAGAGCCTATAATATCGCACAGTCCTTTCACCACCATCCAAAAACGTGCCTCTAAATCCGTAAAGCTTTTTATCTTCAATGTAAGTATATTATATGTTTGACTAAGTAACGCATATACCATTTCAATCTTTCCTATACTTTAATAGGCTCTTATATACACTTATTTGTACTTAATACCTACTATTTTAGCATCCTTTTAAAACTTCGCCACCGTAAACTTAGTACCGGTATCGTTAATAACAACGTTAGGTGAATCTAAATAAGTGTCAATTCACAATATCTTTATTATTTCCCACGTATCCTTTGCCGCAACGGATTTTAAAAGCTTGATATCGTAAAAATAGGTTAAGAAACTAATGACGTAAAAAAAAGCATATTATCCAAGTAAAATACATCTATAGAGACTCCATAATTAAATTTCCTATCATTCTTTAGCGTAAGACTAAATTTTAGGTTGACTTTAGCATATATTTAATAGTAGTAATAAAGCCTTTCTATAGATTTTAAAGCAAATTAATGCATATTTCGATACATTATGAATTTCAATAATTAATATAAACGATTAATTGCTAGGTGGTTCTCAGGTCGATATAATTAGCTTTTTTTGAATTCGTTAAATTTAACCCTATTAATTTCGGATCTTAAAGGTAGAACCACAGGTATCTCTACTTAAAGTCAAAATAAAAACTTTGGTCATTTTCAATCAACTCGTCGGTTTTAACGTCAACATTAATACTCAAAGTCTTTATATCCTCCAAATAAAAAAAGGATAAGGATAACGGATTTAAAAAGGTAAAATGTAATCGACCTAATACCAATATAAATTCCCGTTATCCTTAGTAATGATTAATTTTCGCCTAGTCCGAATGCAACTTCTTCTTTGTCAACATCTTAATGATTCATCTCGGTAGCCTTAGTACCCCTTCTTCATAGAACCACGTATCGAAAATAACCTCTTATTAAGTACCTTACTATTCCTATATCCGGAACAATACCTCAAAACGTGTATTACAGGTAATAATCGCAGAATTTCAAGTTATATAAGGGCTTAAGGGCTTGATCAAGGCTAAGGTAAGTGTCTTTACCTCCTGAACAATATAAAAAGACGTAATAGGCTAGGTACTAGGTCGCCTTAAAGCCTGTATAATTCTACTAATTGATTTACTTAAAGGAATCCTTACCGTTGATAAGTTTATCGCCTTGAAAGTTCACAATTTAATTCATGCAATCCTATTTAAAAGCAATATGGTACTAAATATAATACATTAAGTCTTTCTTATTTCGCTCGGCTGGGGAGTAACAAGTTAACCAACAATCAAATTTACCATTAATCCAATATATCTTACCACTATTACCGCGATAGTCTTTATGGTTAACAAGGTCTGGTTACATCTTCACCTTATTAACGCTAACGTGGGTATTACCTTTAGTTTGAGGTCGATAGACCAAACCTTAGGCGTTAAGAGCGCTCGTAACTGTACTTACAATCGACGTAATCGATCAATATAAGGTCTTTTTTATTTATATTAGGGAAATTGCTTGATTGAGGCTACATACCGAGATGATTCAGTATAAGCGTTCTTCCAGTTGTCAACGAGGAGCGTAACTAGCTAAGAAAGTCTTTACAGGAGGTATTTAGGCGTTATAAGGCGTATTCAAACTCGCTAACAACTGTAACAGCTACCTGAACCTACTAGTAGAATGTAGCTTCGCCGACGTACGCTTTCCCCATTACCTATTGACATAACATTAATTTTTCAAGCATATAATTTAATATATACATTAGTATTTCCCCTTTTTTTTCTTTATTATTGTAGTTTACTTCGTAATCATTTCATCTATGTAATATTAAGGAAGGTAAACGACGTACTCGAAGTGGCTTTTATTGCTATAATAAACTTCGCGAAAAACAATTGCTCGAGTTAAAAAGGTTAGGTAACACTCCCTAACAAACCTTATAAGAATTATAGGAAATAGTAAGTGAAAATTATAAGGGGAAGTCTTAATTTACTTACAGATGTTTTAAAAGGGAATTATATTCGTGTCGAAAAGATTGTAAGATCTACTTCTATACTTCTCTACGTCGTTCTGTATTTACTTGAAGTTTGTGAAAAGCTTGTAATTAATATTAACCATTTTTTTAAGTTCTAAGCGCAGGTCTCTAGAATTGTCCCAATCTTTAATATTATTTCCTGGTAATTCAAGCTTTAAAGCCTTCGAAACACGATATTAAATTTCATTGCTAGTCGCCTGGCGCTTGGAGTAAAGTTTTGTAGTAGAACCTATAATAGGCTTACGCGTGTAGGCAAACTGGTCGCGAGAAGGCTTTTAAAGGGCTGGCTATTTTGATTCAAGTGCTAAGAGGTCATAGGACCGAGAGGTTATATGGAATTTAGTGCTCATACTCAATAAACTGATGTAAAGCGCTGACATCAATACCTCTTACTATGTTGGAAGCCGTTTCTTCGCGCGCTCAGCATCCGCTAAGGGCGTACTTTACGCTGTGACGTAAAGGTGTTAAGCATCCGAGAAGGTTAACAGATTCGTCATCGTGAAAAATTAAAGAGGCTTAACTTAATTGAGGGTAAGAATGAGTTTCCCTAAATTGCGTATAATGGAGTTAAGGTTTTTTAACAACCTTTTACTTAGGCTATAGGTCTTAAGGGCATTACTTAAATAGGGATAGGTCGAAAAAGGCTTGTATCAGCTTTATAGCACCATAAACTTGTATGTCAATCCCTCGTTACTTAAATTTTAACTTAAGCCACAACTTGACCACTTTTAAATTACCTTTCGCATGTCAATAATCCAATATTCGAAGAAATTACGGTACATACAGAAAGTACGGATGAGATTCTTACTGTCTTTATGTTCAAAAATATAATAGCCGACAGAATTTGTTAATTTATTTTCTGTTAAGGTTTCGTTGATATCCTGCATCCAAATATTTTAGTCGTAGTTCTCGGTAAAAACAGATACCAAGGCTTTAATTACATTTTTTAGTTTCGGTGGAGGGTTCTTATTGAAGTTTTGACTCGTGTATGACTTGGTGAGTAAATAAAATAATGTTTTGGTCTAAAGTCGCATATAGACATAACGACTTGGCGTTGGATCAAGAGACGTAGCTTTCTTAGCGCGACTTGGCTAATCTTTGATTTTTTTTCTTATGGAAGCGAACTCAACGATTAAATTAAGGTAAAGGAAGTAAAAATTAAAACAAGGAAAATAGAAAGCTTAGTATTAAGGGCAGGGTCCTGATTCGATCATTGTTGTTAAAGTACGAAGATTAAAAGTTATAGGCCATAAGAGTTGGTCGTTTTTGAAGTAATAATACCTATAATAGTATTAAATTAGCCTTTTGTTAACTTGCCGATTTAAAACTTTGAGAGGTTAACCTTAACGCTCTTTAAGAAGGATCCGAAATGATTTCAGAGTATTTTCAAGTAACTATACCATCGCTTACTTCAAGATTACTATTATGGACTAACGTAGTCGAAAGGTCTTTTCTATCTTGCTGCCGTTTCAAAATAGCGCAGTACTAATGAAGGCTTTTCTAAAAAAGAAATCTTTTAATCTAACGGCTATGCGTTTCCGTGAAACGTAACCGGAAAATAGCCTTTTCTTCTACTTAGATTATCTGTATTTAATCTCAAAAGTACTGATTGGAATTGGTAGAGCTTTAAATTTGCAACTTCGTCGATTTTATTGGTCGAACAAACCGCAGTATTGCGTAGTCAAGTGGTGAATGTATTATTATATGTTTGACAGAACGCTAGCCGGTCTTCACAGTAATTTAAATGCCCAATTTATTAGCCCGAGCCTTATTTTGAAGTAGGTAAATACTCCACGTAACTTGCAGCCAATAAAGTAGGCCAACATAAACAAAATAAACTCAACTCTCAGTCAGTATGGTCAACTTTATGTAAGTAAAGTTGATCTACTACACTGCAATTACTACTATTCCAACAGACTGAAAATTTTATTAAGCTTTAAAAGACAAAAGCGTAACTTCTATTTATAATCGCGTATAGCTGTTAATAGTGTTCAAATTGTACCCGGTAAATTCGTCGCAACCTTTGAATATTTCCCCGTTTATATTAAAGACTCCTAAAGGGGTTGGCGCCGCTACATTTCACGTTATTTTACGAAAGGCTCGTAGAAATGGAGCTGTTATTACGCGGCTTGCCGCCGTTTACCTAGAAAATATTAATAAAATATTAGCCCCAAAATCACTCGTTTCCGTTAACGATAAACTCCCTAACGCCTTTAAAAAGTGCGCTCTTTTATTCGATGAAGATCTGGGAGATGAACTGATCCTTTACCATTTCGAAGTAGATTACGAAATCTTCCTTTAAAACATAATTAAGACTAACACTTCGAGATTTCGTAAGGATTTTTATTCGGTATGTTGCGCAAAGTACTACTTATATTGCGAAAAAAGTGAATTAATATATTTGAACAGTGTTGTATTTCAATAAGTTGATTTTTAACGGGTACCTGTATTCTTCTCTTTAAAAACTTCTGGGGTTATTTATATTTATCTATCAATTATCGTGGATTTCACATTTTTATAATTTAAATCGAAACCCTCTTTTATTAACTCAAAATACGTTCGAAAATGTTTCTTTAGTTAAGTGTTCATTAAGTTTCATATTAAAGCAGTTGTTTACAAACTTTGTATTAAGTAGAAAGCTAGGAGGAAAACCGCGTTCCGTATATGCTTTGTACTTTTCGAATAACTTATTACCCCTTTCGGGTTTTTTTTAGCTTACCAGTTACTTTTTAACAGTATATTAACAATTTGTCACGCCCCTTTTGAAATATTTTCATTTCGCCTTCTTCGACGATATTCTTCTATATTAGAACGGTACTTTCAACTATCATCACATACAGATTACATAAATTCTATAAGCCTTAAACGCCGCGGAAATTAACCTCAATATATTTTAGTGTAAATTAGGCGTTCAAAAATCCAAATATCAGAGATTTGTTATCGATATAAGTATCTATATCCGTATTAACCTACAAAGAAACTTGACTTTATCCGGAAATTGGTAACTCACACGTGAATCCACAGGGCAATATTTTATTTAAAAAAAATTCGATGACTTTTACTAGTATTTAATTGATGAATATTTTTCGGATGGCTTCATACTTTGAAACGTTGTCGTTTCGATTGGTCGAAGTAACCGTAGTATTATGTGGTCAAATGATGGATGTATTGTTTTAGGTTTGACACAACGCTAGCTTGCCTACACTGAAATTTGTATGGTCAATTGCTTGGCCCGTGCCATAGTGTGAAGTGTAGCCTCCTGTACTTGACTTACACCCAATATAACAATTCCACAGAAAACAATACACTTAACTTTCAGTTACTATAGTCAATTTTACTATAAGTAAAGTTAATTTACTACACTAAGGGTAGTATTATTCCAATACTAGCAGCTTTTTAGTTTGTGCGTATACGCTAGTATAGTTAACCAATATTTTCCGATTACCGCCGAATCATCTCCCCGTTAATCGGCTAGACCTCTGTTAATTTCAGTTGACTTCCACCTTAAATTGCACTCAATTGCACTTGAGTTAACTTCATTTGACCTGAATTGTTTAATGGTTCCGAGGTACGAGTTTATGATCTCCCACAAAAAGTTCGTCCGTTACAAGCCTTTGCAAACCTCTACTTTAGCCGTATCAATCAAACAAGTTCTTATCGTTAGTTTCTTGGCAATCTTCCAGTTCGCCAACAAATCCCAAACCGCTGTTACGTGAACTGGAGTTAACCGGCGGCCTATTAACGTAGCCCTCAATACGTATAGTTAGATTATTACTATTTATAAACCTCTTTAGGGGCTTATTCGGCGACTCATTCGTTATGAAATTAGTAGGATTATCTTTACCGTAATCCATCGGAACTCCTTAATCTCCCTTATTTTATAGGCTTCCAGAAATGTTATCAGGTTTATTATCAGACTTTTTTCGCTGGTGGTTCCGAGCTTCGAAATGAATTTGTATAAGCTTCTCCAATCAGTACAAATTACCACCAGGATAAGGGGAATCTTCTGTTTTTTTGTAATAACGTTAATTGTTTCTCACAATATTATGCCAACAATAAAGTCTGATATTATTTCGTACACTTTCGAAGCTAATACGTTTTGGGCAATCCTTTTACACTTAAAAAGGTTTAAAAGATTAGGTTGCCGATAATATTAAACTGGGTTTCCAGTTTATTTTCATTAACGATGGTTATTTGGAAGACTATTTTAAAAGAAAGGTTGATATTATTTGCAAAATGCACATCTATAAAGATTATTGACTTGGCTCTCGATAAGTCGATTAAAACTATATTAATCCCTCAGCCCAGGTTTCGTATTTGACATTCAAGACTTTTATATTTATGCTGCAAAAAATAAGTTGTACGATACCTTCAGTTAGTATTTAGTGGCAATATAACAGCATTGGCACGTTATTCAAGGTACCATTGGGCTTTAACTACGTTAATTTTATTAATCGTGGCTAAATGAGTGTCATGGGCTTTTTGTCAGAAGTTCAGGCCGGCATAAAGACCAAGTATACAAATTAACGATGTATTTAATTGAAGTTGGTTATCCTCCGCTAATGTTGTAACTATCTTATCATTCCAAAATTTAAAGTTTTGAATGTCCTGTTGTTCCAATGTTATGAAACAATCCGGTTTAACAAAAATTGTATCGTTAGTTTATATACCATCTAAGTAGAAATCCTTTTCTTACTTTATTAACATGCACGGGTCGTATATTAAAAATTTTATACCAAGTTGTATTTTGAAATACGATTAATAGGCTATATAAAAAATAAACATTTACGTTAAGCAGTCTATACAGTGGCTCAATACATCGAATTACTATCCATAAAAGGTAAATAACATGTAATTCTTACGTAATTTTAGCAGTACTATCTGTTGTAAATCCATTGCTAACTATGTATTGGCTTACATTATATTACAGCCAGAAACTCAAAGTTACTTTTAGGTTTTATTAATCGACTTAATATTAAAGTGATTACCAAACTATAGCTTATCTTCCAAATAGTTAGCGACTATATGAAGAGTTAGGTTTTATTTTTGTTACCATATCTTCAAACGATTAGCCGTAACTTTTTATGTAATTGCCCCGTGGTTTTACCCTTAATCTCATGGATAATCCTCGACCAAAAATCGAAATATTCGGGGTTTAAAAGTTAAAATCAGCTTTCGACACGAATAATATAACCCCTATAGTAAATAAGCCGTTGATTTCGACCTTATGGCTTTGTTTAAAATAATTTCCCGAGGTTTTAATAATCCCTTGTACTTGAAGCTTTAATGCTAAGCTTTCGCTATCTTTTGTTTTTGCTTACCTTAATAATATTATGAATACGGCTCAGTATGTATTTCTTTTCTTTAATGTTTTTTTTTCCAGTTGTCGTTCGCGTTGGGAGCATTTCATCGGTTTATCCATAACGGGTGGGAGAGCTGTGTGTTAGCTCCATCTCTTGGCTTAAGTATTTTTATTCTTAGTAGCCCTAATGAAGGGCTTAACTCAATTTATTAAAAAGTTACAGTACCGTCAACAGTTTTAATCACTACCTTAAAGTTTACGATACTTAAGATTTTGTACGGGCCCTTTTATTTGCCCGGCTCCCGCCACACGAGGATTTTACTTTGTAATAGCAAAGCAAACACGTCGATTAATATAGGGCCGTTTTTAGTATTAAAGGCATTATTAACCTGACGACGTGCCAATTCACTTCACAATTCCATTGAAGATTTTCCGTAGGCCGTAATACGCTTTCAGGTACTTGCTAATGGCGGAGATTTACTCCTCAGGTATGGGTACACTTCAAAGACCATTAGCGTTGGCATTAGGTCATTAGGATCCTCAGTATCGTTTATGCCCTTAAACTCCATTTAAAGGGGTGTCTCAGGATACTTAAAGCTTTTAATTTCTAATGTAAGAATGTAATATACTGGGAAAAGTAAAGGTATAACCTTTTAAACTTCTCAATACTCTAGTAGGTCTTTACCAGCACTTATTTACACTAAATACCCATTATCTTGACGTCTTTCCGAAATTTATCCTCTATAAAATTAATGTCGATATCGTAAATAACGAGTTTAGGTAGGCCTAAGTATGTGTTAATCCACAGCATCCTTAGCGTTCCCTACGTATCTCTTACCGAAAGAAACTTTGAAAACATGATTTCGTGAAAAGAGGTTACGGAGTTAACGACGAGAAAAAAGACTTGTGATGTAAGTTAAACACATTGATTAAGATCTATAAGTGAAAGTACTTGTCTTTTTTTAGTGTAAACTTAAATATTAGTGGGGATTAAAAACGTATTTAGCAATAATAACAAAGCTTTTCGGTAGCTTTCAAGGCAAAGTATTCCATATCTTTATGACTTACGGACTTTGGGACTTTGTATAACCTATAGACTGCTAGGTAATTAAATCGCTGGTATAATTAACGCATTTTTGGCTCCGAAAATTTTGATACCACTGCTTTGAGCGTTAAAGGTAAAATTATAGGTGCCGCTACTGAAAGATGAGGGGAAACCTCTGGCTGTTTTAAATTAATCTGTTTATGTTAACGATAACATCAACGTAGAAGTTATTTATGTCTTTTAAATAAAGAGTAAAAAGGGTAAGACACTTTAGTATATAGAACGTCATTACTTCCAAAATAGTTTAAACTACCGTTATCCCTCGTAACGATACTTGTTTTCTATATCCGAAGTTGACTTTGGCTTTGTCGGTATCGTAACGATTAATTTCAATTGATGTAGGGTTTTCCCTCCTTAATGCCACGTATTGCGAATAGCCTTCTTTTAAGTACCTTGTTACCATGTATCTGATATAATACCTTCAAATGTGCGGTACACGTAATGATTGCGAAGGTTAAAGGTGTATAAAAGGTTAGAAGCTTGATTTGAGCAAAGGTAAGGGTCTTTACGCCCTAAACAGTACAGGAAGACGTAGTTACCTAATTACTAGGCCGAGTTACAACCTGTATATCCATAATATTTAATCTATTGAGGGGTATTATCGCTGTTGATTGGCTCATCGCCTTTAAAGCCTGAGAATTTGTTTAAGTAACCCTATTTCAATATTATAGGGTACTAAATATAATATATTACCTTCCCATTGTTTCGCTTGGTAAGGGTGTGTCAAGTTAACTAATAGCTAGGTTTACGACAACTTTAAGGAATTTTACTAATATTACGTCAATAGTTTTTACAGTTAACAGATTCGCTTCAATGTTAACCCTATTGGTGTCAACGCGACTATTATCTACAGTTTAAGGTTAATAGGCCAAACCTTAAATATTAAGGATGCTCGTAGCCATACTTATAATCTCTGGAATTAAATAATATAAAACCTTCTTTATCCACGTCAAGGAAGTTATTGGCTTAGGAGTATATACTAAATGAGTTTAGTGTACGCGCTATTACAGTTATTAGCGAAGACCGCAACTGGCTAAAAACGCCTTCGTAAGTAACATCTAGGCGTTATAAAGCGTAGTTGAACTCGTTAACGCCTTTTACTTCTGCCCATACCTACTTATAAAGTGTAGTTTCACTAGTGTAGGCTTTCTTTATTGTTTTATGTTATAATATTGACTTGTTAATCATTTGGTTAAGTGCGTCTATCGGTGTTTCCTACTTTTCTTTCTTAACCATTATTGTCGCCCACCTTATAATAACTTAATTTGACTAATATTACATAAGGTGGACGTTGTATTCGTAATAGTCCTTTATATTGTTATAGATATTTCGAAACGTAGTTGTTTGTGTTAAAAATATTAGTTAATAATCCCTAACATGCCTTATAAGGATTTAGGGAAATAGTAAGGAAAAACTAAAAAGACGAACCTTTATCTACTTACAAATATTTAAAAAAGTTATTATCTATATATTAAGGCGGTTTTATGGCTTCCAGATATACATCTCTATATCATTTTTAATCTTGGCAAAGTTCGTAAGAAGCTTGAAATCAATATTAACCATCTTGATAAGTTTTAAGGGAAGGTCGCGATAGTTATCCCAGTCTTTATTCGTGGTGTTCCTAGCAGTTCAAGCTTTTTAACCTCAGAAGAATAGTGTTTATGGTAATTGCCAGTTGTTTAGACTAAGATGTAAAGTCCTGTGGTAAGACCTGTGATGTACTTTCGCATATAGGCAAACCTACTATAAAAAAGGCCTTTAAGGGGCTTAGCGATTTTAATTAAAGTATTGGGGGGTAAGAGGAACCAGAAGGTTCAACAAGGCTTGACAATAATACTTAATTAACTAGTATAAAGAGTTAATGTGAATTCCTCTAGCTGCATAAGCAGCCGGTACTTCACGTGCCTTGTTGCTTAAATCGTACTCCGAGTTATTAAGTAAAGGTGCTAGGCTTCTGAACAGGTAAACAGGTTCCCCATCGCCAGTACGTAAAAAGTATTAAGTTAGTTAAGGGTAAAAAGGAGGTCCCCTAGATCCTGTGTAGGGGCGTTAAAGGTTTTTAATACGCTTTCACTTAGAGCATATAACTTAAGGGTATTCCTCAAACTGGGTTAGGTCGATAATTTCTTATACAAGCTTTATATAACCTTATACTAGTATATATATTTACTCCTATTTAAGTTTTAATTCAAGCATTAACTTAACCCCTTTTTGAATTAAGTTTTACTTATTCATAGTTCAGTTACTAAAGAGGTTACGAACGTTGCAAAAGGCGTAGTTACGGCCGTTATTGTCGTTGTATTGAACGATATAGTAATCGACGAAATTAGTAAAGTGCTTTTAGGTTAAAATTTCGTTGACATGTTATCTTTTTAGGGATTCGTTGTATAAATTCGTAAAGAGTGATCCTCGGATGTTAATACCTTTTTAAATCTCTTAGTTAGGTATCATCTCAAGGTTCAGGGTGGTGTAGAACTAAGTGGACGAGGGAAATAGTAAGTAATCTGGGGTATAGAGACTTGGTGTTTCGGTGTAAAGTTGCGTGAAAACTTCGCGATTTAGCGTGGAGTTGCGGAAGTGGTTTTCTCGGTGTAACTTGGTATTTTCGCTTAAAATGGCGATCTTGACGATTGTATTAGCGTAAGAGAAGTGAAAAGAGTGAAAAAAGGGTAAAGGTATAGGATAAAAGGTAATATCGAATGTCGTTTGTTATCATAGGTTGTTTGGTATAAGGATGTAGTCGTTTTTCTTATAATAGTAGCACCCGTGATAGTACTAACTTAGCCATTTACCAACTTATCTATTTGATGCTTTTAGCGTTTAAGAAACGCCCTCCAAAAAAGATACGTAAAGATTTCGTGGTGTTTTTTTCAAGTAGCGATACCGTTGTTACTTCTATACTGCTGTAAAAATTAGCGAATCCTAAAAGTCTTCTTTACGTACTGCCGTAGAGATTGACACAATATTAAAGACCCTTCGAAAAAATCTTCTTCTACACTAACGATAACGTAAAGCGTAACAACCGGAAAGTAGCTTCTTCTTTTACTTAGCTAATCTGTACTCAAACCAATGAACACTGATCAATATTGGTAGGGCTTTAGACATTGCAACTTTATAGATTCGATTGGTCGAAGTAATAGTATTATTACATGGTCAAATGATGAATGTATTGTTTTAGGTTTATCAGACCGCTAGCCGGTCTGCACTGTAATTTGTATGGCCAATTGATTGGCCTATGCCTTAGTATAAAGTGTGGCATACTATACTTGACTTACACTCAATACAGTAAGTCTACACAAAACAATACACTTAACTTGCAGTCAGTATAGTCAACTTCACTGTAAGTAAAGTTGAGCTATTGCACTGCAGGAGGTATTATTCAAGCCACTTTTATATAATTATGAGGTTATTATTTCAACCAACCCTAAAAGATACCTTTTTCCGTCAAGGGTCCAAAATAGAAGCCATTTTTAATCGTCTTAAACGTAATTTTATTCTCGAACCCGTATTCATTCAATGAAATCCCACCCGAAACACATTTATAGAATCTGATAATTTTATTAGGGCCTTAAATACCTGTCTTCTTTAACTAGACGACTACTATAATTTACGTCCGATAACATATTACTTTCTTTGTTAATCGCCCCCCAAGTATAATTACGAAGTCTACGACAAGTTATTACTTGGGATTATGAGTTATTTCAAAACATTAAATGAAAAGCTCCTAGGTATGATACACTCGGTAACGATTAGCTTTTTGAGCGATACGTCCGTTAATTTAAACGCCTTTTCCAGTTTTGTTTTCAATTAGTTTTCAATAAGAGGCTAATCTATATAAGGCATCATACTTTATCACGGCTAAATTAAGATATTACAAAAGGTTTCTTTTCTACGTACGCTTTTTAGTCCGGAAACATTAACTGTTACGCCTCGAGTAAGCAATTTCCGAACAACTTCCGTATATATATATCTTTAGGTTAACCGTTACCAGAGAATCTATTTTCAAAAATCTCTATAATTTTAATAATATCAATCTTTTAAGTCACTAGGTTACCGCTATTATCCGCTATGCCATTCACCCCCAATCAATCCGTATAATATGTATAAGTAATTTAAATTTTCCTGCGAATAATGGTACCGACTAAAATAATGTATTAAATGTTTTAATTTTGAAATATTAAGTAAATGACAATAAGGTTTTATAATTTCGTAACATTATTGAGTTATTTACCTACAAATCGCCTATTTACGCATTAAACAATGTTACCTACGATTTATTCAATATTAGCTATTCGGGCTGCGACGTTACTATTATTATCTTTTTAGAACGTATTTATATCCCTTTTTATTCCATATAGTCCGTCGCTTTTACCGGAATTACGATATTTATAGGCGTATAAGATATTGGAAACACCGTCGAGAGGGATCATTCAAACATTTACCGATTCCTAAACAGCTTCAAACCGAACTTTCTATCGACTTTATAATCGACCTACCTTAAAAACGAATGGGAGACCTACGTTACCTTATGGTTATTACAGATCATTTAAATAAAGCCGTTACCATTAAGGTTATAATTATTATAAACGTTCAAGATTGTATGGAGCGTTTTTTAAGCTGCTATTAACAATTTTATTGATTTCCTCGTACGATTATTAATAACTGAAGTTTGAATTGGACCGGAAGGTTTCGAAATCGACAATTGAATTGAAAGGAAGGAAAACAAGGTCGAAAGACCGCCTTTTATCCTGAAACTAACAGTATAATCGAATATATTCATTTAAAAGTTTAAATCTACCTACGGTATTTTATAGTTTATACTCAACTTAACTATCGTCGCATTTTACGTTGTTATCATTCAGCATTAAATAAGAAGGATACGACTACCGTAGGTATTAGACTTTTTTTATAACCTACGGCTATTATATTTACCTCATGTAACTGGTAAAAAAATTTCTTATTTTCTTTACGAAACTACGCGTAAAAGAAGAGGATTTTATGTAGCAGATTCGCAATATTACAAAGTTTGTACAAACCATAATGGCAACTACGTAATAAAGTATAAAAAAAGTCGCTAATAATCGACACTCCCCTTCAAAACGTTTTCGAATTGGTAACGACATTTAACTCCTCATTAAAGATAATAAGCTGAATGAATTTTTTAAAAAGTTGAGTTATCTTTATAATGAGCATCATATAGTACGTGTGTTCGATTTATATTTCATTGAACCTGATACTACGTAAGGTGAATACCCCCGTTTTCCTATAAAAAATTATTCGAACCGTTTTGGACCCGCTTTCGAGCTTGTAAGCCCGCTACTTCTAACTATAAGCTATTTATATTATAAGCAACGACGGCGAAATGAAGCCGAAGTACCTCGGTAAAAGTATTTTACGAGATTTGAATAAACCTCTAGTGTGCCACCACCAACATAATGACCTACTGAAATTGTAAGTTTTCATTACGTGGGTAAATTACGTATACTTAATTTAAAAATTGTTTTTACGCTTTTTTAACTTCGCGGCACTCGAACTTTTCCAACTACGTAATAAATCGGCTAAATATAACTAAAGACCTTTACGGTTATCCCATAAGCGGTTTTAAAGTATTATACTTCACTTCATAAAATAACCTGGAAAGCCGTAATTTACATGTAACAAGTATACACGTAACGTAGAATTAATGGAAAACCAAAGTTATAATAAACTAATCGAATATATCCTCGAAGTTATGGAGCTATCTTTGAGAAAAAATAGTTTTAACTATTTAAAACAACTTACTCAGTTTTATATTAATACGACAAAGTTTCCTATTAATACGTTCGAACACTTTGATAAATTGTTCAATCACCTCAAACTATATTCTCTATCCGCTTATTAGCTACTATATTCATTTTCCTGTTTAATACGTCAACTTACTTTAAAACTACGTTACTTATTTAAAAGTTATACGGTCTGCAGGTCGCTGGAAAAAATAGGAGTGGCGGGTATTGAACCCGCTCCGCTAAGAATATCGTCTTTACTTTACGTAACACACCAAACCGTTATTGCCTTCTTTACGGCGCCAACCTACGCCTGTACGCTTTATTACCTCTCGTTGACGCCTAAAAGTGAGCTTATGAATATATTGATTTACCTTGATCCCAAACATCGAATACCAAACAAGCTTTGAATAATTTCTCAATAACTTCTTTTTTATCAATATTTTTAGGTCTAAAGACGTAGAAGAGTAAATGAAACTATGGATTATGAATAAAAAAGTAAAGATAATATAGGGCGCCAGGATTTAGCCGCCCATTAACAACTTCTTTGCGAATATTCAGGTTCAAATTACACTCCATCTCCTAGCAGAACTTCCAACGATTATATGATATACGATATATATATTCAAAACACATATACTCGTGCGTCTTATTAGTATACATATTTATAGCCTGTAGAATCGGAAACTATACGCTCGTTAATAAAGACTAAATAACTTCTGAATCTGGTATACTTACGTCTCTAATAACTTTATTAATCTTTATAACCGAACAGGGAATCATTTCGAAAAGCGAAAGTAACGACAGCAATAAAAATAACACTAAAAGCAAAGGAGGAGAATGATATTAATGATTTTTTTAATTAGAGTAAAACTTTAGGCCCTATTATACTGCTAATGTTGAATGGTAAAAGTATGATTTTGGAATTTCAAAAGGGGGTTTACGAAATTATTTATAGGGAAAAGGGTGCCGGAACAACTTTTATGTAATGGAAAATGATTCGGCCTAAACTTTTCCACACAATATTATAATATTCAAAACGCTCCGAAACACCTTCCCTTACATTATACACTGCTGCATAGGAAAGATGGAAAGGTAGAAAGGGGGGGTAGGTGTTGTTTGAGCTTACCGTTTGATTTTAAACAGCCACCCCTATTTCTTTCGTACCTAACCAGTTTTTAAATTGAGTACTTAAAGCACTTACTTCCTATAATACGAGTGCTAAGTTCAATTCCCGGCGTGACCCTTGGCATAACAGAAACAAGTGTAATTTGATTTAACGAGTCTTTTTATAAGGGGTATAGCAGAGGGTAATATTACAAGCTAGTAAATAGCTAGTGTTAACTCAAGATCCAGCCCTACTAGTTTTTACGTTCTTACAACGCTTTAAAGCCGCTCAAAAGCTTTATGGTAACACGACCCCACACTTTATATGACCGGGTTGCACCATCTTATACAGCGTCGTAGCAGCTCCCTAACAGTAGTTGATCTTCTCTTCTTCATAGAGGTCTATAGATAGAATCCGACCACCATGAGCGACATCTCCGGCCTCAGTTCCTTTACAGTTTAAATTTATTAAAAAATTAATCAAAGAAATCTAATGGTATTTCATCTTAATTTTATATCATTATCTTAATTAACCACGGAATAATGTAATCTATATAATATTAAGAAATTATAACATCTTATTCGAAATAGCTTTCTTGATAGGTTGCAAATTCTACCAAATATATTAGCCTTTCCTAAAAGTATTTATTAATAATAATTAATACATCAGGAAAGAATACCAGGGAAAGATAAGTGAAAATAGAGAAATTGACCTTTTATCTATGGATAAATTTAAACAATAATATATTTTCTTTTCAATATATTGTAGAGTTATACATTATACCTTTTCATAATACTTCAAATGTTGGAGAGATTCTTAAAACATTAGAATAGGAATCAATAATTCCAACTGTTTTGGGTTGTAAGCCGCGATAATAGTTTTAAAAATTATAGGTATTACCGGCTACCGATTCCTATTGATTGAAGAGAAAACGAATAGTGATCAATGACTTCACTCGGCCGGAAAAGGCGTATAATAAAACATATAATAGATTTGCCCCTATAAATATTCTACTCATTCACTCAAGCTAATAATAATCTAATAGGTTTCGAAGAATTTCTGTGGGTTACCACTGTATAATCGCATTTTGATAATTTTAATCGACTCCAAAACTATAATGATAATCCTTAATTGAACAATGAGTCAAACCGGATTCAATTCCTAAAATCGCATGGGCAATATCCATTGCATGTATTCGTTCCACTCAAAACATATATTCATCATCACTCTACTTTGAAAATGACCAGCACATCAATTCGATTGGCTTCAACCTATTACAAGGGAATAGAAACTGTAATTTGGGTAAGAAATTTAACTCATTGAATGGATAAAAAGTGGATATTTGGAATGCACATGTGAGCATTATATATTGCTCATGACGAATTTCCTTTCATTCGATGATTTATAATTTAATGATTAGGAATACAATATTTCTCATTAACATATTTCAGAAGTATATATATCATATTATCCATAGTATTTTGGAAAAGAAACAGTTATTTAATAAACAACTTCTTAAAATTAAGTTGAATCATATTGTATTTCGACGCGCATACTTCAATTGGTCAATCACTGAAAAATGAGCAAAAGTCTTGGAAAGCTTATACACTATAACCCAGGTTTTCGCTTGTGTCTATATCTAGAATATACTAATCAATGTAATTAGTGAATTTTTCAATAGTGTAATATTCGTTGATATCCTTCCACTATGGACTTTTGTTATATTGGCTGGGAAAAATATCAAAACGTCTTAATCTTCTTCATTTTAACGTCGTCTTTTTTTTTTTTTGGCAAATGAATTGATGTTTAAGTTATTTGTTTCTCCTGATATATTTGTTTTATTAAGCTTACTTCATTCAAACCTTAACTACTTTCCGTGGGATAGTAGAACATACAATATTAAAATGCGCATACTAAAGATTTCTCAATAGTCGAATAACACTACCGCTACCACTAAATTCATCAAAAGAACTCCGAGATCTAAAGGTTTTACGTATCTAATATTGCGGAACCCAAAGAAATTTATGAGAGACTTTCAACAAATTCCTTCTAATAGCGTTAAAAGTGTTTAAATGGATTGCTCCTTCTTCTACCTAGATTTCCTGTACTTAGTTTGACGTTAAATACTAATGAATATTGAAAGGGTTTCCTTGTACGCCGTTGGACGTCGTAACTGTTGAAGTTATGACACAAAAATATGTTTCGTAAGCTTGTTGATTAACATATACTAGAATATATATTGAGAACTTCTTGATATATAGTCAATTGAATCCTCATAAAGATCTTGGTTATCAGGTCGAAGCTCTATATAAGTTAATACTAGTAAGTACTATTAAGTACTAGTAAGTACTAGATCCACTGTACTAGTTAATACTAATGCCAAGAAATATCTTTGTATTAATCTTCCAAACTAATCAATCATGGTATATTACACTAGTAAGTACTAGTATCTCTAAAGATATCCTCATATCTGGTATATTCCTCATCTTTTGTATTGCGACGTATTAAGTACTCTTTGTTATACTATGTGTTGACTGGCCCTATTGTTAGGAGACTGAACTTTTTCTATTTTAAATACACATCCTTAAAAGGAACTGTTTGCTTATTAATAAGAAGAAGAGAAAAAAAAAAGGGTGAAGTGGAAGGTAAAGAAAGCATAATATAGAGTTGGAAGATTGGTCGACAAAAAAAGTAAAAATGCCTATGTAATCAGATTTCAACCAATAACCTTTATAATAGTCTAGGTCAACATCTCAAAGTTTATAACAATGACCACTCAATGAAAAATTACCCGTAATATGTAAATATAACCTGTATCACAAAGGTATATGAACTATCAATTTAAACCCAAGTATAATAAACCAAACCAAGACTTTATATCATCAAATCTTACTTTACCCTCGGCAGGAATTTTGTCAACCATCAACTAGTTATTTATCCGAGGAAACCCACTTCATTTGTATAGTACCAAGCTCTAATTTATCCCTAAGACAATATTATACAAAGGGGATATCTTAAGTACGTTGGTGATATTCTGGGGTTCTAAGCATCATAATGGCTTCTATATTATCACAATATAAAGTAATGATAATAGGAATACATAGATTTATTGATGAGTTCCTCATTCAAATTGTATTTTCGGTGACCCTTATCATAGCTACCACTTCAGAATACACAGAAAAGAAAGAAATACTCTGGATCCACGTTTTAATACACAGTTAACCATGCTGTTAACAATTTCAACTATGTATCTATAGGTTGATTTTCCAATAACATCATAACCCTTTTAGTTGGAAGAGCACCAGCTGTTAATTTAAAATTTGTGACAATCTTTATGATAATTGTGTTAACGTTGGTAATATTTCAATACAGTAAACTAAAAGGTTTTCCCCACTCCCTTTAATTCCTGATTTTAATTGTTTCTGATGTATTTTAAAGCGTAAAGAACAAGTGTGATGTGTTTATATAAAGGATTATAACCATAAGGAGAAATTATTGATATAAGGAAGTCGATATTCGGCATAGACTAGTACATTGTATAGCTGAAAGCCTCAACATGTAAATTATACTATTTAGTTTTTAATATATATGTCAAATTTTCCGAGGGAATAGGTATGGCATAAAGAAATAATCTAGTAGCGATATGAATTTAGGCTGAACATCTAATTAATTGTTTTACCCTTTAGGCCCAAATTCTTTAGATATCTGCATTTTAAGCTAAAATGATTATATACGTGTCCTTATTTCTTAAAAGACGTAACCCTAAGAAATACTCAACTTCTCTTAGGTGATTATACTTATAGGTTTTCGCGATATCCATTTTGAAAGTCTTGATAGTCTTGTGATCAGGATCTATCATAAGGAGGTGGTAAACGTAAGTATGCATAAAGAGTAAATAGCGATAGTTAATATATACCACATTGTCAAAACTTAACCGTTCAAACTAAAAAATATTGAAAATTATTTTCAACCTTTTTAGGTATTTTTTTAATGCCTGTTGAAGCTTTGGTAAAAAGGCGATAGCCTGGAAGACTCAGTCAACTGGAAAACTAAAACCTATATTGTTTTCCTTAGAATTTTTCGAAACGATGTTTTTTGATAATATCCGGAATACCTATTAACCCCATATTTCTCAATTCTCCATTGAAAAAAGTTTAATCAATGTCGATTCGGTTAATATCACAGCTATAGGAAACAACGAATTTGACGAGTATTCTCCACGTGTAAAAATTTACTATGGTGGCAAAGGTTTTAGTATAGTTGACCCTATATTGTTTCTGAAATCCATATATAGCAACCCTGAAATTGTACTTTTCGATCTGACCTTTGGAATCATTTATAACCTTGGTGATTTATCTTTCTGTCAAGGCATAATGGTTGTTATCCTTATAAATATCTATGAAAACATTGACGGATAGCAATCTTTGTATCGAATGATGGAGATCCTTTATCTAATATTCGGCTTACGTGCATTTGAAAACTTATTTATAATTAGTTAGTTTACTGCTTTGTGAACTAAAAGAATAAACTAAATCATGTTACTATTGTTAATCATAACATTTGAAGGTAAATTTTCCGGTATTCTGTTTGTTCTATTTCTTATTCCTTAGCATATACTCTTACTTAACTTAGAGTTTGGAGCAGCTGTTGCAGTATAATAAATGGTACCAACCTCAATTTGATTTTCATCATCTCTTGAAGCTGATTTACGATGTCCCGTAGCGAATATTTTAAAGACCGTCAAATTTCAAGTACTAACAATCTTTATGGTTGATTTCCTTAGCCGGTCTAGCAAGAAGATCGTAAATATATACCAATGCATTATAATTTCAGAAAACCACTACAAATGAGGGATTATACTTTCTCCTATTCAATTAATCTTCTAAATCTCCAATATCTTTGCAAATGCTTTATAGAATATTACGGAAAGGCCGGGAGTGAATATAAACTTAATGTTGGGTCTATGATTCCCTTCTCCCTTCACTTCAGAGTGAAAATCATTATAAGGCGTAATGTACTTAACCCTACTCCTGTTTTGTATCATCAATATGGCTATATCAATAGCTAATTTGAACAGGTAGAGTTAAAAGTAATGTGGAAATCTTTGAACAACAGTCTAGGTTCAGATCTTCTTTTTAATATCACTTTGTTTAAACTTTGGAGAATTCCAATTTCCAGGGGATATAATAAAGGAAACTTGAAGTTCAATTCGTGATTATATATATTTTCAAGTAAATTATCAACTAGTTGATTTATTTCCATCAAGTATTCAAAAGTACATAGTCGACAAAATATGTTGAATAATTTTTATAATGTCACATGAAAGGATTATGGTCCCTTAACAAGGTAAATAATAGCAATGTTATAAATTATTCATCCATACTTGACCTCAATTACCATTGAGTTACAGCGATCTCTTTTTAGACCAACAGATATTTTAAAAAGCTGTTAAGGTTCCAGAGATACCCTTTTCTCTCCAGACTTTCGTATTAGAAGCTTAGTCGTTATCGAGTGCTTTTGAAAAGCTTTTAAAGAACGTAAATAAGGTCGAAACGTTCATTTACATCTTTTTTAAGGCCGTCCAATAACTAAAGTGATTATTTACAAGCTTTATGCCTATATAAACAAATATGATATTCTAAAGGGAAGTATCAAAACACTTCAAAGGAACTTTGGGAGTAAATTGGCAATGAAACCATTTTGTAACTTGAACAATGGTGTACTCGCTAATTATCGCAGCGACTATTCATTTAAATAAATGAATCAACTGAAGATAAGTTTCAAATCTTGATACTTAAGTTATAGAGCTTTACGATGTTTATAAGGTTAATAATAAACTTAAGGTAGTTAAAATAGTTGTTAAACTTTAAGGTATTAAAAACTTTATCAAATTTGATTAGTACACATGCTATTCATTGGCCTATAAGTTAATCCAACTTACTTTCTGTTTGTCACCTTAAGTAGTTTTCACCTTGCATCTCAAGTTGAGACAACCATTCCTCGTCGTTGAGAATATGGCTAGATAAGACTAAATCAGCTTGAACAGAGTCTCGAAACTAGAGTTTATCAAATGTAAAATATCGTAGTAATGTAGCAGAAAAAGGGAAATCAATAAGACTTGACGTTAAGTTTTGATGGTTTAACGCTAGAAATGGGGCCTGAACAGCGGCATTACCCGTTTTTACTACTATTTTATATTATTCGTTTCGGTGGACTGACGTAAAAAGTGGAGATTTTGTCGTTAGAAGTGTATATTTTAATATTGATGTCGATACCTTGGAGCGGAAATACTCGAAGCGAAAATTCCCGTGTAAGCCACAGCATTCGTTTAGCCAAAGACTTCCTGTGTAGGGTCCTGTATAGGCTTATGTAAAGTAAAATAGTTAAATTGAATATTTTATAGTGTAGGTGTAGGTCATAATACCATAAAAGTATTGTGTTGTTTATAGTAGAAGTCAGCTTTACCGTTGTCAACTACAACAACGTCCGCTTTTTCTTTCTTTTGACTGATAGATATATCAATAATAAAGGAAGGTTGTGGATTTGGATGAAGTTCCTCAAACACCTGTGTTATATAACTTTTGTGTAAGCGAGATAGGTCATTATTCCTGAACTGATATTCGTTAGTCTCAGTAAAAACGTTATTTCTTTGGTCTTATTTGAATAATATAATTTCCTATTCCTCCTTAGAAACAATTATTTTCTTACAAGTATAATTACATTTTACGAAATACTGATAGAACGGCTTTCTTCAATTCACTTCGCATCCGAACCATCTAAACTGGAAATTCGGGCTCTATACAAGTTAAAGAATAAACGGAATAATTAATATCCTCAACCTAACAACATTGATAAGTGAGACTTCTTTTAGAATTTTCAATCGCGGCCTCAAAAACAGCAAAGGCTGAATAATAAAAGAAGCGATAAAAGAGAAATTTCTCAAGACTTTTTTGATAGTGGATCGGTCCAATACCTTATCATATACCAATCAATTTTAAAAGGATTATATATGGGTCTTCAATGCCAATAATAGCAACTGAAAGATTTAAAGTAAGAGAAAAGTAATTATTCTATACAAAGTAATGCGGGTATACGTAAAGTTCAACTTTTTGGTCAAACTATAGAAGATAGTGGTAATAAAATGAATATAACCCGTTTCCGTAAAGGTTGTAGTGATCATAAGTCTTAAAAATACCTTTCAATATATCAAAAAAGTCATTACTAATAGTAAATCTTTTATTGCGGTTATCTATATGTTTATATTGAAAAAGAGAAATATTTCAATGTCTTTGAACGATTGTAACTTAGGATCTCGAAATAGTTTCCTTTGCTCAACGTTGAATTTCTTTTTTTCAATATTTTTGTCTTTTTCTTTCCTTTGAGTGGTCTCTATCGACGTATATTATTCCGAATTAGTTGTCTAAAATCATTGATCGCGTTACTTGAACTTACTTAATAACCTAATATTCCAAACGATAACTAATTGAGTTTTTCTTGGTTTGGCTGGTCTAAGCCATAGCTCACTTTCATTTCTGCTTCCTCATTAATAATATCAGCAACATTAACGGCTGAAATTTCCACTTAGGTCTTGCCTTATGGGTATCAAGAACTACTTTTCGTCTTTTCCTTAACAAATCCTTAGAATCAAGAGCTTTTAAGGTATGGGAGTAGCCTTGGAGCGTAGGAAACGAAGGGATGTGGATTCAACAGGAGAATGTGTAGGTATAGAGGGACTTGAGGGCCCGGAAGCTTTAACGGTTTTCTATAAAGAAGTGCCATTATTACTAGTATTGCCGTAAGATGGTCCTGGGGGTGGAAATAAAGATTCCTGTTTTGGGAATACTGTTGGGGCATCCTCAAAGGTATCAAAAAGTTCAAAAGAAGTGAATATCGTTAATTTTTTCTTAAGAAAAGTAATAAAATGAAATCAGTCGAATAGTAAAACAATAGGATACAATCGTATTGATAATGTATTAAAGTTACCATACAAAAAATATGGTATAGGCGTGTAGATTCAGACATACGAAAATCTATATGGAGAACTTTTTCATATATAATCAAGTGAATACTTATTCAAATTTCGACCATTAAGGTCGAGGCTTTTTAATATTCATTACTAATTCAAATTAGAAAATACTAGTTCTCCTATACTAGTAAATACTAATACCAGATAACGTCTTTATATTAATTCAGCGTACTAGTCAATACCAGTATGTCTAACGAATAAGAACTCGTGCCCCGAAAGATATCCTAATCACCGTTGTATTCCTCATCTTTAAAATTGAAACGTATCAAGTACTGGTTGTTGTACCAAGTACTGACAGGTCTTGTTACTGAGAGACTATACATGTTGTATTTTCAACAGTAACAATTATTGATTCAAATCTTAGTGGAAGTAAAGAATTATATTGTAAAGTTAAGTGGTAGATGTCGAATTCATATTGAGCAAGCTACTAGATAGCTTGCACCCTAGTCTGAATAGGTCAAAGCTTAGTTTCTGACCTGTATAAATTTAGATGCAGAACAATGAACTTGTAGCTATTTCCATTGACTCTTCTTCTAATAGTCATCTTCATTATAATTGTTATATTTGATAAAATTTAAATTGGATTAATGATATGAGGAAAATTGAAATATGAGGTAGTTTTAGTAAAGTGTTCATAACAAATTATGAATCGTTGAAAAATTTATAATGATGAGAAATTCAAAATATTTTTGATATATATATTCAAAACAACATTAATGTTTTGATTGTATAACGTAGGTTCGACTGTATATAACGAATAACTTTGAATTTCACTCCTTAATATTATATTTTCAATTAATACGGTTTGCCTCATTCATCTCAAATCAACTTTTGATTCGATTCCAAAAGTCGGCTTATTTGTATAATATTTTTCATCTGATCCAAATATGAAATCATCACAGTACTATCAATAATTAAATCTCCATTGTAAGATAACTACAACATTCTATATCATGATTATCTGGATTTCATTGGTTATCTGTTGAATTTAAACCTATTAATATTGAAAGCTAGAACTTTGTATTACAAAGTTTAAGAATTGGATGACAGTGATTTCGAAAGAAAATTAGACTGAATACGAATATTAAAGTTAATACGGCGCTTATTTTGAATATAAACGCATATCGAAACTTATTATGAATCAATTTTCTATAACGATATATCATGAGATTATATTGTTGTAAATTGAAATAACTTAAAATTGAATGCAAACTTTCTGGTAACTAATGAAACTCGAAACGTTCATGAGATTTGGTATTATTACCAATTACAGTTCAATTTATGGACAGAGTTTGAAACACTGTGACTCATTTTACGTATTTTAGAACGGAACGAATTGTGAAGGAAGAGTATTGGTACAAGCCTAACTAGTATTGTTCATTATATATTATATAAGAGAATCCAAACTATGGTACTTGGATATATTTATCAAGTTTCCAATTCTAGCCTAGTACAACATTTCTGTCCATTTTACATCGAAACATCCATATTAATCAAACATATTGGTTTAGCCCTTGACTGTTCTTACAGTGGTTGAATTCTTGTTTCTAGAGGAGGACACATCTTCTTTTTCTGTTGAGAAAGAGAACAGAAGCTGTTTGAAGTGAGTTTCAGTATTAGCATAACAATGGTTTCGATAAGGATGGATAGTAGGAGTAATAATAATGAGATCGCAATTTAATTTATTTTTAATTCATATTAAAAGCTTTCTACTAATATGAATTTACAAATTTATTGGTAATTGTTGCTTCATTCAATAAACTCTAATGATTAGTAAATATATCCCTCTTTACAAAAATTAATAACCTAATATAGTACTTGGTAGCGGTGATACAAATGTTTTGGTGCTCGACAATAACTTAATCTTAGTTACTTAGGTACTTGTAGTTTGTTTTATTCTAAATTCTGATGACTATGTTAGAGGAGGAGTTTCATTTGTTGAATTAATCTAGATAAGTCGTCAAATGGTTGTAAATAAAGTAGTGAGTTTGATTTAGTAAGTGTGAAAGATGGTAGTCAGCTGTAATTAAAGAAAGTTGGGCGTACACCAAGAGAAAAACATACCGTAAGTGATATTAACACGTTAAAGTATGAATAAGATGTTTATATAAATCTTATTTATGCAAAGAAAGAAAGAAGTAGAAACTTTAACAGAGCAAGCGGTACAAGCCATTCGCTAAGCATATTTACCTGAATAAATGTATATTATCAACGACTTTTTAGTTTTAACTACTTATTTTACAAGTGGCAAAATCCCTTCTTCTGAAAAAAACAACACTTTCATTGTAATTTATTGATTTAAAAGTTCGATTTAATATTTCTTTTTTGTTCTACCATCACCTATTACTGCGATCTATGAAGTGTAACAATAGTTAATACAACATAATCCTGTAGATACCGGCAGAAGAGATCATAACCCATATTCTCTGAGAACATATGCAGGCCTTTCAGCCTCCAAGCCATTCTTCCAAACAAGACCTTAGGGTGCCTGATATTTAAGAAACCCATATGCATGTAAGCTGTAGCCCTGGTCCGGCCGGGAAACGCGGCTTTATCTGCCCTCGCCTAATTATTGTTTGCGCTGCTGGGGATGCGACAGTATCAACCCCTGAGAGAAAGGTTCGGTAGAGTATAAAAGCAGAACAATAACTTTTGTAAGGGGCGGAAGTAGAACACGTTGTAGTTGCGTATATTCCCATGCCTCCGTCAAGCATTATTGGAAGATATTTCTACGTATGGTAGCCCGTGCATCGTAAACCTTAAAAAAAAAAAAGTGTACCATTATTAATATAAACCACACTTACAAACTTATCCTTATATAATGTTAAAATACCATCCTAAACCATAATTACTAAGTTCCTTTACGTTTCGTTATAAATGATAAGGAGTAAAACACTAATAAATGTAATAGCAGTAACACGTAATAAAAAACCCTTGCGCGCTATACGCTGCCGAGCCCGCTTTCACGTAATGGATCCTTTTATATCTCAAAGGGCCATATATATACGTATTACCCCCCCCCCCCCTTATTCGTCTATTTTCTCCCCCTCCCCCTCCTTAGCTTATAAAACCCTTATCGATCTCGTCTTAACTCGTGAGTCCTAGTTTTCTCCAGGTTTTATACGGTCTTTTTTTCGCGAGGGTAAACTACAGAGTTTATGTTTATAAGGGCGCAACGGGTATAAAATACACTTGTTACGCTAATGAAAGTTTTGAAAGTTTAGGCATTATATGAAATGATTGAATGCTAATAAGTGTATAGTAACAACGAAGCGTAAGAAAAGATATATTCCTGTCGACACTATTACAGATGGGCTTTCAGCTACTTATCGTGCCGTCGTCGCGAAGTAGGCCGGTTAGTAGGTGTTTAATCGCTATTTGGTGGCCTTTACACGCCGTTATTGAGGCGGTTAAGGGTGGAGCAGCGTAAGCTTCGGCCGCAGCGCTATTAGCGATCCGCTGTACAGTATTAGGGTGATGAGTCTTCTCCTTCGGTGGTGGAGATATCAATACCATCGAAGATAGTAATATAAGTAGCGAAATAGGTTCCATCGAAAATAAGCCCGTTGTCGACTACTTTAAAGCCTTTCCCGTTACCTCTTTTCCAGATAAACCCGTCGCCGCCTTCTACTCTAGTCCTTTTCCGGACCTTACCCTTTCCTAATAACATAAATGAGCCTGGTGAGTAACTGCTGTAAAGGATTTTGTAATGATTGTAGGGGAGTTATTCGATAATTGTAGGCAATAGCTTATAAATTATGTTAGGCCGAACGTTGTAAAATATAAATATTGTTGTTGGAAATGAAATGTTACTATTACCGGTGGAATTAAAATATATTATCAAGTCAATCGTAATAAAAAAATTTGTTTTAAAAAAAAAATCCATTACGCGAATAGAAGTCCAGAAATTTGTTGGGTTTAAAAGTAGTTTTTATATATAGGTTTCGTATATCTGGGGTTTTAGAGCCATTTTGAGTAACTATGACTCAAATTTCCAAACCTTTAAAAGGGGCGGATAGTATACTAAGTGTGCGGTATTTCATTCTCTTCACATCAAACAAAACCTCCATCTATATTAAGGAATTTACAACGCTGATAATACGACGTCAAATCTTTGAAACCGTATTTTATCGTTAATGTGAAGGGAATAGAACAGATCTGTCGCTTAACATGGTTGTATACTATCTATAATCCTCGATAAAGAAGAGAGGGAGAAAATACTGATCAAGAGCTGCTATAAAGCTAGTAAAAAGGATTGACTCTATTACATGGTTATTAATGTGGTATGAGCATTCTTAGAAGCGGCTCGAGAGCGTCGTAAGAGCATAGTAACTGCCAAGGCTAGATCCTCGGCGACTCTTAGCCCAGGAACCATCCTATAATATTACCTTATGTCCAGGAGAAAGGGGCGGGATTCTTTACTGTCATGAAATGTGTCATAACTTTCTAAACAGAATATGATAGCGTGACAGTAGCCACGGGATACCTGCTTAAGATAGTCATTAAATGCTGTGATGCTGTTGAAAAGATGCTCTCTTGACGTGGATTTTTTTCGGCGTAAATTACCTTCGTCTCTCTTGATTAATTATCCACTCCATACTATCTGAAATACAAAAAGTTCCCTCTATTAACGATTTCTTTGACATTTAATATAATACCTTTTTTTTTTGGCTCTATGTAGTACCGTTTTCTCCTATCTATTAGCCTGAATTGGTTTTACATTACCCAGTTTATCTTTTCTATTTATAACGATGAATATGATCCTGGTAACGGCGATAAATTAAACCCTTCTTGAAATAGGTTCAACCGTTCCGAAGATGATTATCTATCGTTAACGAATTACTCATTCATTTATATAAGGCCCAACGATATGTAGTGCAATGGAACCTATAAACAGACATATTTGGAGTATATTTACTACATGGCGTATAATCCGCAGAAGGTTAATTAGGAGGTGAAAGGTATACGTAAGTTATAAATATCAGTTAGTAATCCGTTCATAAATTTTCATTTACCGTCGCGAGATATCAATTTTATCTAATGGTTGTAATTAGTTGTAAATTACGGTTACATATATAATTTGTTTTAATTGATCACAGAGTTAAATATGGTTGTAGAGGAGTTGTTGGACGCTTGCTTCGTGTTCAATACTTGGGACTAGAGTAAATAACCCAGCATTCGAGCCACTCCATTATTGTAAATAAATGGGTAGAAAGCGCACATGTTTAGGTGGTTATCGAAATTCTGCTACAAGTGTTCAGCGTATTACGTGTAAAAAATTTAATATACGAGGTAATAGTGATTTCGTATCGTTTAAGACTATTCTTTTAGGTGAGTTTTGTATTGTATCACCACTTTACTAGAATTTCATTATTCCGATAATTGATTTTTTACCGATATGGAATGAAGATATTGAGTGATGTGTGAGTTGAAAGTAGAATGAAGGGAATTGATTGATGTTATTAAAAATATCGACGCTAATTAAGGTAAATTAGTAAATAGAAAGAAGTAATCTGCCTATAACTGCTTGATTTGACTTCGGACAATATCTCCAACGAATCTAATGAAATAGTTTAAATTATTTCGTAAAAACAAACGTTACACGTTATATTAAGTATGAATGAAATAACTACTTTAAACTTACTTGATAATTTGTTTAAAGTTAAATTGAACCAGTTGATTGGCCTGGTGTAATAGATTTTTATTAATTCCCACGGGCTATAACGTGATTTCAAACTATGAAAGATCACGATATCCTGAAAAATTGAAAACGGTTTTCAAGTCCGGTGAAATTAAATTATCTATTGATTGAAAATTTATCGGTTTACGGTGTTTTCGATAGGAGAAAAATCGATTTAAAATTAAATTTAGGGTTGCAAAATATTTCTAACGTATTTTTTTGGTTACTTATGGTCATTGTTACGAATAACATCGTCGATAAGAAGCTAATATTTAGTAATTTTTATTTCGGAAGCCAATCGAAAGTAATTCAGATCAACAAGTAAATGTCAAAAAGAGCGTGCTTTTCATTAGAGAGGTCAAATTTAACGATATGGAAATCAATAATATATATAATACGATATTTATCGTAGAGCCAGTTCAATCTTTTGAAAAATTTGTTTAGTTTATATATTTCTTTAAAAAGCTCTAGACGTTTTCTGCTACCTGAAATCCCTTCATTGGAAACCATTCCTCATGAGAGGAATATTTGTGTTATTACATATTTATTATTAAATTTTCTACGAATTTCGTAACATCTTGAATACGAAGACGATATTTTCAACTTTTTCTCATGGTTTTATTACCCGAATGATTAACGGTTGTACGGGAGGTATGAGGTCAACGTAATATTTATTCTTCAGTAAAATGAATGAATACAGATAGTAATAAGCTTTTAAGTATTGAATATTGTATAATATTTGAAAATTATTGACTTTGGTCGAAGTATATATAAAAAAGAACACACAAATACGTTTAAATTTCCTGATTAATACGTTCGGTAACATTATACTTTTTCGGGTAGGATATGGTTTTCTGGCGTTACTTCATCGCCGTCAAGTATTAAAGGCGTTTTGAAAACCTAACTCTTGAATTTGGACCTCAGTTGTAAACGATGAAGTAGAAGAACCCATAATATCTACAAGAACAGTTTAAAACCCATTCCGTATAAATTTCGCTGTTTATCAGTTTTAATCTTCATAAAGTTACTGATTTGTTTTAAGGCTACGTAATAATTATAAGGCTATGTTGGTTTCCTAATCTCTGTTAAACGAATTCAATTATGAAGTTGACTAAAGATTCATTTTAAAATCGTTTGAAAATAGGTAAATGTTTATAAAATCCGTTTCGGTAGTATCGATTATAGGTCATTCGCCTACAAATATTATAATGACAGTAAAAAAGTCGAACAATAAGATATAATACAAGGTAGTAATACTACCTGAATGATATGGAGAAATTGACGTCATAAATAAGGTGACAGGTAAAAATCGCACATAATACAACTTAGGTTAACGTAAAAATAAAAAAATTATACACGAAGACCTAAATATGGTTATGAAACCGTAAAATGTTATAATCATTTACCGCATATTTCGAAATCAAAACATGAATTATTTGGTTAATATTAACGAGAATAGTAATGGGAAACCTGAGGGCATCCATTTGTATTCCAGTAATAAGATGGACACTAGTAGTATTTCGGGTGATAATAGATTTTGCTTTATTTTAAAGATGTACTTTGGTAAAAAGTTTATCACACTCCAGAATAGATTCATAATCTGTAGTTAATCAGAAGACGCGTACGTTCGTAGGAGGCCTAAAAGCACCTTATTCAGGCGATTAAGTCGAAATTCATAGCCCATGAAGTGAAGGTAAGTAATCCTTATGAACATTATGATTTCGTCTTAATAGTTTATCGATTCATAAGTAATTCATTTCCTCACTTAAATGGAATTTAAACGTGATTATGAAAGACCTTCTAACTAAAAGGAAGACCTTTTAACTAACGGAATTTCCGTTTGAAAAGCCGTTGAATAGTTATAAAAATTTCTGATTTTTGCAATTCGTAAATATAACAAACGTGGGGACCGTACTGCTGAGCGTCACGTTCTATACTTCAAAATGATTTTTAGCATTAGAAATTTGTTGTCGTAAATTTCGTGGATATATTCGGCGCGTTATAAGCTATGAGATTAATGGGTTATTGCGTATATATTATCATAAGTTTTTACTCCAAGTAAATAAACTCTCAAAGTTCATTTAAAACAATTATCTTAGGGAAAAGTTTTTTTATTTAGGGTTTCATTAGGCAAAAATACGTTACAAGACAAATGAAAGTTTATTTCGTTTGAACACAATTCATTTTTAGGGCCTCGAACAAAATGTAACGTCTTTCCCAATGAGTCGAATTAAAAATTCAATTGTTACGAAATGATTTCAAATTAATTAGCGGTAAAAAAATTGTGAATCTAAAGAAGTCACCTATATGAAGATAACGCGTTGCGTCTCCGGATTTATCCGTACTTCAACCACATTTTCAATTCCAAAATTTCAATGATTACTGTTTTCGACGCTAAACTTGTATTGAGACATACTAGGGTTTCGTCCAACAACTCTAAAGTCGTTTAGTAATGATTTAACCTCAAAAAATAAAATTATAAGGTGAATTATACCAATACATCAAAATAATCAATATACATAAGATATAAAATATTAATAAATTAGAGGATCGTGCTTTTCATTCACAGTTAAAAGGTATTTGATACGTTGGAAAAGGCGAAAATGTTAATGAACTATTTGAAAAGTTCGCAATAGGTACAACACTCGGTTTTATACTCGTCAACTTTTTCAATATGAACCTTGTAAAAACCGGCTTTATAATTAGCTCCGATGAGCCACTTAGCCTATAAAATATTCGCGATCATTTCTTAAATAAAATGAGAAGAATATGAATTAGATCTTGAAACAACTTCAAGTCGATGGTAACCGATATACAAACGTAGGACGCCTTCAGGTGTTTTAACGAAAACCATAAGGACATTGGTTGAGTAGCTGTTAGCGCGAATGTGATATGAGTTTAACAACTTAATAAGAATCTTTCGTAACACAAAAAGCTACTACCGTAACAATTAGTATAATAGGTCCCAAGGTATTTTCAATAACGGTCCCAAAAATATAGCTTTTAAACACAATTATATGATTTATGTTTAAACTTCAAAATGCAATTTATCCCTTAAGTCCTTTTCTCATCAATGTTCAATTTTTTTAAAAACATCCGGAAGTTTGTAACTGATGGCGATAGATTATCATTGAGCTAATGTCGGATTTACATTTTCAAGAAAAATAAATGTAAATCACATAATAACGGTTTAATACCTATCAACCCGACAAAATATAACGTGAAAAATTGCTACATTAATATCTTTAGGTATATTTTACATCGATACGAATCCACTTTCTCATAAGCGGTGATTAGCCGGTTGTACCAAAAGTAATACATATTTCCAGGTAATATAAATTACCTATTATTATTTTATTTATGGTCTACCCAAAATCATATCGTACTGTAAATAAGGGATAATAGAAGTTTAAAATCGATGTTAGTATTTTTTAGAATTAACTCAACATAAGCTTGAAAGAAAATAAGTTGCCGTGAGGTATTAATAGATTAACGGGTAGTTTAATTAAATCATCGAAGTGAAATAGAAATATACGATAACTGCAATAGACTCTTGAATTACTCAAGAACACAGTTATAACATCTAAAATCAATATTTACTAGAACATGAATACATTAGACAGAATTACAAAATATATACATTGCAAAGGAAATTAATATAGGAAACAGAAGTAAGTTACCGGCTCAAATCAATATATATTTGACTTCTATACGAAAATATACATAAGAATTACACTTTTTCTACTGAAAGGTTGAGAGGTTCATTAGTGACGGTAAGTTAAATACCTGTATTAATCTAAATATTGAACATTTTGAAACTTTGAAAAGAATTGAAGAGCTAGTTTGAAACCTAATCATTCTCGCGTTGTATTTGAAATATAATACAAAGTTTGTACTATATAAAAATTTAGTTTAATTAAACAAGGTAACACTTCGTTGGATACCGTTTCAAAAGGCGTTAATACAAGTAATCATATTGTCCCCTTAATTTTCATACGCAGATATATTACCACAACTAATCTTACTGCGAATAGTACCGTCGTTGTCGGTATTGTTGATATAGTAAACGGCGCCATGTCGAATGAAAATGTTTTAAAGTTGTTAATTAAGGAACAAGGGGCGTACGACGTATTTGTTTTTTAATTTTCTCAATATATCCAGTGAAAGTAATGCGATCTTCATGGTGTCGTCAATACCTCCCTCGTAAATGGTGAACTCAGCGTCAAACGCCCAGGAAATACCATAACTTAAGTAAATGAGGTCTTCCAAACGTTAAAAAATACATTTTTCTGTTTTCGAACTCTTTATTTAAATTTTTTTCGTTGAGAATTCGCGGATTTTACCTCTTTTATGTGGTAATAATCAGTGAATTTTTTTTTTTCATAAAAGCATCGGAGTCGTCATTACCGGTATCGCCACCATAAATGTAATAACATTTTATAACGTGTTTTGATGGACCTTCTATCTATTCCAAAATGTGGAAAACAAGGTCTTTATTCCGAAAATTCCGGTTTCTATATGATTTACATAATATCGTAAGTTTTTGTACTAAAAAAACGTAATTTGACGACGGAAAATAAAGCAATTAAATCTCAAAGATTACGTTCAATTCGCTAATGGTTAAAGTCGTCGCGTTCACAATTAATCTTGTAATTCAAATGAGAAAAATTAGGGGCGTCGTTGTTGTTGTCGGATAACGTAACGCGTATTTTAGCAGGAAGTAGTGCGATAGTTACGTTAACGTCGTTTATAGGTAGTATAAAAATAAGTCTCTTTTGGGTAAAAGATTACTTCAAGGACGTGATAGTGCTAACAATAGCTTCCTATCACCGGAAAATATTTATAAATATGACTAGTACGTTGATATTATATTTATTGATATTCATAACGTGTTCGAAACATGATTAATCTTTTTTAACAAATTTATCTCGTAATGTCTTGATATAATATCATTGTTCAATAGATAATTAGTTATATTATGTTCAAGAACCGCTTTGGAGCTGGATCCATACATGAGCTTCGAGGAATTACTTCAAAGCTTGAGCGTTTTGGTTTTAAAGGTCAGAGTACATAGCCTTATATTATAATTGCTTTTTTGTAGTTGAGATACCATCGGAAACAAATATAAAGAACTATATCCAGATAAATTGTGCAAAGGCTTCTGCTTAAAGCGGCTGAATACTATTTATAATTCTAGATAAAGACAAAAAACCCTCTTTAGGATGTGTTATAAATCTAGTTAAAGGTAAGAACTCGGTTGTATGATTTATTATACGATATGGTTGTACTGAGTAACGGCTCAAGAGCGTTGTAGAAGTATAGAGACCACCAACATAAGCAATAGCCTGCAACAGTAAAAAATCGATATAAAAAGGGCCAGAATAAAATAAGTAATAATGAAGGCGGATATGAAATATGACGCCGTTATTTACGGGTTTATCCAAAGCTTCATTTTCATCGATATCTATATCAATAAAGATTCATTTCATTGTTAAAAGATCGAATTGAGTTTTCACAGAGGCGTAAAAGCGGGTAAAGAATCATTGAAACGAGATGATTAGGTCTCTTTTCACGCGCTCAATTATAAAATTATTATCGAAGTATATTGTAATATTGTTTATAATGACGAAAATAACCGTGTTCAAGTTGCGGAACGTTTCGATAACCTCTGTATCGAAAACAAGTATAATATGATGGAGGTTATTTAACCCTTCGACAATAACGTTATTATTACTTAAAACCGAGAATTTATTCCCGATATATTTCTCTCCGACATAAAATTATTCGGATTTATCGGTAAAAACAGTAGTATAGTTGGCGTGGAGGTTGGAGAACAAATCCTTAAAATTAAATTATGTTACTTTTATATTTTACTCATTCGTAAAGTATCCTCCAAACCACCAGTAAAACCCGTAACGGTAATAATACCATTTGTTAAGAGATCGGAAATTTGTCTTTTATTACAAATTAACACGGTTAGACTCGGGTTGTTTTATGATTTTTACAGTACGTTTGTCATAGTTTATTAAAATCGGAGGTAACGTGTGAATGAGTTGTTGTTATCTTGCGTAGCGGTACGAATTGTCTTTGTGTGTGTATAGGGTAGTTCAACCTAAAGGTACCTGGTGTTGAAGCTACTGGATTCCGGTATATCACCGTCGGCGATGAGGTGTTAAACGACGATATAATTTGTAGAGCTAGGAGGTATTTAACGTCAATAGGTTTTCAAAGAAAGATCAATTGTTGTCGTTGTTATTTTATAGTCACTTTGTGAGAGGGTAGACCAACGTTTTTACTAGCTGCGGTGTTTGGCGATATCATGAAAAATGGGGCAACCCCCTTCATTACGGCAATTAAAAACATTATAACCTGTTTCTTAAAGCCTTTTTGACTGCCGCTGGTATACCAACTTTCGTCGTGATAAATGAGTATAGGTATAATGGTAATGGTAATAGCTATTTGAAAAAAAATGCCGTGGCGGCATATGTCTTAGGAGACAAAGTTTTTTATAATGTTGCGTAACTTTGATAGCCCTAGCTACGCGTTTTCTAACGCAAAACCTCTTTTATAAGGATCGATTCAATAATCATATTAATTAAAGTAAATTGAAATCTTTAATATTTAGAAAAGGGTTTGTAATCATGTGTACCGTCTCCGCTCCAGATAATATGGACGAGTGGCCAAGTTTCAAAGAATTAAACGCACCCAAGCAGCTTGTAATATATAGAAGATAAAATTATTCGAAGGCGAAAATAATTTTTTTATCGTTTACCTATCTACTTGCCTTTCTCAGGTCGTCTTTAAAGCCAGTAACGTTAATTTTCGGAGAATCCGGTGCCATAATAATAAAAGTCGGTCATGTTAATGAAGATACGACTGGAACAAAGCTTAATGAAATTCGACATATAAATTATATATAGTACCGAATAGAAGGGAAATCTTCAAGGGGTTTTTAAGGAAAGGTTTGTAAATTTTATCGTCACAATTAAATATCCAACCCTTTTTATTCTCCTCAGCGAAAAACTTTGAATTAAGGTAAAGAGGATCCGATAAAACCTTAAACGACGTAAATTTCATATAAGGCAGTGATATGAAACGGAATCGAGGTCTTCCAATATATTTCCAGAAATAATTAATAGGACGTTACTCTTTATTAAGAAGATTTGATATCGTGGGTAAAAAACGCTATAAGGCTCGAATCGAATCGCCACTGAGTCCTTCCTCTATATTGGTAGCTAATTAGACTCCGAATAATAATCTTCTGTGATAAAGTTCTAATTATGATATATCTCAACCCTTTAAAACATATTGATATTCAGGCGATCAGTCTTTATAAACGGAGGAATAATAAGTCCTCGTTACCTAGTTTCGGTATTATTAACACTTTAGATTGTCGTTAAACATAAAAGAAGACCCCTATCGGAAAATAATTATCATGAAATCTTGGGAGGAAGCTTCCCTAAAAAAAAAAATCAAGATGCTTTGAATAAATGGGTAATTATATTGCTCGGCCTGGCTGATGTATTTTGAACGTTGTTAGTATTACAAGAAACATTTCCGTTAAAAATATCGGTTCCTCGAGGTATAATATATTCGGATTAATCCTTATTATTTGAAATGTTATTGACAATAATATTTTCGATTGAAAGTTTGTTAAAATTTGTTGTATTGTATTTAAGTTCATAACGGATATTAAATATGAGGAGTGTATTTACTTTGAGTAAACTGGCTCATAGAGAAATGAAATAGTTATATAGATTGATCATTTTATAAACATTCGCGAGTTTTGCGACCTGGTTAAATTTCAACTCTCGTAAATAAATACGGCTTCATTACACTTTTATAAGGAAATTTTAATGTTTAATGGACCTGACGCCGTATAAACCTCCTGAGTTCGCTTTCTTTATACGATGAAGAAGTCAGTCGAGTTTCAAAATCCATCATTTCACAACTTTGACATGTATTGTAACGGGTTTATCGACCGCGTGAAAAGCATTGATGTATAATCGGATGAAAGCGACTACTGAAACGTATACGGGGGTCGCGTCCGTAATTTGGACTAAGGATGTTAAAAGGGTCATTTTAATAATGATTGAATTGTTCAACAATTGTACATTAGTTTTTTATATTTCGATATGCGTTATTGGTGCGGTGTAAGACCCGTAAATTCCCGAGGTAATTGAGAATACCTTGTAATGAGAAAAAATGACGGGTTTAGATCGTATTATTATAAGAACCTCGATAATATTACTAAAAGTCAAGTCGAAAAAAAAGTTTAAAACATGAATGAAAACTTCAAATTCGCCGTTATAATATATATCCCTCGTGAAAACCTTATCATTTAATTTGTTTCACCTTTATATGATATTTAAAGTTAATTCCATCTTGTTACAACAAGTTTGAAGTCTTTACCGAATATAATTCGAAACCCTAATACTTAATTAAAAATCTCCATTCATATATTATTAATCTACTAATACTAATAATTGTTTATTATGTAGATCATATAAATAAATGATTATACGGAGGTTTTTCTAATGTTTGACGGAATTTACGTTACGGTAAATAAAACCCTTTTCTTCACGTAAGAGAGGATTTGAGCCTGATACTTAATTGAAAATCTCCATTAATATATCTTTAATCCACTAATGCTAATAATTATTTATTATGTTAATCATATTAATAAATAATTATACGGATGTTTTTCTAATTTTAGGCGGAATTTACGTTACGGTAAATAAAACCATTTTTTAATGTAAGAGAGAATTTCAGCCTACTTATAAGCAATACCTCCCGTCGGCCCCACTATATAAAATCGAATCAATCTTGATTTAGAATAGGGGAAAAAATTGTAACTAATGTATTCTTCTATTGAACTTTAATTGTTATCCCTGTTTGAATATTTAAGTTCTTATATGTTGATAACATAAACGCTTATAACAATGTAAATTATACGTAAAACTTAATTTATAGAATGTTATGGTCTTACCTACGATATTAAGCCAAGTAGGTACCAAATGGGATTTACTATTGAGGTGCGGAGGAAGACTAGAAGAGGCTACCATGGCCCAACGTGTAGGTTCTTTGGGTAGGGCCAGAGCTCAGCCCGTTACGTGCCATTAAATATGCCCTATCTATACAGGAACCGTATCCAGCCTGGACTCAGATCGTACCCTATTGGCACCCAAGCTGGGCTTAGGCCAGACGTTGCCTATTCCGTTACGTACTCAATTACATGACCTATAGGCTTAATAGCCAACAGCTTAAGTTCATAATATACCCCTTCTTTCCTGGATACTATAAGGGTTACGACTCCCTTTAAGATAAATACCGGACGCGATCTGTATCCGCCTAATACGCGGGTCGAGTATAAGCCGGTAATATTATATTTAATATATCTTAGAATGCTTTTGCTAGCTTATTCTATATTTCCGGCGCTGTATAACGTATCCGCTAATACTCCATATAAGGCATTTTTCTTACCGCTGACGCCGTATAATGTTTCTGTTAACGCGCTATATAAGGTATCCTTCTTGTCGACGGCGCCGTATAACACACCCGTTAACGCGTCGTATCAGGCATCCTTTTTACTCACGGTGTCGTATAACGTCTCCGCTAACACATCATGTAAGGTATCCTTCTTGTCGTCGACACCGTATAACATACTCATTAACCCGACGTATAAAACATCCTTTTTTGCCGCGAGCGCCGTATAACGCGTTATTTTACGCATCGTTGAAAATTACAGTTTTCCCTTTAACGTTGAATAACGCCTTACAAAAACCCGACCGTTAATTAACTCCTTTTCGTAATATATTTAAGAAATAAGTTTACTTATGATGTTACCCAACTTACTTACCCTTTTACAACAGTTAATTGTTACGGTAAAGTATTAAAGTTGTATCCTATCCCTCACACGTAAACGTTAGGAAAATATTACGGATTGTCGACCCATTTTTACCACCACCTTTTTTAAGTTAGTTAATTAGATTACCCAACTTCATAACAACGTTCGTGCGTAGAGAGTTTCCATTATACCTATCGTATAAGTCGTTACCTTTTTAGTTATACACTTACGCCTCCTTTTTGTTACGGGTCTGTATTTACCCCGGACTCCTTTATCGCTTTTTACTATATATATTATTTATAAAAATAAGATGTTTTTAATTAAATGAGCTTTAATGCATTACGTTCTTACCTCGACCCTTGTTAATTACCTTCGAATACTTATTCATAATTTTAACCTGAAGTTCTAAAATAATATATTCACTTAGGCTTTATTTTCTATAACTATGATAAGCGACGGCTTATAAAATATCACGAACGATATCTCAAGTTTAATTATACTATTTCCGACTTCGTTCGTATTTTATTTGTTAACCTTATATGAAAACGAAGTAATCCAGTAGATCGTAAACGTACCTAAAATTATATCCGGGCTAATCGCATTACCCGGGCTCAAACTAACGTATTATAATTTTTAGTAACCTGTTTAAAAAGTTACTTTCCCCGTTCCGCCCCTCCCCTTACTTTTCGGTAGCCTTTATCATAGGCTTTATCTAACACCTGTCCTTTCTAAAGTTATCCTTTATCGTCGGCCTCTTTTAACATCTGGCCTTCCTCGTATAATTTACTATCGGCCTTTTTTGGCGCCCTCTCTTTTCGTGTTATCCGCCGTTTTTAACCTTGTTTTACGTACGTCTCACCTCTTACTAGCTTCCATTTTAGACGTTTACTTGTTTTCTCTATTCATTTTACCCTTTCTTTTTCCTAATATCGTTCAACGTTCGTTATAAGCTATAATAAAACACTTAATATTGGTAACGGTAATATTTATTAAACTTAAATTAGGATAATAATAATAAATAGGTAAACCTTGGTTAAGGTATAGTAAAAGCCACCTTACGGTCGGATATATATCCTAAATAATCGAATAATATTTATTGAGTTTAACTTACGGTATTGTAATTTCGTTTAATAATTCATTATCCTCTTTATTTATGAGTTGAATGCTATTTAAAAGGTATAGAAGATTCGTTTCGTATTTATTATTTAGTATAGGTATAACATCGTCCTCGAAATACCGAACAATTATAAACCCGAATATCATCCTTTTCCGCTTCGATTATATTAAAAGTTATAATATATTAATAATTTTTTAGTAAATTTCATTGTGGCTTATTATAGCGCTTTTACTCAACTAATACGTAACAAACTCCGCCCCTCCCCGTCTTTGCATCTAATATATCTTATACTTCAAATTTTTTCCTATTTACCGTCTTTTATATCTTTCGTTACTAAAATTAGTTTCGGGCGAATATCGGATAAAACTTACGAAAAAAGGGGGTCCAAAATTGCACGGTTAACTAAATCTATATAAAATACCGGATATTTGTTAGTGATATTTAATACGACATTTAACGGGTTCAAAATACTGGCTAGCCGATATTAATCATAAAGTTAATTAAATTTTTTACTTAGGAAATTAATTTTAATATTACAAAGGTTTAGTTAAATCTAGTTCATTACATTATATCTCCTAGCCGAATATCGTTTTCGGTTCGTCGCTGTTTTCATTTTTTATTGAAAATAAGTACATATCGCTCATTTTAATTCCGTTTCCTTACGTAAATAAGTCAAAAACGTAGTAAATCTCCTTGTTGAACTAATTAACGATTTTGTATTTTCGTTTACCCTTAAAATAATTTATATTTCATATTTATTTACTAAACAGATTCCATTAAACCCGGTAATCTTCAATTTATAGTTATTTGATATAAATTAATAAACGTGTAAATACAAGGTTGAATCGCATTATGAAAAGGCGACTACAATATATAGATACTTTAAAACCTTTTAGTTGACTCGTTTAATACCTTTTTATATTTATTAATATCACGCCGTAAATAAAAGTTATTCAACTTTTATTATGGAGTAAAAAGGCATTTAAAATACATGTACCTAATTCGAATGGCGGTTATTAATAATATAGGGTAACAACCTATAAAATATCCATTATATGTTTCAAAAACGCTTTATATACGCGTTTGTAATTATAGATTATATAGCGTTGAATTAAACACACTCGGAAAATTGATTTGTAATAACCAGCAAATATCGAAGGCTGTTATTAATAGTTAGTAAGTCGATTATAAAGTCGACTAAAATATACGCTTAATACCGGTCGAAAATGAAAAAAGGTTAAAATAAGCTTTACCGTAAAGTACGACGAGGTTTTATTCCGCTACTTAAGTATATATTTAATATAAATGTAGAATATTTACTACTTTCCCGTTTTAGTAATGATTTCGTTAAAAAAACTCGAAATCAAATATCTTTACTCGGATAACCTATGATAAGCGAGTCATAGGTTTATTATAATATTTTCGTTATGAATTGTTTACAATTCGGTAATTAAAAACGATTACGATAAAGTAATACATTTTACGGGTTAATCTCATAATTTGTAATTTATATCAATTATACTTTCCGAAGTAAAAAACGTCCAACGTCTTTGGAAACCACTAAAAAGCTAGCCTTTTATAACTTTTCATTCGTTATTTTCCATTATTATAATTTCGTTAACGTATCCGAATCGAAAATAGGGAAATTACTCGGCGTTAACGTTGCCGGCGAGCCTAACATGGGTCGGGGTTGCGGCGGTGTTGCTAATGTCGTCGTACTAAAATCACTTCACTTTATCCCCGATAACGACCCGGAAGCGAGCTAGGTTCGGGGTGGTATCATCTTTGACGGCCTTTCAAAAGTCCCCGATCTTCCTTTAGGAAATATATCGTCGTAATTTAGTAACCAGGCCTTCATTTCCCAAAACTCATTTACCTCACCCGCCGGAATTTATATTCCTTTCATATAAAAACTCATTGATACTACGGTTTATATAATAATAAAAATAAACTTAAAACCTGATTATGACGTTTTTGAATCACGAGTTTATTTTGTAACTTAACAATTGATATATTCAGGTGGGCGCCCTAAATTATGGGCTTATACTGTAAATGGTATTCAAAATGGAAAAAAACCACGGCCTATTAAACCTAACGGTTCGAAATTAATCGTAGTAAGGAAAAAATACTTGAATTCCTTAAAGTTTATCAAAATTTTAAACGATATAAGGATATTACGTGATTTGAAAGACCACGTTTGAAGTAAAAAATCACTGTAAAGAGTTTTGTGTCATAAATAATATAATTACGATTCGTATCCGTTAATCGTACCAAATAGTTAATTACTAACTTTAAAATAATATCATTATCTAGTTACGACAAATATTCTTTTTAAGCCGTTTCAGAATGATTTTTTTTACTACTCTTAGCCGATTTAGATCCAAATATATCGAAATCAGAGCTATAATAAAGGTATCCTTTAAAATTTAAATGTATATTTCTCTCGTTTTGTCCACGTTTGACAAATAGTTCATGTCTTCAGGCCAATGAATCAATCCGTTACTTTTAAGAAATATTAATGAAATTACGATGAAAGTTGATAAAACACAAAAGAATTCAAACCTTCCAAATCGTATGCAGTAACTTTTACTCTCAAATCGCCCGAATTCTTTCGGGTCGGTCCGGATACCTACTTTAACCGTTATGATAAACCTTAGGTATTTTATCTCTTGAATCACAAAGTCTCACTTTTTTAAATTTAAATTTAATTTTGCGTCTTAAAAACATCATAAAACCACACGAACCTTCGCTATATAGTTTCATTTCGTAGCTAAAAGAAAGACTTAAAAAAATTAATACTTTATAATAAAATCATTTCAAATATCCGCTATTATAAGATTAATATATCCATAAAACGTCGCTGGAGTTTACGTTGAATTAAAAGGGAAAAAAGGAACAACTAGTTATTCAAATAATCCGAATCGTGTATAAAAAGCCGTTAATTCCTTTCATCCAAGTACTATTCAAATACAGTAAAATACTGTTCGAATATCCAATTTTATAAGTTATATCGACTTTAATGATATACGTAAGGTTTTTTTCAATAAATATAAAGGAAAATTGTTTTTATTTATAATTTTATTCAGTATCCGATGGTTGATATTAAACTGTTTTCATCTCTTAAGTTTTCGAATTGATAACACCGACGTTGCCGTCAATGAAAAAATCGCTTGTATTTAACTTTTATTAATGAATTCCGTAATCTATCATTAAAACTTAAAAAGTGAATTTGTCAATAGTAATTATAACGTCCTTTAAAGTTGTTTCAATAAAAGTTTTTCTTTATTCGACTCAATGAGAATATAATAATCGAATTTCCCCTTGCACAAATATATTGTTATAATTTTCTACTTATCGAATAGGTCGTGAAATACAGTTAATTCCGATTAAAAACGCAATTACACATTTTCCTCTTTAACCGTAATCATCCACTTTCCTTGCAAAATCCGCGTTATTTCGCTAAGGCCAATAATATAAGCTATCTAGAACGGGTTCCTTATACATCATATCTTTGGGTACAAACCCTACTTTAACTCGAGGAAAACCTAACTTATTACGGCCTTTATATTTTCCGTTTGAAGATGTATCGATATTACATCGGTAACTAAACCTTGCTAACCTTGAATTATTAAATGATTACTGCCCGCGTTCAAGGTCACTTTCTGATATTGTATTCAAGGCATTCCAAAAATTATATCCCGCGTCATTCCGGAAATTACATATAATAACATTAGGTTCAATTACTTGTCTATATTTATACGAAACTTACTATTTGGTTAATACGCTTATTTTTCCGTAACCTTAATATTGTATTGAAATTTTGGGATTATAATAATCAAACTTATCCTAATTTTAACCATTATACCGAAGCCTCGTTTATGATATAATAAAAATTATAATTAAAATCGACTAAAACATTCAAAAAGTAGGTATTATAGAAAAGTATAAGGATAAAAAATATTTTTTATTTCTACTTATTTTAATTGAATTCAACTTTTTTTACTCGATTTTGGAATTTCGTCGTTAAATTTATATAACTTCTTAACGAAACTATATCGAAAAGTTAAACTTTCCTCGTTACCGTTGATAAAGAACTTTCCTTTATCTGTTTAACTAAGGTCGTATATATTTATGTAAAAGGAAATGTTAGGCGAAGGTAGTAGTTACATTGAAAATCATTAAACAAACCCTAGCGTAAATAAAAAATCGAAATAAGCCTTATATAACGTTTTTATTATTATCTTTTACATCGCCTCACGTCCTTCGATTTGAATATGTACCGAGCGGGTATGTTAAAATAATTAACCGCGGTATCGAAAAAATTAACCGCGATTATTACGCCCCTTTAACAAAGGCGTTTAAAGGGTATAGACTTCCTTTATAACCGTATTACTATACAACCATTAACTTTAAACATGTCCCGTTAATTAACGACCAAATCGTTGTTTTAAATTTAAGGATTTGAACTCTATGGCGAGTTTGCGGTACTTTTTTAAGGCTATGATATAGTTTACCCGGCTAATACTAGCTGTAGTAAACTTATGGAAAATTTGTAACAATACGCGAAAACTAAAAGGTTATATTCTACGGCCAAAGTTTAATTTGGACCGCCTATTTAAATCAAAGTGTTTCGAACCTGATAACGAATAGTGTTTATAAGTTTTGATTACTTATAATGAAACCTTCGAATTCGACTAATACTTTATTTGCGCGGTAAAAGTTGGCTAAAACCGTTTCAATATAATCCAAAAACTTCCTTATATCTTACCTAACTTTGTATGCTCTGGCTTTATAATAATCCGTAACCTCCTTCTTTACTACCGCTGTATAATATCCCTATACGTCAAAAAAATACGTACCGCCCCTTTCTGATTCACATCTTATTCATTTTTAGCATGAATTCGATCGTTGGACGCGTCGCCGCTTACGTTAAAACATATCCATTCAAATGCGATTAGTTATAACGTTTTTGTCCGCCTTAAACTCATTCAAACCTAACGCTAGTCGCGGGTAATTCGGTTTCGAAATACTAAATTTTCACGACGACATAAACGAAGTCGTAAATAAAGTCGATAATTAAAGTCGATTTACCCGGTTACTACAACTATTTAATTACCGACGCTATATAATTTACGGTGTTTTATAAACCCAAAATATCGGCTTAAGTTGGACCTAAAGTTACCGAAGGTGTATTTATAAAGGTGGGGAGCTGGATATTCGCTGAAAGCCTAACCTTCTTAATAATGTGAAAATATAACGTAAAATCATTTATGTTTACCATCGATTCGATAATTATAAGTAATATTCCTTCTGAAACATAATAAAAATTTTCATATTATATTATTATCCGACTTACGATAGTAAGCTAAGTAGATGATAGATGTGATTTATTATTAAAGTACGAAAGAAAATTAAAAGAGGTTACCGTAGCCTAACGTATAGGACCTTTGGGTAAGGCTAGTGCCCAGCCCGTCACGTGCCCTTACACGTGCCGTATATAGACCGTGCTCTATCCGTGTACGGACCGTGTCCAGCTTATATCTGGACTGTGTCTGGTCCGCGCCTGGGCCGGGCCCAGGCCGGGTGTTGCCCTCCTGTTACGTGCATATTTACGTAGCCTATAGGCTCAATGGCTAACGGCATGATTCTATGACATAGAAGCTATTTTGCCTATATTAATCTAATTAATCGTACACCCCGTGTTCGATTTCGGCGTTTGTCGTAGCGAGTATTGTTGCGATACCATTTTGAGCTAAGGTATCTACCACTATTTATATATTGTAACGGGTTTTACCAAAAGTTTCATTCTCTTTATGCTAATGTTTTGAAAATCGGATGAACTTTTCTCCTTTTATTTTGGGGTTTTCAAGAAGTAAACGTATATAAAGGGTCAAGGACCCAAATATTTATTGTATTAAGTTGCTGATATATATGGTACTGTTGAGTAATCTCTTATCGAAACATTATAATTGGGATATATGACCAAACTAACGTAGTGTAAATATACATATTATTATGAATCATTATTGTTATTAAATGAACGCGGGAATCTTATATTTATTAATTTAAATAACTGTTTATTATGAAATTGATGAAAAAATATTTAATTTAAAAAGAGAAAAGATGTAGATAGTTAAGCCTGTGTCGATATTTCATCCGTATATTGATGTGTTCGCGGTGACGAGCGTAATTTTAGCTTTTATAATATCTTTATAATTACTTTGGAAACCTAGATAGAACGTTTTTTTTTAAAAAAAAAGGAGTGAAACTTGAGATTGAGATTCTTTCCACCAAGCTAATATATGAACATTATTGAAACGTAGCAGAGATTCCGTGAAACAGGTGAAGAAATATTAGTATTTTTTTCATATTTTATCATTTTTAACGATGATATAGGCAACGTGGATGGAGAATTTGGTATGGTTTTCTTCTCACCTGTTTAAAAACGGTTGGGTCTAGTTATTCTCGTTTGACTGGAGCATACTGGAGGGTGTTCCCTTCAACCTTACGTTTAGGGCTTTTAAGAATCCTAACGAGGACCCGTATATTAGGCTCTTAGTTGTTTTTCAACGGGAGATGCGTTGTAAAGGATGATATGTTAGTTAGTTCCGAGTGTAACCTTGTATATTTTACGTAGATAGCCGTACTTCTACGATATTAACAAAATATGGTATCGTATTATGACTTATTATAGCGGTTTAGAGAGTTATTCGTATTGATGAGGTAACGGAATTCGTAGTAACGTGAAGAAATGAAGTTTATTCGGTTTGAAAAATCGGTAATTTTACCGAGGAAGTCCATGTTTTGAAGAATTTTAGGTCGGTAAGGAAGGGGCATGCGAAGGATTTTGCGGGTTTATTCAATTTACGTTAATGGAGACCTCTTCAACTAAGGACACTTGCCACCATACGCGATATTATTGATAGCGTGCGTTACGATACGTAACGTTAAGGAGTGTTGTTTGGTAAAGACGGGTCTATCTAAACAAGCGACGAAAGCGTTAATGGTTTATTTGTCGGCTTGGTACACGGACTTTCAAATTTTCAGGTCGCGTCTTTACGTGTGGAGGACCCTGGAAAGGGGTTTAATGTCAAAACATGAGGTTTGGTGAATAGTGAATACTTTTTTTCCGGGGTTGGTATAGTTTCTTCATGATGTTTCTAAAGTTTTAGATCTCTTTGCAAAAGTCGAGCGGCTTTAGTAGGTGCGCAGATCTTGCATGGCTTCTATTTTGCTTCTTTGGTATTCACTATAGGAGGAGCTGTTCAAATAGTCTATGAGAGATGTTATGAAATGATATACAATTCTCGTTGCAACATTGAAAATGGTGAGGGTTGCCCATAAATTTGACGCGAAGTAAGTAATTTAATTTATTAAACTTCGTGAATACAAACAATCGAGGAAATAAAAACGTATTGTTTGGTCTTTCAGGCGTAATGATCTTAATGGTAATATAATGGTAACGCTCAGGAATAGTAGGTTTACAAAGATAAAATTTTTATTGTAGAAAACAAATAATGAAATTTTCTGAGGTTTATAACAAAAAAAGAAGAGAGAAATAATATTTTTTTTATTTCAAGTTCAATTGGTTTTGAATCCACTCTTGTGCAATTTCATCATTTTGGCCAATCGATTTTTCATGATTGTGGAAGTCATAATTGGGATTTTCAATTCTAAAGTAATATTCCATTTATGTTATAATGCTTAGTTTTTAGTAGTGTTTTCATTAGTATGGTATATTTCAATTTTCAATATTCAATGTAGACAACGGATGATAGGTTTCTAAGAGGAATTTTAAGCTCGTGTCATTGTTTATATTTCTTAAAATAAAAATGATTCATTGCAAAGCTTCCATGATAACGTTTTGGTTTCGAAATAATACATTACTTGTAGATCATTGGTTTTCTAAGATCTCAGTAACTGATTTATCTTTATAAGTATATTTATTTGTTTTTCAACGTCTGATTCCACAATCCATATGATATATAAGTGGCCAATCCTAGTAAAAAGTTTTTTTTATGTTTTTAACTGTCCGTTTTTAAACGAATAAAATATGATTTCCCTTGAAACTTGTGTTATTTGTAACTGATATGAAATGTTCCTTTAATAAAATGTATTTCCTCTTATGTTATAATTCTTAAAATATTTTGATATAGATTTTCATGAGTATTGAGAGGTTTTTATTATTATCTTATCGTATGATTTGATTAACTATTGATAGTTTGATTCTTGAATTTGAAAAATCATTTTTTTGATTTTACGAGTGAATATAATTAGGATACTATAAAAATATATTCCTGTTAATGTAATTACTATTCAGGATTTATTTATATAGCGCACATTCTGACCAAATGTTGTTAAATAAAAATGAAGTTCTGTAGGATTAAATTATGATATTATTCTTGGATTATGAATACGTGTATATATTCCGAATGAAAAAAATATTATTTCGGAGTAAAGTGATTTCCTGATGCAATGAAAGTCTCTATCCAATATATTGAGCGTTCGTTTTACTTGTGTGAGCAATATATAGTTGAAATACGTGAAATTTCTGTATTATAGTTGTTGTTGATAGGTCTTAATATGATACAATGTTCTAGATTCGAATTGTTGTTGAAGTAACGGTTGTATAGCGTAGTCAAGTGGTGGATGGTTACTTCTAAGTTCGACAAACCCCTAACCAGTATACTTACTCTATTATATAAGTAATTATTTGTCCGTGCTACATATTAAATTGAAAACTCTTCTGAAATTGACGTACAGCAACACAGTTAACTTTAACTGCACTCAATTCAAATGCTATTCTAATATGAACGGATTTTTTTTTGGGGGGGGGGTATCAGTGTGTTATATAGAGAACCTTTTGGGAATTACAAATGCGTCCTTTTGTTTTTTCCACTACTATATGTATAGAATTTTCACTGTTAATTATTTAAAATTCCACCAACACATTTTATACTATTTTTATACTATAATCCATTAAAACACACCATACTTAAATGTTAAAATTGATTCAATCCGATTTAACAACAACTTTGACATATTAACGGTCTTTCAATTTGCCAAAGTAATACTATATTTCCTTTCATAGACCGTTATGTAATACTTAAATATGTCGTCTCTTGATGTATTCCTCTATCCTTATAGTCAGCTTATTAGTATCTACAAATATTTCCAAGGATTTATTTAGTGCCATCTTTGTGGTAGTATTTTTTGGAGTATTCTTACAATTATGCCATGTATACTTTTCAATTTCCTCATTTTTGTAAGCTTTTTGAACAGATATTGCGTCGATTATTCAAAGAAAATCCTAATTGTTCGCAGCTTAGAAATGGATTCGAACAAGATTTTTTTCAATCGGTATATATACCCTGAATAGTGAGTGTAATCCATAGCTATCTTATAACAATATTAAATGTTTTCTCCATAAATATGCACATATAAATACTGGTTATTATACCGCAAACCTCGAAAACAAACAATGGTCATATCACTCATGTATGCTTAACAAAAGTTTAGTAAAGAAAACGTATAATAATGAAAAATTGGTTATCTTAAAGTGTATTATTTTAAAATATTGGTTCAAGAAATCGGATTTACAACAACGATTAAAATTATCATCGAAACCATCATCACTGAAAATTAAGAATTGAATCCTGAACAAGTAAATATAAACCATATTGGTTATTTGGTAAAAATTATTTATTTATCATTTCAATATTTTTCTTCAATGACTTTAACCCATATTTACCATGTTTCAAGTATATAGCATGATTGATAAGTAATACGATAGCTTTGGTCAATATAAAGTCAACATACACCTATGATAGAAAAGTTACTCCAAGTATTTTTCATCTTTTACAACATGTATTTTATTGATTATAACTAGACGAGTAATTTATCCCTTATACTGGATACTAAATTTAATATCAATATCGCCAAAAACATGTATACGGATTTAAGATGAATCAAGTCTCAAATGTCTGTCCTTAGTAACATGTTAATTATTACACTAAAACTTATTGTTCCAAATGAAAGGGTACGTCAATTTGTATATCTATTATAATATTTTTACTAATTTTCATAATCGCTAAAAATAAGTCGTTAATGAAAGATTTTATAAATTTTTTGAAGTTTAAAGTAAAATGGATACAATAGTAATTTAGTAACACTTATTTCTACTAGCCATATAATGATTTAACATATCGTATCATTATTCCCAATGTGTATTCATTACCAAATGGGTCGAGTAATCATATTAAGAAAATCTTTGGAAAATTGGTCGTGAAATACGTGTATATTTAAATCATATTTCGACAATTGAAGGTTTTTATTCCCTTAGATGTTTTTACAAAATTTCCTAATATTACGATTACTACGTGTCAACCAATTTTTCGTATCGTTAGTGATCGCAAAAAATTATGATTTTTACCATTACTACCGTATCCTCGACCGATATATCGTGGAATTTTCACGAATTATCCGTATTATTTTCTTTCACCGCATGTAGAATAATCGACTTCTAAATTTAAAAACTTAGTTTATAAAAATCGATGTTGTGTTTAGGTACCAATTCGAAAATTCATCGTATAAAATGTCCGTTTATTTCAAACTTATGGTTTCTAATAAAATGTTCAACTGGGAATTTAATAAGTCCCTATATAAGGTGTTTAATCGCTTCTTTTCTATTATTTCTTTTTTAATATTAACAATTTTAAAGATAATCCTTGGTTTATATTTCTTTTACTCATCATTAGCAAACCTATTCTTTAGTAGTTAACTATTTCACCTCTTTTCTATCAGCGTTTTGATTACTCTGGAAAATATTCTTATAAACATAATATTTCGTTTCTATAGGCTCATTAGATATTCGGGGTAATATAAGGTTTTACCCGTATTATATGGAATATTATGTAGCTGATAATAGTTTTAATATTTACTTTTGTATTAGAGATATTTAAATTTTAAAAAAGTTATCTCATAGACTTTGTTTCATTATACTAAGAATTTGTTTTATAGTAGAAAAATGAATATTTCAATTTTCGTAAGACTACTGCTCATGTTAAGGACGTTATTAACTTGACGACTGTTAAATGCTGTTGGTAATTTCTTCAAGGTTTTATTTTATTTCGTGGCCTCTTCTCAATTTTTTTTAATACATAAAACCCACTCATTAAACAAATATATTTTTCGAGGACTCATAGTAGTAATATCAAGTTATTAAAACCTACCACATCATTTAAAAAAAAATATTTGTACGCTGCAATAATCAAACTATTTAACAAAGTAATATTTTACGATTTTCCGAGTAACGCGCATTCCCTTTTAATATTTTTTGAATAATAAATTAGGCTTCCATAAACCCATTTTCTTATTGAATTATCATTATTTGATGTTAGTTTTTAATTTCTTTTTGGTAAAGTTGATGTCGCCCTCATGAAATATAATATTATATTTCATTAGATTTGTATTAATTTCGATTATTGCAATGCCTTTCGGTTTCTATATAGGTAACGAATTAAGAAACTTAACGTTATAAAACTTGGTTGCGGAGACAATAACATTAGAAATAGGTTTTAGTGAAGTGGATAATGGTAGTTCAGGTCTTACAATTGAAATTTTGTCGTTTTTGACTATCAATTCAAATCTTTTGAAACATAGGCGTACATTTTCGAAAAAGAAAAAATAATTTTAATAACTTTCATTAATATATTCTAAATTTTCATACCTTATAACTCTATAACTTTGTACTAGTCTTCAAAGGCCATTTACTTCAACTCTCATACAATCAATTCATTTTTGAATTGTTTCAGTTTATTTCTATATCATTTTTTTAAAAATATAAATTGTGGTATTCCTATATTGAGGCAAAAAGAAATTTTAAACTCTTTTACCCATCTCAATACAGTTGATATGGATAATAACGCCGAGAATATTTATATTTTTAAATATGAAAATCAAGGTAAAAAGGTTAAAATATTGAAAATAATCGTTTTAATTACTACGTATATAATTATCTATTGATTTAAATCAAACTCCTCAAATAAACTCAATTTAACTTTGAATTTTGAGAGGATTCACACGATTAATATCCGTATAGGTAATGATTTTCTGCAAAAACATAATTTATTACGAATATTACTTCATTTATTGTTTTATTGGTTTCGCATTCTATATTATTCTTGGATACATATGTTTTGAATGACGATTATAAATATGAGAGTTGACGAAACTGTTGAGGGCTTAATTGATTTAGCCAATGTAGGGGATTTTGTGTTATAGGAGATAATATAAAGCGTAGTCTATTCAATATTAGGACTTTTTAAGAGTAGTATTTGTATATTTTATGATTTGTATTAATATTCCTTTTTTATCCTTTAACGGTTTTTTTCTTTCGTTATTTTTGACATGATTGAAGTGATTATTTTTCAGAGTATAAAAGTCTTACTTGTCAAGGATTACATATTACGCGTAGAATTGAGCGATAGTATAAGGACTAATAAATAATTGGCTTTATTAAATATTCAATACGTTTTGTCATTATTACAATAAAACAGTTTATAGTTATAATATCCGTTTGGGGTCAAGTTGAATGAATTTTAACAATGTAATTACCAATTTGAAAGCTTTAGATCAAACTTTGATTATTTGATAATTTAGCATTTGTGGTCGATATGACCCGTGATTTGGAGGTTTCTATGGTTTCGTTACGTAGATTTATTAATTTGAAAAAAGTAATATTTGTTTTTATCGTACATATTACTCTTAACATAAACGAAAATATTGAATAATTAAAAATCGTTTTATAAGGGATATTTAGATACTGTGAAGCTTATTTAAATATTTTTACGCTAATGATAGCCCACTGGATGCTGTGATTATATATTGGTAAAGGTATGTATACGATCAAAGTTAGGACTGGTATATACCACTCTTAGAAAGGCATATATCCGTAGCTGAATATTTTCTATGTTTAGCTTTATTTTGATTCTGATTTCAATTCCTGAGTTTACTATCGCTTGAAGTTATATTAAATTTAGTAAATCATCATGTCCTAAATTTTGTTTATAATGGATAGCTGTCAAGTATACAAGCTCTTATGTACCATACTGTATTTTCTCTGGTTTCCAAATATAAAACGTTAAGTTAAGCTTTTAGTTTAAAAAATAATTCTCTTCTCGGTGCCCCGCTTTAAAACTTACGATTAACGTTGATTTTAGATTCAATAATCTATTAAATTTTCTTTTTGAGTTTTTCATAGTCAAAGAGCAATGACATTGGAATCAGTTTTTTTGTCATATCGTTATCGTTATAATTTTAATTGCTGTAAGTTTCTTAGTTATTCCTACCCAATATTTATCAGTTTCCATTCAAGTTTTATAATTCGGTTTGTTTTATCATTAAACTAGATTATTGTTTTCAGGCTAACACGTCATAAGTTACCATTTTTAAATTTCATTAAAATTCGTTATTAATCAACCAAATATTAGATCTTTTCTCTTAAGTTTTTATTTTTGTCTTTTCAACCTTCCCCCCCTCCATTTTTATTACTAGTTCTTTTTTTGTTTTACTCCTACGTATTTTGATGCCAATTACACTAATTACATGTTGTTATACATGAGTTTCTTTTATACCAGCGACAAAGAACTTCGTTTTCGATGAAATAAATAATGCTGAATGATCCTAATAATAATTAGCAGATGAAGAAATTGATTTTATTCAATTGTTCAATATCTTTAACTTCAAACTTTGGTACCAAATTATGGATAATTCAATTTTTATAAAAAATCGTTTTAATTTTTTTTCGAGAGAGTAGAATCCTCAATAAAGGTCACATTCTTATAGTTTTTAATGTCTTCGAAGTTTTAAATGTTTTTTTTTGTAGTTATTGACATCCTTGTTGTCACAGGGATCGCAATATATTCATTATTTTTTATAGTCAATAATAATTTTCGTCGTATAAAGCGTTACCAAGTTAGTATATATAATCTTTAATATCCGGATTCTTTGGATATAAAAATCTTCATTGTTGGTTCAAACGGAAGTTTTAGATATATTCAATTTTTTTTGGTTTGTTGAGAAGGTTTTAAAAAACACCATTTCAAAACTAACGGTTCAATTATTTTTCATTGAATATTTCACTTGAATATTTCCTTCTTTTCTGCTAGAATACACAGTTTTTGTTATGATAAACGTTTTGGAATCAATATCATGGGTTTCATTCAATTAAAAATATTTCTATAAGATTCGTTTAAATCTATTTTGACGATTGGATTGAAAAGCTAAAATAATAACATTTATCTTTTAGAGTCTTATAAATAACTAGTATGGTTTTCTACAGTATATTCAAATTGAATTTCGATATACGAACGTAGGAAGTAAGTGTAACCTAACAAATCAAATTAGGTATAATATTACAATAAATATATATTTTTCATGAAATTTTATTTTTGAGGAAATTCTTAACCGCCTAATCATATGAAAAATCTTATAATATATACATTTCAAATCTAAAAGATTAAAATGATTGGGTTTTTTATTTTCAATCAAAAATATTCATATTATACATTCTTTTGAAAGATATTCAAAAGAAATTCGATTTATGTTAATTCTAAGAGTAAAATAAGTTTGAGAAGTCAAGTTATTTCATAAATAAACAGAGCTTTGATGTAAATATTAGTTAAAACCTTTTAGTTTACTACTAACAAGGATGCTTTATTAGTAACCTTTTGAAGGATAGTTTCCGCAAAAGATGTAAATTTGACGATAAGTTTGGGAATCACAACTGCAAGCGTTATTGTAGTGATCGTCGCGGTAACTGTAGAAATAACAGTCGTAAAATCAATAATGATCATTATACGCGACGCGATGGTAATGATGTATATAATTTTCAATGTAACCAAGACAATGTTCATCGTTTGAGTTAAAGTATATTTAACTGTATATTTTGACTCTTTTCATTGGTTAAGGGGGATTTCATAACGAAGATATTCATTTTTCCAATTAATTCATTTATACGTGTTATAATGATGAACAGAAATTACGTATTGTTTTCGCGTATTTATGGATTTCTAAATCAAGAACGTAGTTGTTCCTGATTGTAAAAAAAAAAAAAAAAATTTGTAAAATGAACCGTTCTTTTTGAAATTTCGGCATAAATGATACCGAATTTTATATCGGGATTCTGAAAATTATCGTCACTCAATAAATTTCAGAGAAAGTGGTTATAGTAATAGAAGATGTTTTATTTTCTCAAGTAGTCATTTACATTGCATTGTATGGCTGAAATAGTTCTTTTTATATTCATACGCGTATTATTGAAAACTTGGTAATCAATTTGTCATGTGAAAAATATTTTAATCATATCGAAATAAACGTTTCTGTTGGTAGGCCTGCATATAGATATATGCTTTTCGTTGCAACGTAGTCAATTAGAAATACTATAGTCGAAGTAACTGGTGCTTTATTAAGATTGAGGGTGGTTCGATGTATAAGTTCTAGGTTTAGTAGACCGCTAGCCGGTCTGGTCTGTACACTAATTTTTATGGATAAATGCTTTATCCTGTTCTGAACTTTCAAATGGGCACCTACTGCACTACACTTGTAGTGTAGTCCCACAAACTGCAGATAATTTACAGTAAGTACAATTAACAAAACTAATCCTTTAGTTGACTTGATTTTACTATATTGGACGATTATTCTGATACTTGAGGCTTTTTGTTTTGTACCTGTACGCCAGCGTGGTCTACCATTAATTGGTGGCAATCATCAAAATCTTTTTGAATGAAATAGTTGACCCACTGTTGATTCCGATTGATTCATATCAAAATTAACATTAATTACGGCCCTTTATAACCCTTTTACTCCACCTTTACGAGACCTCCGTTCCATAACGCTAGTATACAGTTTATTTGCTAGAAACCTATAAGTATTACGTATTTTATTATCTACATGCCTTCTTCTAGTAGTTTGAACTATTATTATCCCTTCCTGAAATATCGTTGCTATTAATATTATTACCTTGGTAGTTTTCAAGTTCACCAGGGTAACCCTATTCTTTTACGTTCCTTATTAGGCATTTTATATAGCCTCCAATCCTTAAGGTTAACTGTTATAACCCAAGCACGTTGGCGGGTCAGGAAACAAGCCAGCATGCAGCTGAGCTACCGGCGAGCCTCAGTGAGCACCGGTGAGCCTCAGCGAGCACCGGTGAGCCTCAGTGAATACCGGTGAGCCTCAGTGAGTACCGGTGAGCCTTAGCACTGAAGATAGTATGAAGGCCATAGGATATAAGAACACGGCCATCACCACATAGATAGTATTTCCTTCATATCTCTTCAGTTTTCAATCTAAGTATTCAGTCTCAGTATATTCTGAATAGCCTCACGTCTTTTGATCATTACTTGCACGGTGGCAATATTGTTCACTCAGCATCTCTGCTACCTTCTTGATAATATAAACCCTGACACCTTCTATATAATCACGGGTATTTAGTGTGATCATTACATTAACGAATTGATATTTACAAACCTTTTTAGGACGTTATTAGATATGGCTTTGGTTGTAACGTTGATGGGATGGTTTTTACCGTTGATTTACTGGAACTTATATATTTTTCAGGCTTTCTATACTTGTATTAGGGTTATTACATTTATTAATCAACGTTACCCGTTGGTTGTACCTAGCTTCTATAGATATTCGTAAAGGTTTGGGAAATTAATATATACCATTTTCGGTATCAGAAGTAATTTTAGTTATTTTGTGATAATTTTCAACGTACCGTTATATGTTATACCGATTTTAAACCCTTTTATGATGCCATGAACTTTTGAAATCAGTACGTTTTATAGTATACAATTAAAGTAATCGGATATTTAGTGTATAAGGTTTCCGCTAATTGTAAATTGATTCTATAACCTCTTTTTATAAACTAGTATTATAAAAACCCTTTTTTTATATATAAGGTTAAGGTTATTGGTAAATAATACAGTCATAAAGATTATCAATTTTACTTTCATTATATTTACCAAGATTATATTGATGTTTCTTTTGAAATGATTTAATTACTATTCAATAGTTTCATTTACTTGTTCAAATTTTTGTTTCATAGACTTCATACTTTTATCCTAATAGATAGGTCGTACGATAAATCTGGTTAGCATAACGTAACGATGTAAGCCGCACAGGCCCTTTACTTTGGGTACTTTTGAAATCTTACTCCGTCAGCCTTATTAATATTAGTTAGACTTATAGTTTTCCTCTTTGACGTAAACTAATTCAAATACGGATTTTAACCATCATGTTATAAATACAGATTAACGATCCATTAAATTCAATATGTTTATCTTTCATTAAATTTTCGATTATATAATACTCTTACAGGATTAACCCTTCGAGAATAAGTTATTTAAACATTATAAACCTACTATTCTCGAGGAAAATGGTATCGTTAGTTAATATACCTACGACGTTGAAATATGGACCTTTTGTATTTGATAGGTACGGGTTCAACTTTAAAGTCTATATGCCTAACTTGTTTTTAAAGTGCACCTGATATATTAAAAGCTAATAAAAACCCTTTTCTCTTTATTTGTATAAAAATTTGATGAAAAGTCTTGTGATGTTTATCTGTAACTTGTCACGTAATTGTTTCAATAGTTTCAATAGTGTAATCCGTTGGAAATTCGTATTAAATTACATTGAAGTTTACTTTATATTTCCGTCATTCAATGTAAATATTTCTTGTATGCTAGTGGTGTCATTGGTTGTAATCGCAGCGATGAAACGTTACCTAATATATCAAATTATAGTCAATTAAATCAACATTTAGTTTTTATCTTCATTGCCATATTTCTCAGCGATTGGGCGTAAACTTTTGAACGGTCGGTCCATGTATTTGCTTCTAACATCACGAAATATGTTCGTCTTGAGAGTATTGATGTTTCAAACTTTGAATTAAGTTATTGGTATGAGTTATATTACTTTATTTATGAAATAGACGTCCATTATATTTACTTGGTTTTTGAAATATTTTCCTTGTATGTTGATGATACTAGATATACATAATGTAAAAGTAAGTTTTATACTAGAATTTTACTTTTAGAACAATTTTGTTATTATATATACCTTATTAAGCATGTAATTTTCGTTATATCTTTCTTTTTGGAGTGTATCTTCTTTTTGAGTTGTTATTCACATCGTTGAACTTTTATCATTTTGTTAATAATTGAATCGAGGAGATTATATTGGCTAATTTGCCTGGCTTGAATGTTAGCGCTATTTGCATTTTTATTGAACTTTAGGAGTTTTCTATATGTTTTGACTTGTACAATTTGAAAATGAATAAGGCCGTTAGCAGCTTTAATTACCATGTTTAGATTAATAATATTTAAGAACTTATAATGTCTATCATATTTACCTGGATTTAGTCACGTCAGAACTTTACCTTTAAGAGGGAAAGATTATACGTTTATTGTTAACGGTCTGTTTTTTGTATTAAGGAGCTCGTTAACTTAGCGGTGTGAGGATTCCTTTTTGAGTTTCTTTAGAGCTTTGTTATATGTGATAATACGTTGTTGAGTATTTGACGATAATGACTATTTAGTTGTTAAACGTTGGTAGTCTTTCAATACCAATAAATTTGGTATAGGGACGTTAAGGTTAATAATATTGTTAGAGTATTTTACCTTTATTGAAAGCCTTTTTTTAAACTAATGAAGTTTTTTATTTTTGAGGTAAGATTTTTAAAGGTCTTTCATGAAAAATCGTAAACTTTTTGGATTTTACTAATACCCTAAAAGGACTTTGCGGGAACCTATTTGTATTCAATCCCTATCTATTTGATATTAATTTGAAACTTGATCGTAGTAAAGTTGGTACTCGTGTTGTAAACTAATATTGGTAACTTAAGGTACGTATTAATCTATGAAGTACGAAGTGACTTTTACGTTTCCTTTACCGTAATGGTTTTAAGGAATTTCAACGTCGTCAAAAACCATAGCGGAATTTATAACTTGTATTACTGGTTTATAATAGAGGTAAAAAATGTTTACGAAAACCTTAAAGTAAAAGTTATGTTTTAAATTGAACTTAAACTTTAACAATGCTTGAAAATGCATATAATAGTGGTGGTAAAGCAATTTAATTACCTTTAACACCAGTAAGTTTATATTTTTAGAACCAGTCGCTTTGGAAACCTTGTAAATTCTATCAGTTGAGTGGTAATGAATCATATCATGTAATCTTGTAAGTTTCGATTTCGTCAAATTTTATGTGATTGTTTTCAACCTTGAAAGGTAAAATTAGAAATGCCCCTATTCAAAGTTATATTTAAACATTTTGCTGGTGTTAATTTAACTGAATTTATTCACTTTAACGTTAATATTAAAGTCGAGTTTTTTTTCAATATCTGGGGCAAAAGATAAAAATAGTATTGGATTTCACGATATAAAAAACAATAGGGCTAACGATAGTAGTAATAGTCGTCGATGCTGGTTAAAAGAGTTTTTTTTCCAGTGTTGAAGATAACCTTAGTATTATTAGTATTTTTATCATCAACTTCTGTAGTTCCATTTGTATTTTTTTATAACGAGAGGTATTACGACTAGCCTCTTTTAAAGTTCTGTATTAATTTAATATCCGGTTCAATACCTTGAAAAACCTGTTTAGCATAGCGATATTCAATGGTAAAGAGGTATATAGAGCTGAGGACTTTATAGTTATATCGGCGATAGTAGTTTCCACCAATTAGTAAATATAGAAAGATGTAGTTGGCGAATTATTACGTTACTTTTAGGCCAGTATTAGTATTTTTGCGCTTGTTTATAATCTTAGATTTTTTTCTTTTTCTTTTACCTTATTTCCCTTTAATTCTATGATGCGTAATATGTAAACCTCATGAAATATGAACGGAATTTTTACTTTATATATTATTCGTTTTCATTTTCTTTAGATAACAATGAGATATACTTACTAATAGCTTCATTTACCGTAAATTTATCATTTCAGGTGATCAAGTCTAACCTAAATTTATGTAGCTGGTCAAAGACTCTAATAACAAAGAATACCCCTTTCTGAACGTTTCTTGGTTACATACCAAGGTGCGAGTCTTTGTTTAGTCGTATTAGTCGGGTTTTACGTATTTTCCGTCGTTGTAATACCTATAAGCAGAGTCTTTTTTTATCGTCTTAATTTCGGGAATGAGAGGAATATATTAGTCGAATCTGAAACTGGAGTTGTTAGGGTTGTTAACTTGAAGCGTAACCAATTAAAAAAGTACTCTAGAGGGAGCGATAGGGTATTATAGGGTGTATTGAATTTTTTTTTTGCCCGTAACACCTTGTCGAATTTATTAACGTAGGGTTTTTGCCTTAACTTGTACGATTCCTATTACTTATTGATAAAGTATTGATTCATTGAGCGTTTGATTAAAGAGGTTCATATTACTTCACAGTTATTCTAATTTAATATATAGGATTATTTAATGATGTTTTAATCGGTATGGTATTGGGTACAATTTATACTGTAATCAAAGTAACCATTCATTTTATCGTAAATTTCGCGGAAGAAGGAGTAATTGGTTTGGTACCGGAAGTAGTAATATTCTGTTCGCTAGTAAAGATATTGGGAAATGACAAGCCAAAAACTGGCAATTTAACTATAATTTGGCATTAAATGTGAAAAAGTGGGAGCAATTTGATATCTAAAAGGTTATACGGCTTATCGTTGAAATTTTTCCTTTCTTTTCAGATTTTAACGAATGTAGTAATTATTATGTCATCTTTATTTATTATAGGGAGTTGACAAGAGGGAAGGATAACATACTGGTCGTAAGAACACTTTAAATCTATCGACTAGTATTAGGGTTGGTACTGGTTGGTAAAATAGTTACTTTTGGCTAGATTGAGAGGGAAAAAAAACAGTGGTCGTATTTATAATAGGTTCGCATATAAAGTTGTTTTTTCTTTTATTTGGCTGTTAATATTAGACGTGCTAAAGAGTATAGGGAGAATAGGTTTTACGGTTTGCGCATATCTAATATAACTTTTTTGGTATTCAAAAGTACATCAAGATTTTTTTATTCAATAAGTGGTAAACTTGGGGACTTGTAGCACTCAACGCAATTAATTTTCTTCCGCCGGTAATACTAATACATCAAAAACTTCGTACGATAGAGTTTAAGAATTTACTTAGGCTCAGACAGGTTCTTACGAACGTGTTTAAAGACGTTAAGGGATATTGTCGTCACCGATTACTTTTTATTTTCCGTTATTTTTAAAGGTTTATCAATGGTTAGTCAGTGGCGAATTCGTAAAGTAATTTTGCCAAAGTGCCTGTTTTTTTTTTTTTTNTTTTTTTTTTTTTTTTTTTTTTTTTTTTTTTTTTTTTTTTTTTTTTTTTTTTTTTGCGGATAGGTAAGCCATTTGTTTGTTTTGTTTCATTTTTAGACTTGTTTCAATTTACTCATTCGTTTTTGTTATATCTTTAAAGTTTATTCGTTTCACTACTCGGTAAAATCATTGAAGGAGTTAGAGTTTCAGTTGTATTCCTCAGTGTTTAAGTTGAGGGTAAATTAAACGACGTATTTAGTGAAATACTTAAGGGTGGAGACTTTATTAATATAGGTAAATTAGAGGTTTTCATCCTAATCATTTAGAAAACAGAGTCGAAGGTTATAATCATTTTGTTTTTAATATAATGAATATTTGTATCGATTTCAGTTCGTTTTAATGTCATCGCAACGTATATTGAAAACTGTAAGAGGAGAAAAACTGGTGAAAAGTAGTACATCATAGGTTTATCATTAAAATTGGTATAAGTTAAGTGTCATAGAACTTAATCATTCTCAATACTTGAAATTTATAATAGTAATACCTATAATAGTAATAGCTGAAAACGTACTAACTTAGCCCTTTACTACTTTTCGGACTTAGTGATTTTAGGAACTTTTAGGCGGTTCGTTTTAAGGCCTTCAAAAGGGATTAATAAAAGTTTCTTGTTATTTTCAATAGCGGTACCATTGTTTACTTATAGAGTGTCGGCAAGAGTTACAAAGCTTATAAAAATTCTCTATTTGTTGCCTCGAACAGCTATACAGCTTATAGAAGCCCTTCGAAAAAGCATTTCCTTTAACTTACATAGATATACCGTAACAACCGGATTTTTTTTTCACTTAGCTAATCTTTTCTTAACCTCATTAGCATTAATCAGTTTTGTTAGGCCTGCATATAGATATAGGCTTTTTGTTGCAACCTTGTCGATTCGAATGACTATGGTCGAAGTAACTGGTGCTGTATTGAGATTTATTGTGGTGCAATGGGTAAGTTTTAAGTTTGGCAGACCACTAGCCAGTCTACTCACAAATTTGTATAGCCAAATGATTTGGCCTATGACCAACATTGAAGTAGATACCTACTGCACTGCACTTGCAGTACTGTCCCACAAATTGCAGCCAATTTGCAGTTAGTATAATCAACCAAACTGACAGTTTGGTTGATTTGACTTTATTGCATTGAACTGCTATTCAAAAATTTGGCTAGATAAAATTATTTGAAGAATCATAAAATTCTTCGTAAAATTTACTATTCATATTTATTAGTTATTGGTAACTTACCGTTATGAATCATAGAATGACTATTACAAGAGGAAAAAGATCGGGGAAGTTAAAATGGCTTATCCATCTGAAGAAAAATATTTACTTTGGAATAATTCAACAAAACCTTATACGGTTAACGTTCTTATGTTCAAAAACGTTTCTCGCTTTAAAAACAGTTATTTCGGGTATTAATTTCATGTCATAAAGTTGACCCGAATCCTATGGTATATAACTATGAATTCAAATCATAATTAAAACGATATTACTCAAGCGAATTGTATATTCTTTTTATGAAAATGTTAAATGTTTCCAAGCGCGTTTATTTACATTTTCGAATGACTATTGATAAATTTCGGGTATTATCATGACTTTCATTAAATTCTATGTAATTTCGTTCTATGAATCAATTAAACTTGTTACTAATATTTTGAAACATACTTGGTTTAAAATTGTAACAGAATATGAAAATATTCTATACTTTTATATTTTTGGCTTAATATTCGCTAAGCCTTCTTTCATATTACGAGAATAGGTAATACCATTTCGGATAATTTTGACTTTACGTATGAATTTAGCAAGAGTTATTGAATTTTATACATTATTAAAAACGATTTTGAACTAAACTATGTTAAAAACAAATTGAATTTAAGGGAGATTTCTTTACAGAAAAAATTATTGAAGAAAACCATAGTTTAGGGATTTTTCAAAGGTTTTCTTTGACCCGCAGTGTAATGTATATTTTCTAAATGTAATCACGGACTTAATCCAAAACCATCCTATAATTGGGCGAAAACTTAATGATATTGAACAATAGCATAAACCTTGCGTTCAAGGTTTTTATACCACGTTAAATATGGAAACATCGGCTAATATATTTGAGTTAAAACCTAAATATAAAGTTTTAGTCGATGTTATATACGCTTTTGACGATAATAAACGTATTGAGATTCATGATACATTTCTCGGAATTCAATTGTATTGTCTTTTCGTTTGACTACTTTCTAAATGAAGCGTAAACGTTTCATGAATTAAGGATTGGCATAGCAATAAGTTTAAATTATATCGTTACCTAACTTGCTGTTTAAAAAAGATATAAATTTATCAATAGGAAGAAACGTTATGTACACAAGGTCACAAAAAATATATCGATAACATAATGCTTTTTACCTTATTTATATTCATCATTTGAGGAAATCGTGGTACATTGAAAACATTGACTTAACTTTTCACGTAAATTTGTTGAATAAATACTCAGCACCTGATAATTACCTATATTGAAATGAATATTTTCGATTTATTACACGAAAATGATATATTTAATAATTGATATTGTAAAATCCGTCTTTCAATATTATATTAATTTCAAAGAAGAAAATAGTTTCATGTTTCACAACTATCGTTATTTTCAACGTATTAAAATATGTTCATATCATTAAAAAATTTGGAAAATTTACCCAAAGTTTTTAAAAACCATATATAAAAACTGTATCCTAGGTTCTATAAGGCATTCATCGACAATAAATATTTTAAAATGATTTTTGAAACTTTCAAAGCATTTGAGGTATAAATATTAGCCTTATTTTTATTAAAACTCTAGTTTTGTTATCAACTGTACATTTTTATAAGAAATCTTACTCCCTAAATTCTTTTTTGACAATAGCTTCGAACTTCGTTTCACTGTTAAAGGTACATAAAGTCTGAAAAATATGGTATGTAAAACCACTTTCAAAGTGTTGAAAACATATTAAAATACTATTATATTTTTGCACCTGATGGTAACTTGATTTCCGTAGTGGTACAAGCTTTCATAAAAACTGAAAACACATTTGTTGGCTACAGGGAGTAAATCAGGATAATTTGAAGATAACTATTATAGAAAACAAGTGCATTATATACAAACTATTAAAGATAACCTTTCAGGGTTATTAAAGGAGTCATTTGAAGCGATAAAAGAGTATCTTCGCAAGAAGAATAGTGTGTCTCTAATTCTTTAATTTAATTCAACGCTGTCTTATTAGGAATGTATCTAATTAAATGTAATAGGTTTCAAGGTAATTATAAAAACCACAACATCTTTTTTCAAATATACCTATGCTGTGGTATTAAAAAGTGCAAAACATTCACGCTTACTCCAAGGAATTAGAAAGACGACGAGTGCGGTTTGCAATACTATATCCAAAGTGATTTTGGATATATGCGAGTTATAATAATTCTCTACCAATTAAATCAAAATGAATTTAATTTTGAAATGAATATATAAGTCTTATTGAACTTTCATATTTAGTAAAAGCTTATACGATCAAATTAAAGGAAGATGTAACGTAATATATTATTGAAAAATTGTAAAGCTTAAAATCATTTCATTCGCGATTGAAGATAAATAATATTCGTTCAATAAGTTCAATGTTCAACATAGTATTGAAAAATAAAATTCCGATTAATTGTTCAAGAAATATAAAATTTCGAAGTTAAGTCTGTATTTATATAGATGGAAGTATGATATTTTCTTGATAAAAACAGGTACCATTACGATTACGAGTTACGTGATTCTCGCGACGTTTTCAGAAAGTGTTTCCGTGAGAGAAGTAATATTTACGATAAGCTTGTTAATCGCAAACGTAAATATCGTTATAATAATCGCTCCGGTAACCATAAAGGTTCCCGCCGTAATGACGATAATTATTTCCGTATATAACGCGAAGATAATAACGTATACAATGTTGAATAGAATAGAGAAAATGCTAATTATTTTAGCTAAAACGAATTTAACTATTCATTATTACATATTAAAAAAAACATAAAAAACTTTGTCCATTAAAATTGGAACGATTTCAAATAAACGTATTTATGTGTATTATAGGCAAGTTTGTGAATCAGGTCAGGTTTTTTGGGTATTGAGAAGATTATCCATAAAAAAAGATTTCATATTTACGAATTATAAGCAAAAAAATTATATGAATCATCCTCTTGAAAATATTAGCTGGGAAGATATTTCGTTTTACATCGTTCATTTGAAAATGATTGTATCAAAATTATTCCATGAGAAATTGGTCATAACTATAAAAGACTTTTTCTTTTTATAGATAACTATTATAATTACTTTGTTCGACTTAAACTATTTTTTTACCCAAATTCGGATATGAGGAAAAAACACCTCGTGAATTGGTTATCAATTGACAAAAATTATTTTTATTACAAAGAAATAAAGGTCTCACCTGCTAAAACTATTTTAGGAGTTATAACATCACTTGTAAAACTTCTGATTAAAACCCATTCATTATTTTGAGCTTATATCTCGTAATGAGACGGTACGTCTAATATATTTATATATATTGACAAAATGTGGATCATCGATCAATTTGATGAAAGGATTTACTTTGGAATAATTGATTAAAGCTTTGTAAAAAGTTCATTTTTGTATTTCCAAACGGTATGAGTTGTGGAAGCAATTATTTTGAAGTTTACATTCTAATTTTAAACATTGTCCCGAATCCAATCATATATGAGGTATTTAGGAAAATCACTGCTTAAGTCGGTATCTCCAGGCAAAATGTACATCTTTTTAACAAGTATACTAAACTCCTTGGAAGGCATTTAATTATATTTACGACTTCATATCCTTACATTCTGAATATTATCATACAATTAATTTTTCCCTACTTGATCTAGTTATATAATCATATTTTTATTATGACTAATATTTCTAAGTATACGAGTTGTAGAACTTTCAGGAAATGTAAAGAATTACATATTTTTATATTTATTGAAATAATATGAGGTGAGTTTTGAAGTTAATTACGGTAGTTAGAGTTATTAGATATTATATTATTTGGTTTAATTGTGGGGCTATTAAGGTTTATAAAGAGATTTTCTTCGTTACAGACGATTTGGACCTGGAAAACTTACATATAAAAACCGGATTCCAAGTGGATTTTCATACGGCGAAAATTACGGACAAAATCATAGTTTCGCCTTTTTCTGAAGCTCTCAATAACCCGTGGTTCGTCATGTTATTCCTGGACATAATTGCGAACATAATCCAAAACCATATGCATATAGCGCGAAAACCTTATCTCGTTAAATAATAGGATAAATCTCGCGTCGAAAACTATCATACTATATTCAATATTGTAAAATCGTATTACATAATCATATTAGAGACTAAGTATAAAATGAAACTCGACTTTACATACGTCTTCAAAGTTAATAGACTTGTTCAAATTTACGATACAATTTTTAATATGAAGCTCATTTTGAAACCTGATAAACTATTATTTGAAATAAATGATAAAGGGTTGTTTCACCAATAGTAAATCAAAAACAAAATTCAACTGAAATCCTTACCTTGTTTTACGTATGGATAAGGATTGAGTTAATGAATAGTAAGACAAACTATCTACCTAACATAATGAAAAATATATATATAATATACCGATTTCTATTTTATTCATCTTCGCCATTTTTGAAAAAAAAAACATTTATGTGGTTATTAATCTTAATCCCTAAAATAAATTTGCGATGCCTAATAATTACATGGTTCTTTTATGTACCAGTATTATCAATGCATTATGCGAAGTTAAATACTCTATTATAATTAATATTAAAAAAAAAACAATTTTTATAAACCTAAATCACGAATATAGCTCCATAAATTATCCAATTTTGGAAAGAAGTAAAATTGCATTTGGAAAATTGAATTGTTTTCTAAAAGTCAACCAAATATTTCTCAACTTTATATACAAATCTTATTGTATTCTATATAAAGCAATTGTCGTTCATGCGTTGTCTTTAAATAATGTTCAAAAATATAAAAAATTCGGCGTAAGGTTTTGCCTTAATTATTGAAATTAAAGTTTCATTATGAGTCAAAAATTGTTATATAATATTTTCATCCATATAGCATCTAGGTTTCTACGTCAACGGCTTCATGGTCTCTAGCATTGCTAAACGTACGTAACACTTTAGTAATCTAGCATTTGAAACCTATTTCAAAAAGTTAAAAACATATCAGGATATGACTAGATTTCTACTACATATAATACCCTACTTTGCATAGCAGTCGTAGCCTCTGGAAAAGATTAAGGGGCATTTTCTTGCAATGAGTTGCAAATTAAGACAAGTGGAAGAAAACAACCGTGGAAAACGAATGCACTGCACACAAACCACTAAAGTTAGCCTTACAGCGCAAGAAAGAGAGTTATTTGAAGAGTTGAAAAAGTATCTTTACACAGTTAATGCGCAACGAAAACCAGAAGCCCATAGACAGTTTGCAGCCAATTCAGGCTCCAAAAGAGCCTATATACACTATCTGTATGGACTATATTACAGCGGAATCAATCGTATCATCCTCTACCTCTCTATAGGCGCTAGTAAGCTATAACGAGTTTAACGTTATCATGCCGGTAACTTTTACAACATCAAAGCGTTTTTTTCTTTTGCTTAGACACACTATATATATTGAAGCTTCTTAGGCAGAAATCATGTATAGGCATTTGTTGTTTTCTGATTAGCTATGCCTATAGGATATATTTGTTAATATGTGTGTAGAGCGGCAACGTAACGTTGAAAAAGTGTTGTATTCTGACGATGGAAGAGGAAGAAATTAGAACTAGAAGCGAAGCTCAGCGGATCTGAGCATGTAGTAGCTAGATGCACAGGCAGGTGCCAGTGCCTTGCTGTTTTTCTATGTATGTATCCCCCAAGTAACGTACCACAAGTTCCCGAGATTCAAAGAAAATACAATGTCCTTATTGCGTAACATACTTGACGAGACGCGAGTTTCAAGGCGTGAGAAGCGAGAAGCGAGATTCAAGACGTGAGACGTGAGGCGTGAAACGCGAGACGCGAGACGTGAGACGTGAGACGTGAGGTGTGAGACGCGAGACGTGAGATGCGAGATGCGAGACACGAGACGCGAGACGTGAGAATCACTTTCGGAGACCCTTTTCGTATGTTTTAATCAGTTTCTTGTAATGATCCAAATCTTTTCCGACTTTCTGTTTATTATCTTCCAAATTTTAGCTTTTCCAAAGAATCAAATATTAAATTTGGTTTTCCATGTGACGGTGACAATTTAGGCGTTTATTTATAATTTGTGTCGGTTTCCCATTTATTTTTTGATATAGCCTTTCTGTTCTATATTAGTATAGGTAGCGATAGCTCACTATCGAAAGGAATATTTTAAAGTTTATTATAATGTACAAGGTATTAAGCGCTAACGGTGGGATAAACTCGTAAGGAAGTAGTAAAAGTAAACGTATATGTTAAATTTTCCATTTGTTTAACTTTTATGTAGACTCAGCCTAAGTGGCGTTAGCTTTTATTAGCAATACAGAGTTTTATAGGCCTTGGTTGTGCATAACTATACTTTATCTCCGATGTAAAACTTTATTCATCGGTAATTTTTATTATAATGACGTTTAGTATCGGTAGTTATACCGTTTATAGTAAGTTATTTATCCCTAAGTAAGTATTTCCTCATAAAGTAGATTCCCGTTTAGTATTAACATAAGGTAATATTGAGGTAATCCACCAGAGATCCGGACTTCAAGTCGAAAGAAAACATGTGAGAGTTAATATTGATCAACATAAAATAGGCGTTATTAATATTTCATTCAAAAGCAGGTCTATATTTGGTTTATAATTATTTACAATATTAGGATATATAATATTAAAGGGGAAACTTATTTTTTTTGCTCTTTTGTTTTAAATTGTCTATTGAATTGAGAGTAATATGCTATTATCATTTTTTTTATTCATTCTAAGTGCTTTGTATAAGCTTTTCAAAAATAAAGATCAAAACTTTACGTTATGCATCAAAATGACTTTTTTTGGATAAAACTTTTAAAGTAATAAATAAAGATGATCAATAGTAGACTAATGTACGTCTATATATATAGTAAAAATTGAAAGAATAACAATAGGTTTGGAAGTACTTTAGGTAATAGATATATTTACATTAGATGGAATATAATGCGGTAACCCTAACTGTGTAGCATCGAATATAATACTTAGGAAGGCAGTAATAAAATTTATATATAAAGTATATATAGGCTTTTCGAGCGCCTGAATTGGGTGGGAATTACTTCACAGCTTTTGATTATCGTTGCGTAATTAAATATAACTTTTGGAATAGTAGTAATTGCAATGTAGTAGATCAACTTTACTTGCAATGAAGTTGACTATACTCACTGCAAGCTGAGTGTATTGATTTGGGGGTCTACTGTATTGACTGCAAGTCAATTACAGTATGACTCCATTCACACTAGGGTACGGACCCAATAATTGACTATATAAATTACTGTGCGGACCAGATAACGGTCGACCAAACGTTAAACAATTGATCCACCACTTGACTACTGCAGTAGTACATTTACTTCGACCAATCGAATCGAAAACATTGAAGCATTCAAAGCCCTACCAAGAATAATGGAAGTAATAGCGATGATACTATTTTTGCATGTTTGGGCGAAACAAAAATATAATCAATTCAATGCAATTATTATACTTTTTGACTAAAATGGGTTTTAATATTATAAGTATCTTAAAAGAATTGTTCCATGAGGCGGCTATGAATTACCAGGTATTCGCGCTTTATTTAATATTCATTGTATAGTTGGCGTTCTACAAAGCGAAAATGGTAGCTAATTTTGGTATTATTTACTACGTTTTCCTTTTTATCACCTTTCATAAAATTGTTTATAGTAGCTCGTTGAATTACCTTTTCATTATAAACTACCCAGAATCGAAGACTCATTATACTATGTAATATGATTTTGACAATTGATAAGGTAAGGTTTATTTTGTTGATTTTTACGAGAAAATAATCCATAATTTGATCGAGCATAAGCTCAGATTTAACGGTCTGATTTTCTTATTAATGAATGTTAAAAAGCGCAAAAACGTATCTAGAATCAAGTTAAGTAGCTTAAAAAATATATAATATTCATGTTGGTCGAGCCTTAGATCGTTGCAATATTATCGATTCGAATCGTGGTCGAAGTAACAGTAGTATTGCATTGATCAGAGGGTGGATATATTATTATAGGTTTGTCAGACTGCTAGCTGGTATACACTGTAATTTTTATGGCTAATTTCTTGGACCATGCCCTTGTGTGAAATGAGAGGTACTGTACTCGATTTACACTCAATAAAGTACGCCCAGACAAAACAATACACTCCACATACAGTTTGGTATAGTAAACTTTACTATAAGGAAAGTTGACTTATTGGATTACATATAATACTATTTTAACACTGTCGGAATTTAAGTTTGTTCGTGTACGCTAGTTTAGTTTACTAATCTTTTCCTATTAGTGTTAACTTGCGACCTCCTCAGCTACTCAAACTCCTCCCAATTCCAATTAACCTCTATATCGAATTATACTCAATTTCGTGTAGATTTACCCCGTTTACCGTTAATTACCCCACGGCTTCAAGATCTGAGTTTATTAATTCCCATAAAATGTTCTTTTGCTATAGGTTTTTATAGGCGTTCACTTGTCCTATGACAATTAAACAAATCGCCATTATTAATTCCTCCACTTCCTTAGCAGTTTTACAGCTTGCCAGCACACACCTGACTACCATTACGTGATTTATACTTTCCGGACGGCCTATTACTGTACCCCTTGCTACGTATAGTTAGCTTTTTACTATTCACAAACCTTTTCTGGGCTTTATTCAGCGATGCTTTTGTTATATAATTGGCGGTATTATATTCTCCGTCAATTCATTGGAACTCCTTAATCTCCCTCCTTTTGTAGGCTTTACAAAATGCTATTACATCGATTATAAGGCGTTTTTCGCTAGTGGTTCCGATTTTCGAAAGGTTTTCAAAAATTCTCCTTAAATTATTACAGATTACCACCGGAATGGGAGGAATCTTTATTTACCTGGAAATAAGGTTAAGTGATTTCCATAATTCTATACCCACGTCGAAACCTACTATTCTATCGTAGACCACCGAAGCCAGTAACTTTCATATAATCTTCTTTCATTTAACGGATGTATAGTAACTTGGATTGCCGATAATGCTAAATTGGTTTTCCTGGCTATTTTCTTTAACGAAGGTAACTAAAAAGCCGATCTACTCAGATAGGTCGTTGTTATTTAAAAAATATCTATTAATTATAATGATTGACTTAGCCCTTAACAGGTTAATCAAAACCATTTTAATATCTCGGTGAAAGTTTCGAATTTGTTGCTTAAGCTTTTTTTCAGCCGGTTAGAGTATTTATCTTTTAGCTTTTATAGTTGTTCCGCAATAAATGAGTCGTACGATACTTTTGGTTAATATAAGGTAGCATTATAGCCGCACCGCGTACGTTATTCAAGGTACCGTTAATCTTTAGCTACGTTAGTTTTATCGATTATAGCCAAATTTATTCTCTAGCTCTTTTAGCGAAAAACAAAGCTAATATTAACACCAAGTTTACGGATTAATAATCCGCAAAAGTTCAGTTGATTACTATGGATATTATTATATACCCTCTTAGATAGTATACATAGGCCAAGTGGCAGTGCATTGTATTGCTAGATTCTCTCCTTCAGAGTGCACGGTGACATGTCACGCTGCAGGCTGTACTCTCGCACGATTCAAAGTGAATCACGTATGGAGCGGTTTGGAATGGGTATTTCATAACGCACAGAAATGTCTGGAGCGGTCTGGAATGTTTATTCCAAAACGTACAGTAATGTACAGAGTGATATAGAATGGATATCCCAAAGCGTACAGCAAAAGGTCCAATACTCGAATGAAAGGTTTATAACCTTTCATCCGTAGCATTCAGTGTCTGGAATACTTCTTTCCACTAATATATTTTTAATTATTAATATACTTATCTAATATTTACGTTTTTACTCGTTTACCTTTACGTAAATAGGTAAAGAGTTTACCAATACTAATTAATAGCTGATTCGGTCCATTATAAATAGTTTCCAAAAAGAAAAATACAAGTTGAATACCCTTAATTAAAAATTACAACAGTTTCCACTATTTATACTTCAATATTATATTTTTATAATCAATATGCGGGATATATACAAAAACTATAAAGGCTAATAACTTGAAAAAGAACAACTTCAATACGATATTATTGATATTTATCTAAAATTTCATCTATTGAAAGACACGTTACGTCAATATTAACCCTTATTTAGCGTTTTAACGTACTCATGCACCTGTTAAAAAGCTTACTATTACGTATCAAGCTACGTGAACAAAAAAAAAAAGTTTCGAAAACTTTCATTGAAAACTATCCGATATCAAATCAATAATTCATATAGTGAGTAAAATATAAAAGCGGTTACAAATATATTATTCAAACCGTTCTGTTAATTTAAAAGCTGTTTCGAATAAAGAAATCGTTCTCTTTATTAAACGCGATTACTATATGATAATCCGGATCGTTTACTAAATATATAATGAAACCTATTAACCGGATTATACAAAACATCCCTTCATACCCAAATTTCCTTTGTTTTATTTGCCTTGCCCCGTTTACCCCTTGTGTCCTAAATTTAGCCTTTACAACATTCAAGTTTTTCCTATTTGTTTGGCTAGTATAACGTTACTAAATGCTAACAAAATTCACTTAAAACGTCCAACTATTTTTTAATTACGATTTAATTACATATTGTTGAAAATTTATTTGTATTGGTAAATGTTAATAACTTTATTTTCATCGCTTCTTTATTTTACTTCCTTTTCATTTTCCGTTTATGAAACAACCCATCTTGAAATTTACCATCCAAACATATATTTATCTAACTAAAGCTTGAAACAACTGATTTATATCGCATTAACTTACTAGGAACACGTAAAATATAACCAGCCCAAACGGCCCCAAAACACTTACAACTACAGCTTAAATACTAATAGCACCGGAGGAAGTTAACGTTTATTTCGAACATCTAGTCAAATTTATCTGAATTAAAAAGGTTCTAATATAAGAAATTGATATGGAAATTTGAGATAACATTATCGATATACCAGTTAAAAAATTTAACCCATATACGGTAATAAATACGTAGATTTTAGCCATGATTTTCTGTTACTAGGAGGAGAAAACCTAAGTATCTAATATGGTAGATAATTTTCACGAAAGATTTTCGAATCCAACGTAAGGTATATAATAAATAGTAAACCACTTTATTACTAGAGCTTTACGAATTTAACTGTGAAGTAAAGGTATCAATACCGAAGGGTGTAAAAATAACCGCCTTTCGAAAGCTCTCTTAGAAATAACACAGCTTATCGACTTGCCAAATTAAGAGGATAAATATGTATACTAAACAGAATTCAAAGAATAATATTACCTGATGGATGATAAAAAAAAGGTTGTGAAAATATACGAACGAAACTAAAAATACAAAGCGTAAAACGACTAAATATTATACACGCACCCTACAAAAAAATATAAACCTTGAAAAAAGAGAAAAACGATTACAATTCTTATTTATCATATGGGTGTAATACACACTTATACTGGTATATATTGTAGAGTAAAACTAAATACTAAACCACTCCTTTCATACATCTAATACCCCGTTCGGCTATAATGGAAGCGGCCGAAACACCGAAAACTACCCGCTCGGCAATTTCGAGAGCGGCCGAAACACCGAAAACAGCCCATTCCAGGAAAAAAAGAGCGGTGTAAAACGATAATACGTATATTATGGATTAATAACCGCTAACTACGACTCTTACCGTAACCTTTTACCGTACCGATTTCCTATCAATAGGAGCGATTTTATAAAGTTTACCAACTTCGCTAGGTTTTAGGATAAGAAGAATCATAAAGGAGAATTATACTATATACTAGATAATAAGATAAGTATTATATTTAATACATATGAGAATACAAATATTAAACCATTGCAATTTCACATTATGTTCCTCGGTATACTATCAAGATAAGTTAATGAACGGTATATATACCACTTTATGTAGGTAAATATATTCACGAAGTGTTATAACCTCCTGAATTGACACTTAAATGTAAAGATTAATTACTAACTCTATGATAAAATCTGTATTAGTACGACTTGGAAATCCGCAGAAAACTAATAAAACAACGCCGATAAAAACTTAGGGGAAGTTTTTAACGCATTATAAAAAAGGTTCCGATAGTTCTAGGTAGCCTCTCAACCGGAATATAAATGGGATAAATTATTTACCTAAGTAATTAAAAAGTATATTGGGAAAAAACGAATTTCGACTTTAAACATTTTAAGTTAAAAAAGAACGTAAAAACTTTGTATTTAAACCTTGAAATATGTTTCAAATCCTTTATACGTTGATAGGTAAACTTTGGATTAGTATTTTTAACTGATAAAATTGAAGATGAAGGCAAAATCAATGAAGTAAACCTTGCGGAAATCATTTACCGCATTTGAAATCGAAGATTTAAAGTATATTCAAAGTAAAACTAACGTCTAGAGTATAATTACTAAGTAGGAAACCTTGGAAATCAGGGATAAAGAAGATCGTTTGAAAATAGGCCAAACGTACCGCGGCTATAGCATAACTTACGAAAAGGTATACAGAGCCCCGCTAGTTTGTAAAAGCGTTATATCGCATACGGCAAAATCGGCCATTCGTTTACTAATCACTCTGTTTACGAGCAAATTCGGATTAAACGATATTTTTAGGCCGACTATTTATTCAAGGACCAGAAAAAAACATATTTTATGATACTAAAAATTAAATATAAAGGGGTAGTAAATAGCATTAACCTTTACCCCTACAAATATACGTCTAAAAAAAAAGACCTTCATGGTAACAATACTTACCTAACAGGTTAAGACGATGAAAACGCCGAACGAATTTTCACAGGTTTATAAAACGCCTTTCTCTTACATATTATAGTCCTAGAATGGGTAAATGAAATATTTAACGCCCATATGACGTCGTAATTCACTTTTTTAAACAAATACGACAACCTGTTTTGGGATATTATACCTGATACTGGAATAGTCGAAGTTTTAACGACTTGAAAGCGATAATTCGAAGCGTTCACGATAAGGTTTCCGAAGTTTTAACAAAACAGAATCAAAAAAATACCGAAAAGTTTTATTTGGATAAGGTAAAGCGTTATCGTTTAGGATGGTCGTTATAAATATATGATTCAAACCGGTTAGGTTTTACGTAATGGACTTTAAAACACTATTCCTGTTTCTATTAACTAATTTAAATAAGCTTGAAATTAAGGTCCGGAATACGACTAATCAGCTTATTCGTACCTAGAATAACATATTCATATCGCTTTGGCTTAAGTTAAGCTACTTGTGATTTTCCCCAAAAGTAAGTATAATAAAGTCTATTTACTTAACGTAACCATAATTATCAATGCTATACCGACGATTTAAATACCTGTTTATAAAACTACTTTTACAATTACTTTACGCAATAAGTAATGCAGATAAAGAGAAAAACGTATTTAAACTTATTAAACAGTTTTGTTATAAGTATTAGTTATACTTATAAGCTTTACACCAATTTAAGTTTCGCCTTTATGACCATATAAGCTTTAATTGCGAGGTGATTGTTAATATCATATATTGAGATTATTCACCTAGTTTCTACGTCGTAAACGCGGTAATATAAATTTAAATTGCCAAGGTTTTACAGATCGTTTTCGTTAAAAAGTACTTTAAGGTTTTGGTTAATTTTCAATTAAAGGTTTATTTAAGGCCCGTGAATTAGATTACATACGACGTTAATATGACCTTTAACTTTACTGAATAAAGTATTAAGGTTCAGATAGCCGATGATGAATGTAAGTAGATTTTAGTAATAGCCCTATAAGGTATTGGAAAATACGAGTAATATTACTAACTGTCTGAAAAGAAGCGTATATAGTACTTTCCAAGAACTTAAAAAGCATTAGTTTTGAGAAATATATCCTTTAAATAGTAGTTAACACTATTAACAACACTTTTAACTCAAGTGGGTTTATACTTACGCTCCCAATTTTTAATACCTACCCGAGGATTGACATAAATTCTATACCATTATTAAATACGGTATAAACAGCAAATATTATGGCAAAGACCATAAAATAATTACGTTTTTTACAGGTTAAAAACGACGTGTCTAAAACAGTAGCAACAAGTAATAGCTTACAGAAAACTGGCATTTAAAACCTAATATTATTATTTAAGGTTAAAGTTTGAAAATCTAAAAACGGGTAGATTAGCCCTTAGAAAATTAACTATTTTACAGGCTATAATTTTCACGTTAATTTGTGAAACGGTAAGAATTCGTTTCGTTAAATAATGGTGTAAGTTATAAAAAAAATAGAAAGGAATAGCCCAAAAACATAATTCGAATAAAACCGTTAACTAAATAATCTTTGAAACGACGAATCCCAGCCGCCTCCAACTTCAGCCCACCCCTCGAATTACGTATCCGGCCCGTTTTTATTAAATAAAAACGGCTCGCCTATACTAACCCTATTAATAGCTCGCCGCCGAGGCCGCCCTCTTAACTCGAAAACCTAGAAACATCCTGAAACCTTTACCGTAAGCTCCTCTATTAATTAAGAAAAGATGGACAACTGCAAGTTTAGCCTAAATATTCATTACGACGGCATTATCACTGCTTTAACTGCTCCATTCGAAGAATTTACCCAAATAGAATTTTTTCCCTAATCGATTATAGCGTATTTCGCTTTCAACGGCGTGATTTAACAATCTAAGATGCCTATGGATTTTTTCCCACTCGTTTTGTTTATAAAATTGAGAATAAATTGGGAAATCTTTGCGAGAAAAAGAGCCTAATTATAAAAAGTCATAACGATAATTGCAAAAAGTAAATTATAACTTAGTCGCTAACCTTATAAAGAGTAAGATTTCGTTTGATATTTATATTGATAGTCTCCCTTAACATACTATTTAGCCTAAATATCGAACTCCTTAATATAACGTAAGCATATACTCAGGTGAAAACGTGGTTTAAACGACGTATTTACGCCGATATACCTAAAAATATTAAGAAAAACCACCTACCTAAAACAATTTTACGTATTATAAAATCATTTTACGATTTGGCTAAACCTAGTGTTAACTAGCATAACACTTATCAAAGTCATTATAAAAACGATTCGGAATAACTAATTCGACGTTCGACACGTGTCTATTAGTATTAACGGCCCGTTTTAATGGCTTTCTATTAACGGGTATATAAGCGGACAATATACTAACGTTGTATAACACCTTGTTTTCCGTGTTTGAAAAGAAGAAACCTTTAAAGCCCGGCTTGAAAACGAAACCTAAAACGTACCTAACGAAGGATTATATAATCTATTTTGATAACGTTACCATTACCTTCCAGAACAGAGTTTAGCACTTGACGTAAAATAGGTAGTAAGACAAAATGGACATTATTGTTTTAGACAATGTAAAAGGGGCCGACGAATATAAATACTAACGCGTATGTAGCGTTTGGTTTGCTTTTATAATATAATTAAAAGCGGTATTTAAACTTTCAGTCTTTGCATAGTACTAAATCGCACTGTTAAAAGATATATTAAAACGTTCAATAAGCCCCTTTTATGTCGAATTTATAATCCGAAACGCGATTTCGAATTTATTCCTTTTAATATATGAACTATAAAGCTATTGATTTTTATTAACATCTTTTTCGCTAACAACTCCGATTATAATTCCTTAATAAGTGTTGTATTGGATTTTAACAACGAAACGACAATACTAAACCTCATTACGATCAGTAACAACATCATTTTTGAAGGTTTTACTAAATATAAAAGGGTTACGAAAAGTGTTTCAGCGTTAGAAATTTATAATATAGTTAAAGGTTTAGATTCGAGTATTACTATAGAGATAGCAGTTCGTATAGTTATTTTAACCTTAGTTTACGCCTTATCCTCCTCGTTACATATATTGACTCCTTTCTTTATAAGAGTTTAGTTAAATCAGGAATTATAAACAAAAAACGTTTAATAATCGATATTGTTGGTAGGCCTTAGACGTTGCAACGTTGTTGATTCGATTGGTCGAAGTAATAGTAGTATTCCGTGGTCAGATGGTGGATGAATTATTCTAGGTTTGGTAGACCGCTAGCCGGTTTGCACTGTAATTTGTATAGTCAAGTGCTTGGCCCATGCCCTAGAGTTAAGTGCAGCGTTTTGCACTCGACTTACAATTAATGCGGTATGTCTACACAAAGCAATACACTTACAGTACAGTTAACGTTACTGTAAGTAAAGTTAACCTATTGCACTGCATGTAATACTATTCTAATACTGGCGGCTTTTAGTTTGTACACGCACGCCAGTATGGCTAAGTAATTGTTTCCAGTTACCACTGAATTACCTCCCTGTTAACTGACCAAACCCCTATTAATTTCAGTTAACTCCCATATTACATTACACCTAACTGCATGAAAATTAACTCCATTTGACCTCAATTTCTCCGCAACTCCGTGGTCCGAGTTTATCAACTCCTACAAAAAGTTCTTTCGCTACAGCCTTTCGCAACTTCAACTGTACCACTTCAATAGATCGCCGTCATCAATCCCCTAGCAGTTTTCCAGTTTGCCAGCATATCCTTGTTTGCCTTTACGTAATATAGGCTTTTCGGGCGGTCAATCCACATATCCCTTAATACGTATAGTAAGTTTGTTACTATCCATAAAATTTTTCAGTGCTTTATTTGGCGTAGCCTTCGTTATAGTATTTGTAGGATTATCTTTGCCATCGATTTATCGGAATTACTTAATTTCCTTCCCTTAGTAGCCTTCGCGAAATGCTATTATTTCGATTATCCGGCGTTTTTTGTTGGTAGTTCCGAGTTTCAACAAGTTCTCGAAGAGATTCTTTAAGTTAGTACAAATCATTACCGGGTTAAAAGGGATTTTCAGTTGCTTAGTAATAAGATAAATGGTTTAACATAGCGTTATACCTACTTTAAAGCCCACTATTATGTTGTAGACTTTTAAAGCTAATAAGCTTCGTATTATTATTTTACATTTGATGGAGGTTGAGTGGATCAGATTACAGGTGATACTAAATTGATCTTAACGTTTATCTTCGTTAATAAGGGTCATTAAAAAGCGGATTTGTAAAAATAAGTCGGTGTTATTTGTAAAGAACCCGTCCATAAACATTATCAGTTAGGCCTTTAAAAGGTTAATTAGCAATATATTAATCCCGCGGTTCAAGTTCCGCATCCGCCATTCCAGCCTCTTATTTTATCGATCAAAGTCTTTATCCAATAGTGTTTATGCTTGTGCCGCAATGGATAGGTCGTATAAAGCTTTCGGTTGGCATAAGGTGGTAATATAGCTACCCCGTTAACGCTATTCCAAATACCATTAAGCTCTGGCCTTATTAATCTTGTCGATTGTGGTAAAAATAATGCCCTGGCCCTTCTGGCGAAAGCTTAAACCGGTATTAACACTAATTATGCGAATTAACTATTTATTAAAGCTAAGTTGATTATTTTCCTTTAATATTATCGGCTTACAATTTTAGAACTTAGAGTATTCAATTGTATATTATTCTTATATTATAAAGTTAGCCATTCCGACGAAAAGTTTCTAGTTAGTTTCTATACCTATCAAGCCGAATTTTTCTCTTCACATTAATAATGAATACAGGTCGTATGTCAAAAACTTTATCGTTAGCCGGGCCTTTAAGTACAACTGGTAGGTTAAAAACTAATAAACGCCCGGTTTCGCGAATTTATATAGTGGTTTAATATATCGTATTATCGTTTCTAATGGATAAATAACGCGGAGTTCCTGTGTTAACTCCAATAATATAATCCGTTATTGATCCGTTATTAATTGTGTATAAGCTTGCATAATATCACGGCTATTAAGTCTAAATTTGCCTTTAATTTTAGCTAGTAAACCTATTGCCAAAGTAATTACTAAGCATTCATTGGTTTTTTAAATAGTTGGCTACTACATGAAGATTTAGTTTTTATCTTTATCGCTATATTTTGAGGCGATTAGTCGTGACTTTTTATACGCTCGCTCCGTGGTTTTACCCTTAACATCGAGGATAATATTCGATTTGAAAATCGTAAAGTTTGGGTTTTGAAGGTTAAAGTTAGCCTTCAACACAAATTTTATTACCTCTCAAGTCAGCAATCCATCGATTTAAACCTTATCGCTTTCCTTAAACGGTTTGCCAAAAGTTTTGATTATCCCTTATTCACTAAAATTTATTACCAAATCCTAGTTATTCTTCCCTTTCCTACTTACCCAAGTAGTATTATAGGTACAACTTGGTATAAATTCCTCCTCTTTAACGTTCCTCTTTTTCGAAGGTTATACGCGCCAGCGGCGTTTTATTAGCTTATCGATGTCGGGCAGGGGAGTTTAATATTAACTCGGTTGTTTGACTTAAAGTTCTTTATTGTTAGTAGCTCTGATATAAGGCTTTACTTGAATAATTTGAGAAGACATAGGGTCATTAGTAATTTTGATAACTACTTTAAAGTTCGCGATACTCAATATTTTGTATGGTCCCTCCTATTTGCCCAGATTTCGCCACACGAGGACTTCACTTTGTAGTTACAAAGAAAATACGTCGATTATTAAAGGCCCGTTTTTAGTGTTAAGGGTATTATTAACTTGGCGGCGTGCCGATTCCCTTTTCAGTTCCTTTAAAGCTTAGTTGTAATCCGTAAAAAGTTTCTAAGTACTTGTCGAAGGCGGAGATTTACTCGTCAGGTGTGGGTAGGCTCTAAAGACCAACAGCGTCAGTACCAGGCCATCAGAGCCCATAGTGTCGTTCAAGCTTTCTATTGCTATCTATAAGCGTGCCTCCAGATCCGTAAAACTTCGAATTTTTAATGTAAGCATTATATACGCTTGGCTAAGTAAAAAGTATATCTTTTTAACCTTTCTAATACTTTATTCGGCTTTTATAAGTACCTATTTATATTGGATACCTATGATCTTAACATGTTTCTACAACTCCGCCACCATAAAGTTGGTACCGATATCGTAGACGACGACATTAGGTGGATCTAGGTACGTATTAATCTATAGAATCTTTAATATTTCCTACGTATCGTTTGCCGAAAGAGATTTTAGAAACTTAAATTCGTAAAAAGAAGTTGCGGAGCCAAAGACAAAAAAAACAGGCTTGTTATTTAGGTAAAATATATTAATAAAGATTTCACAGGAAAAATCCCTATCGTCTTTTAGTATAAAATTAATTTTTCAGGGGGGTTGGGTATACGTTTGTATTATGACCCAAGGATTAACTGCAAGTCATGAAATAGGCCAGCGGTCGGCTGTGCTATTAAGAGCTTGATGTCCAACACATCAAGCGGGGAACATCTTTTATGTAAGCAACCCAGAGTTAAGGTTAACCGATGGATCGCTAGGATAGCAAGGTGATCTAAATGATCTAGTACTGAAGATGGTATGAAGGCCATAGGATAAAAGGACATGTTCATCACCACATAGATAGCCTTTCCTTTATAGCTCTTGAGTTATCAATCTAAGTATTTAGTATACATATCTAAATCGCCTCACGGCTTTTGATCATTACTTTCACAGTTGCAATATTGTTTACTCGGCACCTCTGCTACCTTTTTGATAACATAAATCCTCTGACACCTTCTATATACTCACGAGTATTTAGTGTGATCATTACAGTTTGGTAATAGTGGCAAAGTTTTTTAATAGCTTTTAAGGCAAAGTATTCCATATTATTATACATTACAGACTTTAAGATTTTATACAACTTGTTAATAGCTAGGTGGTTAAAACGCTGGTATAATTAACGCATTTCCGGCTCCGTTACGTTTAACACTATTATCCCCGGACCTTAAAGATTAAACTATAGGTGTCTCCACTTAAAGGCGAGTAGGGACCTTTAGCTGTTTTTAACCAACTCGTTTACGTTAATGTTCACGTTAACACCAAGAGTTTTCATGTTCTTTAAACAAAGTAGAAAAGAGATAGGGGATTTAAGGATATGGAACGTAATTACTTCCACAACAATTTGAATTACTGTTATCCTTAGTAATGATATTTATTCGTGCGGGTTAAATCCTACTTTAGCCTTGCTAATATCGTAACGATTAATCTTAGTAGCTATAATATTTTCCCTCCGTAGTACCATATATTATCAATAGCTTCCTGTTATGTACCTTACTTCCCTAATGTTTGGAATAATACCTTAAAACGTGTAGTCCGTATAGCGATCGCGAAGGTTAAAGGTATATAAGGGGTCAGGAGCATAGTTAGGGCAAAGGTAAAGATCTTTACTACCTAAAAGGTATAAAAAGGCGTGGTCGGTTAGTTATTGGGTTCTTGTGCCAAAGATAATATTTTCCTATCACCCAAAATACTTAGGAGCGTTAACGATATTAATTAGCTTATTAACTTGAGCTTTTGTAACTTAGTGTCAGTAGTCTTGTTTTGAAGTAATAGGGTATAAAAAGTAATACGTTACTTTTCTATTATTACGTTCGGTGATAGAGTGGCAAGTTAATCAGCAACAGTCTTTACCACAAATTCTTAATTTATTGCTATTATCACGACGATGATATTTTCGGTTTATAAATCCATCTAAATTTTAATAACGCTATCGTAGGTTTTGCCTCCAGTTTGGGGCCGAGGTTAATAGACCTAAACTTAGGCGTTGTAGGTGTAAATACTTGCGGTCGACGTAGTTAACCACCGCAAGGTTTTCTTCTTTCATGTTAAAGAAGTTGTCGGCTTAGGTATATATATCGAGTTAATTTGGTATACGTGTCATTACAATGGCAAGCGAGGAATGCGACTGGTTAAAAAAGCCTTTACAGGTAGTATTGAGGCGTTATATAGCGTATTCAAACTCACTAACGCCCGTGACAGCTATCCATACCTATTAGCGAAGTGTGGCTTCGTTAGCATAGGCCTTCCCCATTTCCTTTTAACATATTATCAACTGATTAAGTATTTTATTAAAGATATTTATTGGTAATTCCTCCTCTTTTTTCTATGTTATTATTGTAATCTACCGCATAGTGGCCCATTCAATATGGTATTACGTAAAGAGAATATCGTGCCGAAAAAAACCTTTCATGCCATCGTAGATTTCGCGAAAAGTAATGCTGTTCGTTAGGAAAATCAAATAGTAGTTTTCGGCGTAACTCGTAAAGATTATAGGGAATAACGAGTAAAAACTAGAATGGGGCTCCTACATTCACTTAATGATGTTTAAAAATAATATCATCTTAGTATTGAAAAGGTTATAGGGCTTCCCATTAAACTTTTTTGTGTTATTCCAAATTTTGGCGAAATCCGTTTTCTACTTGTAGTTAATGTTAACCATTTTGAAAGATCTTGGAGGGAGGTCGCGATAATTATCTCGGGTTTGGTTGGTATTTCCTGGTGGCTTAAGTATTGGAGGTTTCGAAATACAGTGTTAAGGGTAATTACCAGTCGCCTTGCCCGAAGAGTAAAACCTTGTATTAGGATCTGTGGTCGGATCGCGCGTGTAAGTATATTTGAAGGGAGAAGGGTTTTAATGGGTTTGGCGGTGGGCTTATTAAAGGTCGATAGGTACTTGAAGGTTTTGGGAAGCTTGACAATCTTGCTTAATTAACTTGTATAAAACGCTAACATTAATATCTCTGGCCGTATTAACAGCTTCTACTTCACGCGCTCTTCCATTGCTAAGGGCGTACTTCGCGCTATTATGTAAAGGTATTAGGATGCCGAACAGGTTACGAGGTTCCTTATCGTCACCACGTAAAAAGGCATAACTTAGATAAAAGTAAAGGGGTGGTCCGCTAAATTTTGTATAAGGGCGGTAAGGCTCTTCGACGTCTTTTCCCTTGGATCGTAGTTTTTGGGGGTGTTTTTTAAGCTTATTCAAGTCGGAAAAGGCTGGGCTTAACATCGTGTTACCTAATACCTTGAAGAGTATTCATCGATTTTTCAATTGAAACTTAAGCCTTAACTTAACCCCTTTTTAAATTGCTTTTCATATATCCATTATTTAGTTCTGAAATAAGTCACGGCACGTATGGAAAGTACGGTCGGGGTTGTAGTTGATATTGTGTTAAACGATAAAGCTTCTGACAAAGTTTGTAAGGTGTTTTTCCGTAGATTCTTCGTCAACATTTCGGGTTTAAAGGTTGTTGTCAAAGTACTTGATCGAAGTAGCTCTAAAACCATTAATTACCTCCTTCTTAACAAGGTCAGTAATAGCTTCGAAGTTGGCACTTATAATAGACATTTTAATGTTTCGGCCTATATAGGGCTTGATAGGTGTATATGGTAATGTATTTGGTGATCTTTAGGCGTAAAAACTTGGAGATATAGCGAGAGGTCGCGTAACGTAGCTTTCTTTAACGTGACTTGGTGTTTTCGCGGTATTTTCGCTTAGGGTAGCGAACTTGACGATTAAATTGATGTAAAAGGAGTAAAAAGAGTGAAATCAAGGTAGAGATTTGGTGTAGAGGGTAAGGTCGAAGGTCGTTCTTAGTGGTAAAGAGCAAGAGTTGTTTGTTGTAGGCTGTAGGACTTAGTCGTTTTTGCAGTAATATTACACGTAGTAGTATTGACTTAGTCGTTTTCCAACTTATCGTTTAATAATTTGAGCGGTTAATCTCAACGCTCTTTAAAAAGGATTAAGAAAGATTTCTTGGTGTTTTTTAAGTAGCGATACCGTCGCTTACTTCCAGATTGCCGTTAAGGACTAACGTAACCCAAAAAGTCGTCTCTGATTTCCTTTCATTAAGGACTGACATATTACTAATAAAGGCTCTTTACAAAAATCTTTTCTCTACCTTATTCGCCGTTATTAACTTAAAGAGTAACCAGAAAGTGGCTTCTTCTTTTACTTAGCTTATCTATACCTAACCTATAGGCAGGTAAGCACTGATTAGTATTGGTAGGTCTTAGACATTACAACATTATCGATTTGATTGGTTGAAGTAATAGTAGTATTGCATGGTCAGATGGAGGATGAATTGTTCTAGGTTCGGCAGACCGCTAGCCGGTCTGCACTGTAATTTGTATGACCAAGTGCTTGGCCCGTGCCCTAGAGTGAAGTGCAGTGTACTGCACTCGACTTACAACCAATGAGGTATATTCACACAAAGCAATACAGTAGTAGTACGATCAACTTTACTATAAGTAAAGTTGACCTACTGCACTGCATGTAATACTATTCCAACAGATATTATGGTTTTACGCAAGTTATAAAAACATCGTAAAATTAGGGAAATAATATAAATCGATGAAGACTCTGAATTGACGGAAGTATTAATTACAGATACCCAAAAAAAGTATTAAAAAACACTAATATTAATAGGTATACTATTCATTCAGGTTATTGAACCGGTTTTGCGACCCTAATAGGTTATTACACCACTTTTTCCAATTTGAAACGGTCCGAAATCCGTTATTATCCGATTCCCCCAATTTATACCTTTTTTTAACCCTATTATTGCGCGCCGCGTTTCATATTTTATTGCTCAATATTTTGATCAACTCGATCTTGCCGAAATCTATATTCTTTTTTAAAAATATCGTTATATTTCTCTTTACATTCTTGAATATAGTTTTTTTCCTTATTTGTTTTCCTCTTTTCGAATATACGACTTCGTACCGTTTTAAACATACTTTTACCCTTTTTTCCACGTACTTCAGACTTATTCAGTATTTTAGAATTTACCCTTTTCTATTTTATTTCACGATATTTTATCGGTTTTAATGTATAATCTCTCTTTATTTCATCTATTTTAAGATATATTTGTTATATCTTAAGTCATATTGATTATTTATGAGCGATTGTTTTAAAGAAAATAATAATATTAATATAGATGGCGCACTGGCCCGGCTGTAAAGGGCAGCTAGTTAATCCCAAAAGGAAAGGGAGAGGGCAACGTTGTCGTATCCCTACCGTCCATCCTGTCGCCTTCCCCCTTTATATTACCATTTCCGCTATTATTGCTATCGACACCACCGGTGCTAAAGAAGATGTGGCTTTACTCCTTAGGTCGTATACCCTTAGTTAAAGGCTCATAGGGGTTTTTACTCTTTTTACGACGACGAGCGATAATGTCGTTACACTCGTCTAAGTAATACATACGTATGCCCCTTTTCTAAGTAATAATAAAGGTTACTTACTTGTTAGTCCGCCGGTTAACGTTTAATACTAATGAATATCGGTTTTTGTTGGTTATTTGCGATCGCGGTTGTCTTTCAAAGTACCTCGAATATGAATTTTCTGGTAAAAGAAATTTTTGGACATCTATTAAAATTTAATATGAAGCCGGTAGGCTCGCAATAAAGCTTAAGCTTTCGGCTTCAAGACGAACATAATGGTGGCGAATTCGTTACCAATCCATTTATAACGGTGGAAAAGGACCGAACGACACCCGTTTTCATAACAATCACCAATAGATTTACCTGTAACCACGAACGCGATATATGGCGCGTATAACGTATTTTATTAGCAGCCCGAAACTACGGACCCGAATACACCGTCTTAACGCTTTGTTCATTAAAAAGGCCTCGCAACATACATTAATTATACGAAGCTCGAAACGGTAAAACAAGTCCTTCTTATACTGCTGATCTAAAAAGGTATTGAAGGTATTAACTAGGTGGCTTTAGGGTATATAAAACTTAATGTTACTACTTCAGGTTAAGTTTATGGAGTAGTAAGTCCCCCGCAGATAAATGTTTTTTTAATCGCGGGGAAAAGGTGAGCTTTATAACTTTAAAAGCCCCTCGCTCCTCCCCTTAAAAGCTAGGAAGGGGGAGGGTAAGGAGAAAAAAAGGGGAGTGGTGGCGGCGGCGGGAGACGGGGTGATGGCAGCGACGGAAAAAGGTAAGGCCGAGACGACGATGACGGGGCTTAACAAAGCCGAAGGGGTAGCCATGACAGGTGGAGTGGAAGCGATAAAAGAGATTATACACGATACGGACGGGCTATTTGAAATAGTGGTAGCGACGGTTACGATGGCGGCGGCGGCGCGGCGGCTATTTCGCGCCAAACGACGCCTAGCAGTCCTATTTTTACGCGGTATCTATTTAAAGAAAAGGTTGGTATATAGGTATTCGTTGGATAACTTACTTATGAAATCAGTTTGGTTTAATTGCCTGAAATAAAGCCTAAATTAGGATTGAAATTTATATTAGCTTTGACTACGCGCCTCGAAATAGAAATGAAAGAATTTTTGCTTAAAATAAAAACAATACATCTTTTTATACTAACCTAACACATAATGGCGTAATAACCCCTACATAATAAGCATCTACGCAATTACCTTTATCAGAAACCACAAAAGGCCCCATCAATCACTATGTTGCCACCGATTAACTATACTAATCAAGCCTTTACTACAATCACCACCGCGTCCAGGAAATACTAATTCTAACCTTTGTAATTAGTACTTTAACCATACTAACACTACAAAACCTATTGATTTGGACCTTTGTAATTTGTACAGAAACCGCACTATTATTATAAAATCTGTTGATTTAGACCTTTGCCATTAGTACCACAACCAGGCTGTCATTATAGAGTTACGTATACGGACTTGTAACAACTATACCATCGCTACAAGGTTATAGGAATATAGAGAAAACAAAAAAAAATGCCAGGATAGATATTACTATATACCCTTAAAAATAGTATATATAATCCAAGGGGCAGTGCACTGTATTACGAGGTGATCTCCTGCAAAATGCGCGGTAACGTGTCACGTTACAGGCTGCAATTTTACAAGACATAAAGTGCATTATACATAAAGCGGTCTGGAATAGGTATTCTAAAACGCACAGAAATACATGGAACGATCTGGAATGGCTATTCCAAAACGCTTATAAATAGCGTCTCGAGCGAACCGGTTTCGCTAGAGGTAACAAATACCATATGATATTTAACCACTGCCTCGCGAGTTGGCTGAATACTCTTAAAATCCATATTTTATACTCCGATAACCTATATTAGCACTGAAACGACTTCGTTCCAGTTCATAAGGATATAGTTAGTATCTTGAAATTTTATAATAATTCTTCAGTATATATGTTTAGGAGCTATAAGACACGAATTCGTTAGATTACGAAGATTAATAACTTAAGCCGTAATAAAATTTATCATGGTATTTGGCGGGTATAGATACTAGGCGGTAAAAATAAAAAATCATGCCTTAAAAAGGGCAGTCTACTTGACTAACAGATAAACGTTTTTTCCTAATAAAATAATATTAGTAAATGCTTTGTTAAGTAATTTAAGAATTACTAAATACGTAGCCTTTTTCTAAACAGTAAAAATCACCTTAGAGTAACTGTTTTAGAATTAATTACATATTTGGATAAAGAAGCATTAGTCTTTTAAGTTTTCAACCAGTTTCTCAAAAGTATGGTACTTTTATCGAGACGATTGATAATCTATGATTTTACGGTTTTTTTTAAAAAAAATGTTAGGTGTATTATCTTAATTTTAACTATAAATCAGAAATACCTAGGGAGAGTTCATAGTAAGCTTTATAAGGGGTTTAATTATATACTAAATAGTTTCGCTTCATGAAAATATAGTTTTAATATGATTAGAAAACGAGTTATCGAACTATGATTTAATTAAAAGAGGTTTCCTGGCGCTCGTATTAAGATAAAAGTATTACTTAAATTAGATAGAGTAATACGAATAGTTATTTGAGAAAAGCGAAAGCCTTTTATTATTATAATTACCTCTTCTAAAGAAGGTTTTGATGGTAGGGCTATAGATTATTTCAACGTTGTCAATTAGAATCGTAGTCGAAGTAACAGTAGTATTTCATTGGACCAGTGGCGGATATTTTGTTTTAGGTTTGTCAGACCGCTAGCCAGTCTACACTGTAATTTGTATAGCCAATTGCTTAGCCCGTACCCTAGAGTGAAGTGTAGCTTACTTTACTCGATTTACACTCGATGTAATAAGTCAATACAAAGTAATAAGTTTAGTTTGCAGTACAGTCAACTTTCCTGTAAATAAAGTTGACCTATTGTATTGCATGTAGTGGTATTCCAACACTGGCGGCTTTTTAGTTTGTACGTGGACGCCAATGTGGTTAACTAATCTTTTCCAGTTACTACTAAATTACCTCCTTGTTAACTATCCAGACCCTTGTTAATTTCAGTTGACTTCCATATTAAACTGCACCCAATTGCATGTCAATTCATCACATGTAACTTCAATTGCTTCGGTGCCCCGAGGTTCAAGTTTATCAACTCCTACAAAATAAATTTCCGTTATAAGCTTTTGTAAGCCTTCACTTTAACCGTGCCAATTAAATAAGTCCGCATCATCAATTCCCTAGCAGTCTTGCAATCTACTACCACATCCTTAGCCCCCATTACGTGATTTGGGTTTTTGGGTGACCTATTAACGTAGCCTTCGATTCGTATGGTTAGTTTGTTGCTATCTACAAACCTTTCTAGAGACTTATTTGATAATACTTTTATTATGGAATTTTAAGGATTATTTTTGCCGTTAACCCACTGGAATTCCTTAATCTCCTTCCATTCGTAGACTTTTAGAAGTGCCATCACGTCGATTATCAGGCGTTTTTCACCATTGGTTACGAGTTTTAAAAGGCATTCGAATTGCCTATTAATAAGGTTAGGGGTTTTCCATAATGTTATACCTACGTTAAAGCCCATTATAATACCATAAACCTCCAAAGTTAATACGCTTTATATAACCCTTTTACACTTAACGAAGGTCCAGTGAACCAAGCTTCCGATAATACTAAATTGGTTTTCAGGCCTATTTCCATTAACGAAGTTTATTAGGAAAACTACCTGTAAAGATAAATCTGTATAATTTGTAAAAGGCCCGTTTTTAAAGATTATTAACTCAATCTTGGACTGGTTAAGTATGAATATATCAATTTTACGGTCCAGGTTTTATATTTGTTATTCGAACCTTTTCTTTAGCCGATACAAGTCTTTATTTACCGGGCTTTGTACTTATTCTGCGAAGAAGATTTCGTAAAAGGCTTTCATTTGGTATAAGGGGGCACTATAAATGCTCCTAGCACGATTGTCAAAATACTGTTAAGATTTGGCCCTAAAAGTCTTGTCAATTATAGCCAAAATAGTGTCCTGGCACTTTTGGAGAAAGCTAAGGCTGGTATTAAAACAAAGTATACGGATTAACGATTTATTGAAGTTCAATTTTTACGTCGTTATTAACTTATAATTCCGAAAATTGGAGTCCTTCATCGCTTGTTGTTTCAATATTATAGGGTTAGTCGTTTTGATAAAAAGGCTATCTTTAATTTATATGCCCATTACACTAAAGTCTCGTGCTCATATTTCCAATAAGTACGAATTATACGTTAAAGATTTTATCGTCAGCATTAATTGAAAATGCGATTAGTGGGTAGAACTAATAAACGCCTATTTTTGCCAATCTGTATAGTGGTTTTATATATCGTATTATCATAGCTAGAGGGTAAATAGTACGAACTTCCTGTGGAAGTTTTAGGAATACAATCAACTATAGATTGGTTTCTAATTACGTTTAGGTTAACATTATATTACAGCTATAAAAACTATAGTTGCCTTTAATGATTATTAATAAACTCATTATTAAAGTAATTACCAAACGTAAGATAATCTTTTAAATCGTTGACAATTATGTTAATATTTAAGCTCTGCGTTTATCGCTGTATTCTTAAGCGATTAAACGTTACTTCTCGTATGGCTACCTCATGGTTATGTCTTCAAAATCGTAAATAATATTCGACTTAAAGATCTTAACATTTAGGTTTTTAAAGTTAAAATAGGTTTTCGATACGAATTGTATAACCCTTCAAGTTATTAAGCCGTTGACTCCGACCTTATTGCTTTCCTTAAAGGGCTTACCGGAGGTTTTTAATAATCCCCTATGCTCGAAGCTTTAATATCAAGTCTTCGCTATCTTTTTCTTTTCTATTTATCTCAGTAGTATTATTGATACGACCCGGTATATATTTCTCTTTTCTAGCGTTTTTCTTCTTCAGAGATCATCCATACCAGAAACGTTTTATCGACTTGTGAATAACGGGTGAAAGAGTGTATTTTTAACTCGATATTTTTCTTTAAAGGTTTTTATCGTTAGTAGCCCTGATATAAAAGTTAATTTAAGTAATTCGGAAAGATGCAGAACCTTTAGTAGTTTCAACAACTATGTCGGAATTCGTGATAATTAATATTTCATATAGGAATTACCATTTTCCCGGCTTCCGCTATACGAGCACTTTACTTTGTAATGGCAAAGGATGTACTTCGATTATTGTTGGGCCGTTTTTAGTATTCAAAGCCTTATTGATTTGGAGGCGTGCTAATTTCTTTCGCAGCTACTTTGAAGCTTTACCGTAGGCTGTAGTACGTTTCTAAGTACTTACATACGCTCTGAATACCAGCAGTGTTGACATTAAGTCACTAGGGCCTACAGTGACGTTTAGGCCTTTTACCGCTATTTATAAGCGTTCCTTCAAATCCGTAAAGCTTTCGATTTTTAACGTAAAGATATTATACGTTCAGTGAAGTAAAGAGCGTGTTCTTTTAACCTTTCCAATGTTTTAGTAGGGTTTTACAGGCACCTATTTATATTAGGTATTTATTATCTTAAAATTTCCATAAAATCCGACGTTGTAAAGTTGATACCAGTATTATAGACGACGACGTTAGTTAAACACAGGTACGTATTGATTCACAGTATCCTTAATTTTTTTTACGTATCCTTTGTCGAAAGGGATTTAAAAAACCTAGCTTCGTAAAAGGATATTACAAAGTACACGATATGAAGAAGACGCGTATTATGCGAGTAATATATGTTAATAAAGATCTCACAATTAAAATCATTGTCGTTTTTTGGTGTAAATTGAAAAAATTTAGGTGGTTCAGCATGCGTTTGGTAATGGTAATAAAGCCTTTTAATAACATTTAGAGTAAAATATTCCACATATTTATATCCTACAGACTTTAGGACTTTATATAACTAGTTAACGGTTTGGTGGTTAAATCTCCGGTATAGTTAACATATCTCCGGCTTCGTCAGGCTGAATAATAATATTTTCGGGTCTGAAATATAAAACTATAAGTGCCCCTACTTAAAATCAAAAGAAAACCTTTAGCCTTTTTTGACCAGTTCGTCTACGTTAATATCGATGTTAACGCCGAGCGTCGTTATATCTTTTAAGTAAAGAAGGAATAATGTAGGGGACTTAAGAATATAAAATGTATTTTTGGATATCATAGTTTAAATTAACTTTATTCTTAATAACGATACTTGCTTACTTAGTCCAAAGCTAACTTTAACCTTGTCAATATCGTGACGATTAATTTTATTGATTATAATGCTTCCCCTTTACAGTGCCACATATTACAAATATCTTCCTGTTAAATACCTTGTTTTCTTTGAATTTGGAACAATATCTTAAAACGTATGGTTCGTGTAACGATCGCGAAGATTAAAGGTATATAAGGGGTTAGAAGCTTGTTTAGGGCAAAGTTAAGGGTTTTTACCACTTAAAAGGTATAGAAAGACGTAGTCGGCCAATTATTAGGCTGTATTAAAAGCAATATTTTTGTGTTACTTGATTTCCCTAGGTGCATTGGCACCGTTTATTAGCTCCTCGCCTTTGAAGTTTGCGATTTCAATTAAGCAATTTTGTTTCAAAGTAATGGGGTATTAGGTGTAATATAAGATCTTTTTGTTATGACGTTTGGCAGGGGGTATCAAGTTAACTAATAGCCGGACTTACCATAAATTCAACATCTGTTACTAATATTACGACGATAATGCTTACGGTTAAGAGGTCCGCCTAAATTTTAGCCTTCTTAACACTAGAGTAAATGTTGCCTTTAGTTTGTAAGCGGTGATCCAGACCTTAGGCATTGTGGGTACCCGTAGCCATACTTATGGTCGACTTAATCAATCATCGTAGGGTTTTCTTTATCTACATTAGGAAATTTTCCGGCTTAGGGGTATATACTAAGCGAGTTTGGTATACTCGCTATTATAATGGCGAACGAGAAACGTAACTAGTTAAAAAAGTCTTCGCAAGTGGCATTTAGGTGTTATAAAGCGTATTCGAACTCGTTAATGCCCGTAATTATTGCACATACCTATTCGTGAAGTGTGGCTTCGCTAACGTAGGCTTTTCCCATTGCTTGGATATTCATTAGCGTTTCCCCCTTTTTCTTCTTTGTTATTATTATAGTTTACCGTGTAGTGGGCTAGTTTGCATGGTATTAGGCGACTTGAACATCTTATTTAGAGTGGTTTTGATATTATCGTAAATCTCGCTAAATGTGGTAGCTTTAATAAGAAAAGTTAGGTAGTAGTCCTTGGCATTCCCTGTAAGGATTCCGGGAAATAATAAGTAAAAACCTAGAGGAGAAAGTTCTATTTATTTACAAATGTCTAAAAAGAGTATTATCTTGGTATAGCAGATTTTTTACGGTTTCCCTTCATACATCTCTATTTCGTTTCAAATATTGGCAAAATCCGTAAGCAGCTTGAAATTAATATTAATCATCTAAACGGGTTTTAGAAGTAGGTTGAGATAGTTATCACACTTTTAATAAGTGTTTTTTTTAGCAGTTTCAGCCTTAGGAAATTTATGGTATGGTATTAAGGGTAATTACTAGTCGCTTTTCTTAAGGGGTAAAGTTGTGTAGTAGGATCTGTAGTGGGCTTTCGCGTGTTGGCAAACCTGAATAGGGAAGACTTTTAAGGGGCCTATCGATTAAATTGTTAGGGGGCGATCGGTATTTAAAGATTTCGAAAATCCCAACGATTTTGTTTTATTAACTGGTGAAGAGCGTTGATTTCGATTTTTGTGTTCGCGTTGGTAGCCTTTGCTTTACGTGGTTTGCCACCGTGAAGAGTGTACTTTGCGTTATTATATAAAGGTATTAGGCTGCCTAGCAGGTCAATATGTTTTTATTGTTAGCGCGTAAATAGGTTCAACTTAATTGATGGTAAATGGGTGGTCTCTTAAATCGTGTGTAAGGGCGATAAGGTTTTCTAATACCCTTTTTTCATGGTGTGGATTTTAAGGGCGTTATTAAAGCTAAGCTAGCTCAAAAAGGTCTTATGTTAATTCATATTACCCTGTGGCGGTATATAAACTCCTTAACATTTTAGATTTACTTTGATTTTCAACTTAACCCTTTCTTTGAATTGAAATTCATATGTGAATAGTCTAATTACCAAAAAGGTTACAAAAGTTGGTAAATGAATAGTTAAAGTTGATAGTATTGCTATGTTTAACGATATATTAGTTGATGAAGTAAATTAAGTGGTTTTTGGTTCAGCTTTTAATAATATTCCATTCCTATATATTATGGACATGGCCCTTGGTAAAAAAGTATCCAAGGGCCTTAATTGCTTTTTTATTGGTAGGGTCGGTGATAGCTTTAAAGTGGGCGTTTTGAGTAGGCATTTTAACGTGTTAATTTGCGTAAATCGCGTGGGATGAAGGACTTGATGATTTTTGAGCGTAAGAACTTGGTGTTTTGGCATAAATTCGCGTGGGAACTTGGCGACTTAGCAACTTAATGACTTGGTGTAAGGATACACGACGTGGTGTTTTTGGAGCGACTTGATGTTTTCGCTTGAAGCAGCGAACTTAACGATTTGATTGACGAGTGGGAAGTGAAAAGAGTGAAGTAGGGGCAAATGTTTGTTATAAAAGGTAAGGTTGAAGGTCGTTTGTTATTATAGGATATTTGATTTGGATACTTAGTTGTTTTTCTTAAATAGTTGTATCCATAATAGTATTAACTTATTCTTTTGCCAATTTTCCGAATTTTGAAACTTATAAAAGTCAATTTAAACGTCTTCAAGAAAGGTTAATAAAGATTTCTTAGTGTTTTTTATAGCGATACCGTCGCTAACTATAGTTTTCTGTAAAAACAGGTGCATCCTAAATATCTTCCTTGCGTACTGCCGTGAAGACTGATACAGTATTAAAATCCTTTCGTAAGAATTTTTCTTTTACCGTAACTTTAAAATATAGCATAACAACCAGAAAGTAGCTTTTTCTTTTACTTAGCTATTAAGTGTTCAACTCAATAAGTACTAATTAGTGTTGGTAGAGCTTTAGATCGTTGTAAAGTTGTCGATTCGAATAGTGGTCGAAGTAACAGTAGTATTACATTAGCTAAGTAGTGGATGTCTTGTTTTAGGTTTGGATGACTGCCAGCTGGTCTGCACTATAATTTGGATGGATAATGGCTTGGCCCGTGCCCTAGAGTGAAGTGCAGCGTACTCCACTCGGCTTACATCCAATGAGGTAAGTCCAAACAAAGGAATACACTCAGCTTACAGTACAGTCAACTTTACTATAAGTAAAGTTGACCTACTGTACTGCATGTAGTACTATTCCAACAGGATTAACTATAATAATTTCAAATTTTTATTCGAAATTAGCGATTTTTGAGCCAAAAACATTTCTACGTTGATATGATTAATACTCCGCCTTATAGCTCGTAAAATGGTGTTTTAGTTTTGTGGTAAACTTTCAGTTAACCGAAATGTATTTTACGGGATTCGTACTATTTTTTATAGCTGATATAAGTTCGACGACTTAGTAACGTAGCGAAACCAATAGTCCAGTTTCTAAAGCCTAATTTACTTTTTTTTGATAGGTAAGGAAAGGCGTTTAAACTCGTAGTTTTAATAGAAATAATTCATATCTCCTAATTTCGATTAAAATTCATTAACTTGTTTAAAGAGGCGACTACGTTCCCGGCGACTATTGACATCACGACGGCAACCATCACGGTCGCCGCGGCTATTATCGTCGTGACTGTTATGGACTCAGGCTATTAGCCATTGAGTCTATAGGTTACGTGACTGTACACGTAACGGGATGGGCAGTATCCGGCTTGAGCTCGATCCGGGTACAGACCGGGTAAGGTCCGGGTGCGGACCGGATACGATTCATGTACGGCACGTATAAGGATACGAGATGGGCTAGGTATTCGCTATACCTATAAGTCCTATACTTTAGAGTGAGGTAGCCTCTTTTTGTTTTTCTACGTATTTTAAAAATAAATTTCATTCAATACGTATTCAATTTACTCAAGTAGTTCTAATTATAACATGTTATTAAGGTTCATTTTTTTATTTTTTTTTAAGAAAAGTAGTATTCATAAAAAACGAATTCATAACAAACGTTAATAATTTTATATCATATTTTAACGTTATTTAAGAAGATAAATCGCTTGCGAATGACTAATCCTCTATCTTTATAAATACATTTTTCCCCCCTTCGTGGTCAATTAAAACCGATATTCTTTGGTTGTAAAATACCGAAAGTTATATTGCGTCAGTGGTAAAATAATTGTAAGAACCGAGTTAATTGATTTTAATTATGAATTTTACGTTTAACTTCGTTTAATTCGTAACTTAAATTTCGTAATTCGAAGCTGAATCAACCGCAATTCACGTTAGTATTTTATCGGCTTCGGATACGTAGAAACTATATTACTAATTTCAATTTGACGGATCTGTTTTCACGAAGACAGCGACGCGTTGAACAATTAAATTTATTTTAAAAACGGAAAAAATATAAATTCAAAAACGTCTGTATATATTTCTTCATATATAGGGATATTGTACGGCAACGGTAAAGCTAACGGTTACGGCGTATTATAAATTTGGAGGGATCGACGGTATATATCATGTAAGGATTTTTTTAGATTATATCGAAACGGTTTTTAACGACTCTCACTGTACTAATAAGGTATCAATCGAATTTAAAGGTTAATTTATAAGAGATAAGAATTTATAAAAATTATGAGTAATTAAATTCGAGATATTTTTTACATTAATGGGCGACCCAAGATAACTTTAGCCGTAAAATGAAAATATTTACGTTTCTGTATATCGTTTCGTATCTACGAGAGATTCGTTACGGCGAATGTTAGCCAGGTGAATTATATTATAGCGTTGGAAAAGTAACGCGAATTTGCCGACAAATTAAAATCCTTAAATTTAAAGCAACGTTTTAGTCGTTAGTTAGCGAAACTCTATAAGCCTAACGGCCGGATAATAATACAGTTATAACGGGAATTTACTTTTTAAAAGACTTTTATTAAAAAGCCGTAATAATCGTAGTTGATTATTTCGATATCATAATTAGTTATTTCAATAAGCCCGTTAGGTACTAGTTTGAAACCAAAGACGTAGGACGAAGTAGGTGATATTAAAGGAATTTTAAGTTAGAATAGCTTCGAGACGTTGCTTACATTATAACTTATCGAATGATTACTAACGTAATTCTGAATTTTACCCGGTATAACATTCTACGCAAATATACGCGGTTTAAGTCGAAAAAGGAAGTAAAGGTTTCCTACTAACTGCGACAGGGGAAACCTTACTTTTGGATATAATTACGTTTAGGTATTATATTACTTGATTGATTTAATGACAAAATCGAATTAAAATATGTTAAATTTAATTAATATATATATGAATAAAAATTTATTTCTTATCCCTTATCTTTTTAGTAGTACCCGATTTTAAAATATTTAAGTCAATTTTGGCAATAATTGTTATTATATTATTAACGACGCTTAGATATAAAGGTTAAAGATAAAATAAATTCGATCATTATATCCTCGAAAATTAGTCACGATATTAGGGTTACAGCAAAATACATATATTATCTACATAGCTAAATTTCGTATAAATATTAAGAAAAAGTTGAGTCTGATATTGGTATATATCACTTTTGGAATAACGCGGGATATAATTCGTGGAATACTTTGGATACGATATCGATAGGTAACTATAAACGCTGGTAATATCCATTGGTTAATTTAAGGATAAGGAAGCTTAGTTGTCAATAGAGTAATAATACATTTTAGGATAGGAGATATATAGGACGTAATAGGTTCGGTCTTTTTCGGTTTAACATAACGTTCGTACCGAGAGACACAACGTACGGGGGACCCGTTCCAGATAACTATTACCATCAGCCTTTACAAAATAAATCAGATTTTATAAACAATGGCGACGACCACGGTTAAAAAGAAGAAAGATTAGTTACGTCTTGTACCAAAATTAGCTAAATTCCACAACTTATTTGAAAAGATAAAACTATAACCTTACCCTTATATAAGGGTAAATTCGATTATTACATTCATATTAAATTCAACGAAGATTCATCTTTATTATAGTAAGCGCAAGGGCTTCAATATTCGATGTTATGGGATTAACCTTTGAAACTTAAACGATAAATTACTAAATTAATAATTAAGGGTTAGGTTTGGGTCAACTTTCTATCGGCTATAACGACGGTATTCTTTATTATTAAGCAGGAAATGGGATGAAAGTTTTTTAACGATTACCGGTACGAATCAAAATTACGTAGTAAAACCGTTTTTTCCTACCTTTAATTCAAAATAACCTACGTATATTATCGAAGTTGATATAGCTTTCGAAGTTAGATATTCGCACAGCCCATTCCTGTATCCGAATTATAGTCAGGTAGTAAAAATTAATATCGTTTCGTATAAGGTTTTAGTTATTTAAGTAATTAGTATCCCCTTTCGGTTGGCAAAAACGCCGGCGACGTTTCAGCGATGTATTGACTATATAATAAGGGATATTCTAGATAATTTTGCTATAACATATTGAAACGCCATTTGGATATTTCATTTCAGTATTAAACTACATTATATAAGGAAGGTTTACCTAGTTTAAAGAAGTTCTCATAAGTCAAGGCTGTATTCGAATTTAAAATATGTAACTTCGTAGTTAAGAAAGTAAAATACATAGGCTTTATTGTAACGGTTAGGGTAGGTATTCGGGCCGACACCGAAAAAGTCCGTGCGATCCACGAATAAAAGTTACCACGTACTATTCGGAATGTTCAAAGTTTTTTGAATTTTTTTAATTTTTATCGTAATTTTATTAGAAATTCTTCCGAGCTGGCGAATTATCTCGTATATCCAACGAAATAGGATATTGGTTAGGCTTAAACGAAACAGTAAGAACATATATTTCAAACCTTAAGTATATCTTTATTATTGCCCCGATTTTGGTATATATGGATCTTAATCGGCCAATGGTAGTAGAAACCGATTATTCGAAAACGGCGTTAGGTGGTTAATTGTCACAAAGGCATATAATTAGTATTTTGAGGCTAATAACTTATTATTCCGTACGATTAAAAAATAATAAACCTAATTATACTATTTACAACAAAAAGATTTTCGTGGTAGTATCTTATTTAAAGGCGTAATTTCCCGAATTACGTAATATCCGTATAGCTTTTACGATTTTAACGAATTATAAAGGATTCAATTTTTTTTACCACATTTAATTTTAAAACGGTAATTTACGTTGGCCGAATGCCTTTACTTTTTTAATATTACCTTCGATATCAGTCCGTAACTTAAGGAGCCCAGCGGGATACGTTAACCCGTAGGTTATAGGATAAATCAGAAATTAAGGAACGCCTCGCGCTAGTTTTTTAACTCATTTTTATCAATATGTTAAATGTGTTATTGATAAATTTATATATTCAAGAGATATAGATTACGGCGGGTTATATAGATTAATTCAAAGAAACGGTGGCTTAGTTGATAGATTACGACTATATGAACTTTAATAGTCGGTCGGAGGTTTTCATAAGGTTGTTAAAAGCGATACCGCCTCATACTCGGCTCTAGCACGGTTGGTTATCAGTAATAACCTTAAGGGATTCTAATACGACAACATCGGTAATATCGCTACGGATCCTACCCGCATTGGGCCCACCGTAATAGTAAACGCCAAGTATTAACCGTATTTGCGAACCGGGTACGTTAACGGAATTATAAGACTAAAAAGTAACAAACAACCCGTTATATAAGATACGCCTTTTATCAATTTACAAAATTGTTAAACTCTTTCTACTCAAAACAAAATAATTAGTATAAATTTCGGATTGCGGGAATAACCAGCGGGGTATATTACGTTATTGTATTCATTTATAATTACCGAGTAAGAAATCATTAAGGACCAGGATATTACAATAAACCTACCATTCGCATATTATAAGTTATCCGGGAAAAGACATTTTATTTCGTTTTTTTGAATGAAATTACCATAAGAAATGAATAGTTACAAATACTCAATGTTTATATCGAATATATATGTAATATAATGAAATGAAACCTCGTCGTATTTTACGATAAGGCCTCCTTTAACCTCTCTCTATCACAAATGGGTACTAAGCGTATATATCAGTTGACTTTATAATTAACCTGCCAGTTATTAATAACAGCTTTCGATATTTACCAATTATTACGGATTATCTTTTTAAGTTTATCTTATTAAAGGCTATGTATTCTATAACTATCTATACGTATATAAAACGCTTTCGGGATATATATTGGGGATTATATATATTGTCAACATTTATTATTAATAGTCGCGGTTTAAATTAAATAGGCGTATTATAAACAACCTTATATTCTTAGTCGAAATCTAATAACTTATATTTACTACATACCACGTATAAATAGATAATAATATTGAACGTTGAAACGAAAAGGTTAAAAAGTATTTACATCTCGTTATTTACTTTTCATAATATGATTGAGCTTTATATTTACTCGCTTATTAATTAGCATTAAATAATCGGGAGTCGACGGTTACCGGTTTTAATACGAACCGTTCAGTAAATCAATATGAAATACTACTCATTATGAAAAAAAATAAAGAAATAAAATGTTGAATTTATCCAGCGGGATAAGTTATTTTGTTTTCAATTTATCCATGCAAAGTGGCGGAATTAGCTAAAACGGCGATGATTTATATTTAATGATAAATGAAAATGGGAGTAACATGTAGGCAACGTTTGGCCAACCAATATAATGTAGAATATTAGTTTTTGTTCAACCTTAATAATATTGAAACTAACTGTACAATTGAAAAAAATAATTAATTTTACAGTTAATACCGGGTAGTCGATATTTCGAACTCGTTAAATATCGTATTAAATATCCTTAGCAAATATTTTGTATTTTATATGAATTTGGTTAAACGAATACTATTGAACCCCTCTCTTTTTCGCAGGATTTATACAAAATTCGACCAAAACCAGTTTTGGTTGTCAAGGACGTAAGGAAAAGGTAAATACGAAAAATTTAAAGTGCAAAAGATCCTCGCGGGAAAAACGAGGCGGTGCAGTGTTTGTTTTATATTGATTAAGTAAAAGGGTTATAATAAATCGAACTAAAAATTGCTAAAGAACTACTCTTATATTATAACCTTAAATAAATTCAAGACGAAATAACGAGATATTCGGGTTTACAATAACCCGTGTCTTCGACGTCAACATAGAGTTTATGTTAAGCAACAGATACAAGGCGAGCTGTTTATGCCTTTGGAATAATACTTTGTTTGTAAATAAAGAGGAAAATTCTTTATTAAACGAGGTTATAATATGATTGATAGGGACGAGTTAATATTACCCGACTTTTTTGTATACGTATCTGATTGTAAGGTAACATTTATTACGACCTAATAAAACTCCACTTATTTATTATTATTATCATTATTAGGATTTCATAACTACTGGAGTTACTAACGTTTAGGGTCGCATTATAATTAACTTTGAACATTAGGTAATGTCGGAGAATGAGGACGATAAAAAGCGTTACGGGAATTAGTATGCGCCGAAAAGGGGGGTTGCTAGGAAGTGGAACAAATACGAGACGACGCCGAAAATAACGGATAACGCGACAAAGGGAGGGAGTTGGAAAATGCCGATAGCGGAAAATACGAAAAGCGGTGAACGCTGGGGGAGGTTGACGATAAAAAATAACATTAAAAGGAACATACGTTAAAGAAAGCCGACAATAATGGCTAAGGAAAAATAGGGCGAAAGTTAGGAAGAAAAAATCGACCCTTTAAACATGTTACTAAAAACTATAACATATTAGTTTAGGCTTAGGTAATGCAGTTGGTCCGAATACGATTTTACACTCGTTCTAAATTAACTCAATTAGTTCGCTTTGAATTAAGAATAGCAAATACTCTACAGATAAAATCGGAAATCGTATAATTGAATTTTAGAAATCGTCTGCTACATTTTATAAGTCGTAGACTATATTAAATATATAAGATACAAACTAGGTGGCGATATCATTTTTGTTATTTTGGCTAAAATTACGGTAAGCTATACAGCGGTAATTGAAAGGGATCGAAGCGAAAACGTAACGCGTTAAAGCCCGGTCGGTTTAAGGCGTTTTATCTTTGTAAATAACGATATAGTAAAAGGTAATACGGGAATCCTGGATAAAAACGAACACGAAAGAAGGGGGGGACGTATACGTATATCTCAAGAGGTGACGGCCTATACGATCGATATAATAGGGACTCCTAATACCCGAACAATATCGTGAAGCCGGGACAACTAATTAACTAATTTAAAAAGGCGAAGATAAAAACGGGTTGATAACCTAGGACATCTCCTTAACATTTACGCGTAGGGGACAAGATATAGCCTTTATCCTCGACCATAAAAACCAACTAGCGTGAAAGAGAACGTAAACCGGATAAAGCAGTAAATGAACTTATCTTTTGAATATATTAAGAAGAAAGGTTAATTTACAGTTAGGTCCTATATAAAACTTATTTATCAATTTACTTTATTATAAACCTTTCCTTATATACGACACCCTTACGCTTGATAAACCTGGACCCAAAGTAAAGAAACGATAAAGTAAAAGAGGCGGTTGATATATAATATGCAAATATCTTTAACCTATAAAATAAATAAATTATTTTTATATTTACTATTTTTAAGGACGAGGAGATTTCCTATAACGTGAGGCGGCTATAACAGGTAGTTCGTGGCAGGGTATTAGTATATAATAGGGTAATATAACTTATGGGGTAACTCGTTATATCTTCTAAAAACACCAGCGGTAACATAATCTAAACCAAGCCTATTATAAACGTCAGTTACAATAATAAGATAGAAAAAAGAGCTAAGATATGTTAATTGAAATAACTGGTTGGAATACATAAAGGGGGAAGTAAAGTGGTTACAAAAAATGTAGTTGACGAAGGAAGGCGACGTTGGAAAAGGGGAAAGAAGGAAGTTTTAAAGGCTACGGAGGGCGTTCGTATTTATGGAGACTAGCGGGCCGGATTCGTTAGGAGCTAAGTATTATAAGGGACGCGTCATATAACAATGAAGACAGGAATACTACTTTACACAACGCGTCATCCGGCATCGGTGACAAAAAAATACATTATACAGCGCATTAATGGAGGCGTTATACGATGCCGGCGGTAAGAGAGATACATTATATTCCTAGCCTACTAACATGTTATAGGGCACCGGTGGTAAGGCTAAAGGTCGCGTTATATGTCTTCGAAGACCTGGAGTTAAACTGGCTAATACGTTATACAACAAGTTAAATGTAGTATTACCAGTTTGTGCCTAGTTTACACATTAAATAGGTACGGCCCGCATCCGATATTTATTTAACGGGGCGCCGTGGCGTTTATAATATCCGGGGAGAAAAGTGATATATTATAAACGTAGGCTATTAGGCATTAAATCTAGAGGTTACGTAACTATATACGTAACGAAATAGGCAGTACCCATCTTAGGCTCGATCCGGGTGCGAACTGGGCACGGTCCGGGTGCGGACCGGGTATGGTTCATACACGGTACGTATAAGGGCACGTAATATGCTAAACACTAGCCATAACCATAGGTTCTGCACGTTGGGCTTCGGTAGCCTCTTCTAGTCTTCCTTCATACCTTCATTATAAATCTGATTTAGCACCTACTTGGCTTACCATCGTAGGTCGAACTATAACAGCGACGCTTTTCGCAAAGCGTATCCCCAACCTCGCGAAACTCACGCTTACGATCGCAAGGTCCGCGATCGTATTCACGAGTAAGGTAGTTACTTTTAACCGAATCGTTTTTACACATTTTTTATCTTTGTTTTCCTGTTTTGGCTTTTCCTAAAACGTATGCGAATCGTATTTTTCACGTCTCTTTTCAAAGCAGGCTTATACCAAGGGTATCGGCAGTCCGCAACCATTAATAAAATAGTTTTAGCTTCCTAGATCCGGGTTATATACTCGCGGATATTTTACTTTCAGTTGAATGTGCGAAAATTTTACTAAATGTTTAGGTTTAGTGAGGACCAAATGTCAATGACAGTTTCGTACTAACTTTAGTTACTCCGATCAAGAATACACATTACCTGTAATACCTTAGTTTTATTTAAATGTCTTTTTGCAAACAGTACTTATCTTTTGTTCAATCTCGTAAGGTAAAAGTTAATTTTCGGATCTTTTTGGTAAATTCGACCCGGGTCTATTTTAAAGCGTTTTATCAGTTTACTTGTAATGGCTTTAAGATCTGATGAATTAAGTTTCAAGCGTTTCTTGTTGAAGATCTTTTTATTTTATTAAAAAATGGCGAGACGGTTTAATAAGGTGTTCAACATGGATACGATTTAGCTTTTAGCTCGAGATTAAGCGTGGTAAAGCTTTCTAAACTATCCTAAAAGTCTTAGATGTTAGTAAAAATAACTTTATGTCTTCCCTTGACGATACTTATTTTATAAAGATCGTAGTACTTAGGGTTATAAACGCCTATTTCCCCCTGCTTTAAGCGGTGAAAAGTGTTGGTGAGCGTGAATTGAAAAGCCATAGTGGCCCAATTACTACGAGGACATGGATTTTAAGAACTAGGTGGAGAGATATGAGGAAGAGGACAAGAACTTTGAGGACAAAGACTGTAAAATTGAGGATACTTATTTCTTTTACGAGTAACTGCCTTCAAGTGACTTGCCTTCATTGCTTAATAATCTTTCATTTGCTTTTTTAACCCTATATTCATAGTATTGAGTCGCTTATAAAAATCTTTGTATATTTTTATTATTTATTGCTTCAAACTCTTAACAAATTTTGGTTTGGGGAAGAGATTCATATTACAATAATTAACCATTATGAAAAGGCAAAACAATTCGATTAGCGAATGAATTGAGTTTCATAAAGGAATTCTTTTAAGAGTGATAAACTTTTTTACTTCGTTAAAAGTACGACATGGAGTGGCAGATACCTTAAGGTGATTCGAATCTAAGGTACGTAACTCGCGCTTACTTATTTGAATGACGATAGGGATAGTGACGAGAACAGCGGCGGCAACGGCGAAACTAATGGTAACTGCGGCGAAATTGGCGGCGGCGCGGTAAAGGTAATAACGGCGGCAGAAAGTGAAAAGGTAGCTATGGCAGCTAATGGTAATGGCGGAGGGTAACGGCGGCGGCGGCTAGTTTAGTTACGGGCAAAGTAATGGCAACGATGACGACGATGACGACGACGATAAAAATAGGGAAAGGAGTGGGCAACGATAACCGATGTTAGTGGTTAGTGGAGAATAGGTTGAGGATCGTAGAGTTAAAGACTAGGAAGAAAGGAAAAAATGAAAGGCTTAACAGAGCGAGGGGTTGTTATTTTTATTTTTGCCAGAATGGAAGAACTGGCAACGCTCCTTTAGTTTTGTCTTATTTCAACAGGTAACAGGGTTCTGGTGCTTTTTATTTCTTTTACTTACATCTATCAATTGTTGGTAGACGTGTAGGACGGCAACGTAACTTTGAAACAGTATAGTATTCTGACGATGGAAGAGGAAGAAACTAAAACTAGAAGCGAAGCTTAGCGGAGCTGAGTATGTAGTAGCCAGATGCACATGCAGGTACCAGTTCCTTCCTCTTTTTCCATGTATATACCCTTCAAGTAACGTACAACAATTATTTCCAACCTCGATGCTATGTTTCTTTTTTGTTTTAGGAATTTTTGTAAAGAGAAAACACGGTATACGGTCAAAGATAATGTCTGTATATGATCCTCAAATAAATGGGCAAACTGAACGTAAAAATCAAAATATAAAATTGGTTCTATACTATTATATCGCAGAATTTCCTAAGTATTTATAATAAAATACATACCTAACTTACAGTGAAATGTCAATAATGCTAATTCACGAGTTATTATTGCTAGCCCTTATAAATATTTATTCTTCTTTTGTTTACGTATTTTATTAAACTTCTTAAACGCTGTTTTTCCTCAATAATAAATGTAAATACGTTTAATAAAGAAAATACTACTTCTGAAATGCTCAATTTACCATTAATGTTGTAACGGTTTAAGTTAAGCGTTGGTATAACGAGAATTATAGTTAGATAGAATTTAATGTCAGTAACCGCATATAGCTATTTATAAGAATAGTTTACAAACCTTTAAATACATAAAAACACCGACCCTATTGAAGTGAAGCCCCTTTACTATGGTAAAGAGTATTAGAAATTTTGCATACACGATTACCATTCCGGTGAATTTACGCGCTTATTATACGGTAAATTTGGAATATTTATCAGCTTATACCATAAACAGTCCCTTTTTATATATATCACCACCAGTTATGACAATATAGGACTAAAAGCCTCTAGAGGAAGATATCAAAAATTCGAGAAAATTTGGTTAATCGTCTGGATCGTTACCATCTTGTAAACAAGAAAATTTAATACTTAGTCTGATAAAAAAAATACTAAGGACAACGATTGGAAAACCATAAAAAAGCTGAATTATTGCAAAGATCTTATTGAAGCCTATAAAAAACGTTTGCGCTAAGAATATTTGTCTCGCGTTTTGCAACTCGTGTTGCATCTCGCGAGTCGTATCGCGTCTCACGACTCGTATCTCACTTCTTACGTCTCGCGTCTCGCAACTCGTATCGCGCCTCGCGACTCATATTTCACTTCTTACGTCTCGCGTCTCGCGAGTCGTGTCTCGCTTCTCGCATTTCGTGTCTCGCGACTCGTGTTTCGCTTCTTACGTCTCGCATCTCAGGATATTTTTATGTTATGTAATGAAGACATTTCTCTTTTTTCTTGGTCCTAGGGACTTGTTATAACTACATGAGGGCACAAGCATACATGCGATGAGGGCGAAGACTGGTACACAGCAACTTTGGGAAGGCATGTGTCCGTGTCACCATATCTTACATACTCAGCTCTACTGAGCTCCAAGTTCTAGTTTCTTCCTCTACCATCAACAAATACAAAACTGAAATCAATACATTGTTGTCACCCTACGTCCTACCAACATCGGAGCTCTTTTGTAGTGTGGTTACGCCAACGTGTGCCTTTTTTATTGCTTGTTTGCATAATATTAACTTAACAACATTTGATTAAATAAATTTGTTGATATGTCCTTTCTTTTTTTCTCAGTCATTATCATCATTTGCCGTGTTTTAGCTTAATTTTTATGATATTGCGTAAGGTGGACATTTCATTCGAAGTATTGTTTTTATTCTGTTATAGAATTACGGGAATTTGGGTGTCGAAGTCAAAAGTTTTAGGTAGAAGTTTCTAACGTAACTTGCAAGGATTCCTAGAAATAATGAATGGAAACCAGAAGGTTAAACCTTCATTTAATTGCAAATATGAAAAGACGTCATCATTTTCGTTCTGAACAACTGGTAATGATTCCTGTTTTTTTTTTTTTTTTTTTTTTGCATCATTTAAAACCTTAGCTAATTACTTCAAAAGCTTGCAGTTTGTGATCATTATCTTGACCAGCCCGGGATAAGGGTTACGTTAGGAGTTCGACTCGTTGATAACGCTTTTCAAATTTACTCAAATGTTCTTTCTTAAGAGTTACGTTAGTAAAGTTAATTTCCAGTCGCTTAAATTAAAAAATATAATCTTATGATATAACTTATAGTGGGTTTACATATATAAGCGTATTTTCTCAGGTTCTGTATAATAGCGTTACTCAAAGTTTAAATTTAATAGAAACCCAAATGATTTTAAAAATCTTTTTTAATTAAGCGTTGGATAACGCCGACGTCAATTCTTTGTGCCGCGTTAGCAGCCACTAATTTACCTATTCAACCTCATTAAAGCGTATATTCCACGTTGCTATTAGCTGGAGTTCAATTACCCAAGACATCAATTAGTTTTCTAAACTTTGTGATAAATGTTTCACTTACCTAAAGATTAGTTACTGATCCCTTAGAATGTGTTTCTTAATAGTTTATAGTAATAGCCTTTCCTTTTTCTTTGAAGCTTAAGGCTTGAGGACTTTGAGGACATTTATCAATTAGGACCAAGTCGAACAGAGTATGAGACATGTTTCCTTTCTTTTTTTGGATAAAATTCTCACGGTTGCAAAGTTCAATTTTTTGATTAAAACTAACTTCTATTGGTGTTTCCTTCCGTATTTCAATAATATAATCACAAAAAAAGTCGCAAAACTATTTAAATGATTGGGTGCCTCGATTGATGTTCTTTGAGTCTGAGTTGATAATATAATAGATATAAAGATGGTTATTTGTTTCTCAGTTAAGTTAGTATTAACTTCTTTTTACCAACGGTTTTTATTGTAACACTTGGGGAAGAAAAATCTAGGTTCTTTGAAGGTCTTAATAATGGAGTTTTCCGATATTATCTTAACGTTTTAACTAGGAAATTAACGTCAGTTTCAGTGGAAGAAGGACTTGAATATTTTAGAAGTAGATTATTAGCGATATAGAAACGATGTAACGTGGTTATTTAGCGCAATTTGACGTTTTTTGGTATTTTCGAACGGCATAGTAATTTTAATATGTTGCTCCGTGTTTTATTAACAGTGTTGTAATATAAGGGGGGGGGGGATGGTGTGAAAGGTAAAGTATTGTATTGTATGTCATAAATTGTTGGTCGTTCAAATCGTTGTTCGTCGTAGGTATTTGGGACTTAGCGATTTGAAATCATAATCACAATTTAACCTTTTTCGAACTAAAAATATTTTGACAACTTGGTAGTCGCTTTTTAATAATTTGAAACTTTGAATGTTCAATCCCAAAGCTTGTCTTGAAGAATAATTGAATGAAGATTTCTTAATGTTTTATCAATAACAATAACATCATTACCTCTAAATTACCGTAAAAATGTTGTAATTCAAAAGTTTTTTCTATATATTATCTACGAAACCGCCTCGGTTGATAGAGTTCTATCTTTAGGAATACTTCATTTGCCTCGCAATACAATTTAATGCATAATCAGAAAATATATTCTTATTTTCCCTATAGTACTTATTCTAACTTCATCCGCACTATTCAGTTTTTATAGGCCTTTAGATATTGTAACGTAGTAAATTCGAATTGTAGTCGAAGTGATAGTAGTATTGCGTAGTGAAGTGGTAATTGGTTCATTCGAAGTTTGGCAGACTACTAGCTGGTCTATGCACTACTTCGTATATGAAATTGCTTAGATCGTGCCCCACATTAAATTGGGCACTCTACTGCAATTAACGTGCAGTAGTACAGTCAAGTTTAACTGAAATACATTTGAATGCTATTCCGACATTTTTACACTTTAATGTTTTTCAATGGAAGAGCACTTTTTTTAATCTGTATATTTTCTTTTCGTATTTTGGACAATTGGTAAATATTTTCGAGATTTTTTTGATGTAGGTTTCTTGTTTTGTAGATTCCGACGTCGTTGAAATCAGCGGCACGGACGCGGTCCCAGCCCGAAACAATCACGTTACTACCGACGCTTTAGGGTGTTGTGGTTCCACTTCAAGATATATTTTTTGGCGATTAAGTAATTCAGTTGCTGTTTGAATTAATTTATTCGTATATTCCGCCTTAATATTAGTTTTTCCGTTATATGAGCTTATAATATTATATAGTAAGTAAATATGGAAATAAGTTAAAAAACTCGAGTATAGCGTTTTATACTATGGGTTTATTTCATAATTTACAGTTGGATGAATTCCTGCGCAAGTCTTAAGCTGCGGCCGGTAACGTAAATAATATATAAAAAGCGAAATCAATTCTGTTTATCGAGTTTAACATTCCAAAATTAAACGTAACGAAAAAAAAAACATTAATGTTTTTTACTTCGTTAATATTATAAACGAGATACGGACATGTTGTAATTCCGATAACAACGTTTTTAAAGAAATTCTTAACACCAAAAACACCTTATTGTAAATATCATAATGATATTCCGAGTCCATTAATCGTACATTGTAATATATTACCGGTTTGAAAACACCATTTTTATTTCTTTATAATATGCGCTCTTTTAAAGGTATCCTCGGGCAATAAAGTTTCACTATGATTAATCGATTTAGATACCAATCTCATAAATTAAAGTCGAAATAAATATACTCTTATTGTTCGAAAAATATATTTCTCCTGATCCGTTTGAGCTCATCACATTCTTCACTTCGTAAGTCAAAAAAAATTATTAGTCCATTCGGAAAAATTATCAATCAAATTTCGATAAAAGTTGGCAAAACCAGAAAACTTCGGACCATTCGAACGATATACAGAAACTCCTATTCGTAAATAACCCGGATTTTTGCGGGGTCCGCCCAGATACCTTCACTGATCTTTACAATAAACCCAAGGTATTTTACCTTCTTAATTACGAAAATCGCATTTTCTGAGGTTAAAACTTAGCCTAGTATCGGCAAGGAATTTTAAGACGACGCGAATTCTGTTTACATGGTTTAATTTAATACTAGAAGAAAAAATGGAAATTCGTTTGAATAACCGGTAACGAAATTATTCAAAGTATCCGTTTTTATAAAATCAATATACCGTTAAAACGTTATTAATGGTTCCGCAAGCCAAAGGAGGTAGCTAACCACTTGAATAAATCGAAGTATATATGAGAAGCCGTTAATTTCTTTTACCTGCATATAACCCGGATACAGTGAAGGGCTGTTTATATATTCAATTTCATTAATTACGGTGACTTCAATAATATGCATAAGGTTAGATTAATTAAAGGTAAAAGAAAAATATTTTTTTCCGTAATCTTTTTTAAGGTCCGATAATCAATTCAATCCCATTATCTATCCTTCAAGTTCAAATTTAGTAATACCGGCGTCGTAACAGATAAAACGCTCGCATAAACCCAACCACCATTCATTATGTCGATAATTTAGCGTCGTAGTAGGAAGAGTAAATTTCGTAAGATTAATTATAACTGTCCTTATAGTCTGTAGGGAAAAATAATATTTTCCTTGGGTTTAATATAAATACTATACTCGAATTATCTCTGATATGAAGCTCAATATATTACCTTTTATTTATTAAATAGGTCGAGGATCTGTTTTAATTCGGTTTAAAGATGTAACTATTCTTTCTTTGTAATATTTGGCGCCGTCGATTAGAAGATCCACTTAATCTTACAAAAACTTATAATAAGATCAATTACAATTAACTCTCAATACGTTATGCCGTCCGTAAGAATCGGGTTACCAGACTAATAAAAACCTATTTTATAATACCTTAAATATCTATGGACTAAAAAGCTATCATCAATATAATAATAATGAAAGTTCTTCAACTATAAATTATTGAACGATTTCAGTTCACTTGTAATTCTACTTGATGATATCCTATTCTTAAAATTCCAAAACTTACATCTCGCATAATTTCAAAATAATATTTACCCTTATTTGGTTCGAACATTGATTGATAATAACGCGAAATTTAACTACCTAGGTAATACACGTATGCTGACGTAACCATAATAATTATTCCCAAATTTTGAAAATACAATGATATAATTGGCTTAACCTTTACTTGTTATATTAAAACCTCAATTACCATATAATAACAATCACATTCAAGTTGTATGTCAGCGTCGACCAAGTAAGTATTGTGATAAAAAAATCAAAATATGGAAAGAATTTTGATTTATATGTATTTTAATTAAATCAATTTTTTTATTACATTTTATAATCACGTTGTTAAGGCTATATCAATCCTTAACGAAGGTAAATTTCAATGCTGGACTTATTTATCTTTTCGATTTAAACCATATATATTTACATGAGAAGAAAAGTCGGGCGAAGTTTACAATCATGTTAATTGTGGTTCGTTGAGTTATAACGTGAGTAACACCCCATCATTCGTTTAGCCTAGCGTTTTTTCGAAGTTATTTACGTTACCCGGCGTTTTGAGTCTTAGGCATTAAACGAACCGTTTTTTTTTTTTTTCAGATAATTAACCGCGATTATCGCATCCCTTAAACGAGAATACCTAAAAGATATGCTTTATAATTATAAAAATATTTTTATTTAGCCGTTATACACATATGGGTTCCGATAATTCTCGACTAAAACATCGTTTTAAGTTTAAGAATTTCAATTCGTTGACGAGCTTGCGTTACTTCATTATAGCCGCGATATGGTTGATATAGTTAACGCATATAATAATAAATTTATCTCGAGTATATGGAAATTTGAAAAAACGCTGGTAATTATACTTAACAAACGAGGGTAAATTTATGCCGCCTATTTAAATTAGCAATATTTCGAACCTAATAGCGAACGTCATCTATAGAGTTTTGTCGCTCATAAGCAATCAATATAATTTAAGTAAGGCTTTATCGGCGCGATAAGTTTTATTAAAAGCAATTTTAATATAGTTGAAAAACTTTCTCGGATCGTATACTTCCTCGTATCCACTGGCTTTGTAATATGCTGTAATAACTTGCTTTAAAGCTAGCGTACAATAACCTTATACGTAAAAAACATATATCGATGTGATCCGACTTACAGTTTGTCTAACTTTAATATAGATTCTATCGTTTGACGCGTTTCCGTGAACGTAATGGCAAATCTAACGAAATATGTTTAGTTATGTTATTTTATATCATTTAAAAACGTTATAAAACTAATAAAAATCAAAGTTAAGTCAGAATTAAACTATTAAATCTTAATAATAATTTGGGAATGATCGAACACAGGGTCGAGAATAGAAATCAATTAATTAGGTTATTATATTTGCTTTAAAATAGACGTATATAGCTTATCGTATTTTATAAGCGAGATATATCATTATAAATATGCCCTGAAATAAGCAAAAGCATATCTATAAATGTAGAAGACTAGGTATTCGCCGACTGGCTATCTTTCTCGAAAACGTTGAATTGTAACGTAGAAATACTAATATTTTCCATTAATTAGTCTATTATAAGTAATATACTTCGGAAAGAATTACAAAACCCGTGAAAAATATATTACAATCTGAACTACAATAATATTCAAATTATATATCAATTAGAGTTTACTATCAAAGTATACGCGTGATACTAAAAAAGGCTAAAGTGGTCTTTCATATAGGTCTGATAGGTATAGTCTCTATGTAGCTCATCACATGCCCTTGTATGTGCTGCCTGCAGACCGCGCCTGGGTTGTGTTTTTGTCGGATACTCCATATCCCGTTATGTTCACAGTCACGTAACCTATAGACTTAATGGATAATGGCTTGGATCTATAATAATTAACGATACTATTAGCCTTGACGGTTTCATACTAACCTTATTAGTATTTAGTATTTACCCATATATGACGACTAAATTACTACTATTATTAAGCATCCAACAGTGTAATGTAGTATATATTAAAGCTTTGAAGGAACTAAGAGAGGAATCGATTCGTCTTCAGGTTAATAATTCCTTTTATATTAGGAACGGAATTTTGACGATGGATATATTATCTTGACTCCTTTGGTATAAAAACCTTTCGTAGCGAGAGTTTAGCAAAATGAAATCGAGTTTATAAGATCTAAAATATTACTAACAGAATCGTGGTGGTTGAAATTGCTAATAAAATTGTTACTTTCGAGATTATAAAAGTTAAGCTACATAAAAAGCCCTTTAATTTTGATGAAGACTTTGACGTTGATACCCTTCGATTCGAGCAGATTAGCTTATATAAGTTTTTCGAACGGATTGTTAATAAGCTAATGGAACGTTAAAGGTACGTAAAACAACTTCAGAGGAGTATATACGTTGAATGAAAGGATGGTGACGAAGGTTTTATGCTCGGAAGGACCTATATAATGACGTGGGTGTTATGAAAGGAAAAGGATGACAGAGAACTTACTTTTTAAGTACACGTTAAAGATGTCATTAATATAACAGGTAATTCCTTCAAGGTGAGAGACTAAGTAGAAATTAACAGTCTGTTTACAAAAAGATTCATTTAATTCATATCCTTAACATTATTGAAAGACTATGATGTTATTGTATTTAATTCGAGGTTAGTTTACGAAATAAAGGGTAATATTGAGGATCGGTTGTACGAAAGGTTATAGTTAGAAGCTTAAGGATAGGTTCTAAAGGTAAGAACTGGAGTTTAATTTCATCGCCTATAATTTGAAATATAAGCTTTCGTTTGATCGTCGTAATAGTTGTTAATTTGATAATTAGTGTAAGCGGTTAGTTTATACTTAAAAGCCAAGATATAACTTAAGCATATACATAGTTTAGTACCGATTTTCAACGGATCATTCTGTTGAAATTATAGAAAGAATTATAGGATAAAATTTCAGTCGTTATAAAAATAAGTTATTTTGAACTTTTATATGGATTGAATGAATCATGAGTTTGGTAGTTATGTACGTACCAGTCGCACTTCAAAGATAGTCTGGATATAAATACTCTACCATTTTACCCGTTATTGTTAATTAAGTAAGGTAAATACTTCGATATCGTGGGTATAAAGATTCACCATACCTTTGTTCTTGAAAATATTGGGTTTGTGGAGGAGAAATGACATGTTATCAAGGCATTAGGCCTTTGGAAATGTTAGTAGATAAAAACGTTAGGTAAGGTTATATAACTTGATTCTAATAGATCGTTAATCCGTATTTATAGTGTTAAGGTTAAGAGTAACATGTATATTAGCCTAATTTAAAAGGGTGGGTTATAAGGCTAACAATTATCAATGCGGCTGACGAAGTAAGATTATAATAATACCCGTAATAAGGGGCCTATACGGTTTATATTGCCACATTATGCCAATCGTAGTTATTGTATGATTTATTTATTACTTTATTGGTAAAATATTTATAAGGATGGGATGTTAACATGTTAAATAGCAGGATATAGTAACAATTGAACAATTTAAAAAGGGGTATTATCATATTCGGTAAATTTAATGATGGAGAAGTTATGAATTTTTGTGGCCGTTCTTTTTTAATTACACAGAAATATTTATTATAAATCGGACTTTTTTACAATGTTTCTTAACAAATAGATGTTTGAAGGGCATGTTACGATTACCGGAAACCTTTCATATTAGATATTTTTTAAACATAAGTGTAAAATACAGAGTGTGTTGGTATTAGAGGTGTACGGTATAATGATCCACTTTGAGATTGTTATGAAAATTAAAGATACGTTAAGAATTATTACTAAATAGCGTAATTTGCCTTCGATACTTGTAGTGGTCTGTCTAAATTTCCGAAGTTTTTAAGAATGTTTATTTATATTATGTTCAATAATCTATATAATAGCTTTAAGAAATATATACAACGCCCGGTAAATCGTTGAGTTCCGGTGGATGAACGGAAAAGTCAACCCTGTTGACTTTATAAATAAGGTTCAGTTTAATAGCGCACTGGATAGGTTTGTGGATAGTAATACGTTGATTGTATAAATGGAGGGCTACATAGATCGTCTAGCACGTAATATAGAGAAATAAGGATGCCTTGGCGAATTCGATGACTGTTATGATAATGGTATCGGTATTAGTAGCGTTGGTAACAATGGAAATAGCAGTAGGTTAAATGACTGGTAAAAGGAAAAGTAGGTATGTCTTGGGATGCGTGATGTGTACAAGTTTGAGGCGAAAGATCTGAGTATGGGAGTTGAGAAACGGGGGGCTCGGCGTTTTGTATGAAAGGTTTTAATTGATGTTAATTTCACTGGAAATTGATTGGAATTAACAAGAGTTTTACTTGTGGATTGAAGAGAGATTTCAAAGGTTGCTATTAATTGGTAGCCAGCCACACTAGCGTACAGGTATACAATAGAAAGCCGCCAATGTTAAAATATCAGTCAAAGGCATTAAAATGAAGTTAACTATACTTACAGCATCCTTCTCATCACATTCATGGGTAGAGTACACATTTGTTAGTGCTGCCACTAGATATACAAGCGATACCCTATCATTGCAAGAAAAAAATTCAATGGCTCCCTCCATATCTAACGCCAAACGAGCCAAACCGACAATACGTACCCTTAACATGCCTGCAAAAGAAGCCGGACATTTACAAAACACTTAGAGGCCCTAACACAAGCGCCAGGTAACTAGACCGCTCCCGGTGGAGAAGAATGTTGCTATGCATCGCTTTTAACGCTTTAACTTTGAATCTCTTTGCAAAACGCTCGACACATGAAAGCGTGACCTTGAAATTCGTGAATCTATTTACAAAAACTATTAATAGGGTATCAATACCTTTATCACACGTTATAACGGTCCAGGCTTCACTAAATACCGAATATTATCATAACATATCGTAACGTACAATACCAAACACCTCGTTAACAGGAGCTTAAAAAACTAAAAAAAAAAAGGATTATACCCGTATCTATACCTATAAACAAATTTACGAATCCCCTATCTACCCCTCTTACTCTAATCGATTATAAGCGTAAAAACCTGCGAAACCTTTTTCGCACGCCTTTACCTGCGACCTACACAACGACCTCAACTTTGTCGGCGGCCATAGCAAACAGGGGCTCAACGCCTTTCACCTTTACTACGCCGAGCCCGATTATATACTAAGTTACGGTAATAGACCGTAGTGAAACACCGTTTCTTCTAACATTATGAAAAATCATTACACTAACAACAAAACGTTGAAGCTTCGTTTAAAATCATTCGAAATAATACCCTTTATAACGTATTATACCCCAAGAAATAGCGGGAGAAAGGGACCTATCGGTCTTTATTAAGATTCCTATAAAACTTGAACAAAATATCAAAGGGTTTTACCTCCAGTACCCTTGCGTTGAATAAGTATAAATCAATTCGTCCGTTAATAAGTAAATAAATAAAAGCTTTGCAAGATTAGTCATACGATATACAAATATTAAGGTTAAAAATAAACATCTTTTTCAAAGACATAATACCGATTCCACTGCGTATTTTTTATGGTACCAATGCTAAGCTTCATCAAACTTAATATATATATAAAATTAAAGGAATACCTCGTATTATCTGCATACGCTTTCAAGAAACATTATCGAATCCCTCAAGGAAATCGAAAAGAAGATTTCTCACTAGTTATCAACCGCGTTAATTGAAGACTATACATTAATATTCGTGTAAAACATTTATACGGAACTAACGACCTAGATTGTCTCTTTTTAGGTTTATTAAACTATTACGTCGTTTCAATATTGATAAAAATGTTCGGGCGATGAATAATAAAAATAAGCTTCAATTTTACGACAATACATGCCTAAAATGATATATATAAATTGTCGATGCATTCGTACGATGCGTTACCTTGACTTCTCGATTCCGGTCTAAGATAACACCCCTGTGGCGTATATAGCGTTTCTATAATATTACAAGTGTTTCGAGGACCATTTTTAACTCACGACGACTATACAACAACCCTTCCAAAGGGTAAAAAATACATATACGTATCATAACACCGGTTAAAAAAATTGAACTTTTCGGTAGAACCCGGTACAATAATAAGATGGCAATGGAAAATTTAACAAAGAACGCTTTTTCCAACCTTGAGCCTATAAAAACTAACGTCCACCCGGGAAAAAAGGAGTGAAAACTCAAATATTTACTACAAATACATTTATTACTATTTTATAACAAGAACGTAGCGCGACTCACGCTTCCTGTATAGGGCTTTGAAACTGAAATTTACGCAAGCCCGCCTAATAATACCGTCCCGTTAAATAACCATTTTCATCAAATCCCTTTTAGTAAAAGGTAACCGAATCTGCTGCCGCTTTGTAAAAAAAAACGGTACACAAGACTTTATAGGTAAGAGCCCTATACCTTTTACCTTGAGTGTTATAATCCCTAAGGTACAGAAAAAAAGCCTTTACATACGGTAAACTTCGTTCCTACTTTACAGTTTAATAAATTACAAATACTAAATTAAACATATATGGGTAATGTTTCTTCAAAGTTATAAAATCTGGCTTTAAAAACCTTAAGCCCTTGCCAATTAGAGCTTAATCAATATTAGCGGTCGAAACCAAAACCTTAAGTAATAAAGCCTCTCAAACTTTGATTTTAGTTATGTTTATATCAATATCCGAATTTCTATCGCTTCTTAATACCCCCGTTACATAATAAGATCCGATGGACCCTACAGATTGAAGCAATAATATTGGTAGGGCTTTAGACATTCTAACGTTGTCGATTCTATTGGTCAAAGTAACAGTAGTATTGCATAGTCAAGTGGTAGATGTATTGTTCTAGGTTTGGCAGACCTTTAGCTGGAATGCACAGTAATTTGTATGGTCAATTACCTGGCTCGTGCCGTAGTGTCAAGTGGAAGTATACTGTAATTGACTTGCAGCTAATACGCTAGGCCAATAAAAGCATTACACTTAATATTCAGTCATTATAGTGAACTTTACTGAAAGTAAATATAACTTACTGTACTTAAATAACTACTATTCCAACACTAGCAGCTTTTTATTCTATGCGCGAACATTAGGGTAGTGAGCCAAACTTTTATCGTTACTGTTGAATTACCTTCTCATTAACTGCCCAGACCCTTGTTAATTTCAGTTGGATTTTGTACATATATTAACCCAAATTACTTCTAATTACCCAACGATTCCGAGTACCAGCTTTACCAACTCTTGTGTATAAGTTTTTCGCTATAAACTCACGTGTATCACATATTGCCTCTATTAACCTCTTTAACTCACGTGGGTTAAGTCGTCTGCTACTTTAATTAACTCACGTATATGAACTGTGTTATCAATGCTATTATTACCACTTTTTTACTTCCAATATTATCTCTATTACTACCAGCTATTTAAAACAACATAAGTTAAGCTAACTTTTGATATTACTTAATCTACATAGGTTCATTCACTTATTGCTGCCCCTTATTTAACTTTTCCATTTAAGGAAGTCGTTATCGTTATTCCCCTATCAGTTTTTTAATTTTTCCTATAAATACTTGTTCTTTAGCCCGTGATCTGATCTTACTAGATGGCTTGTTAACGTAGTCCCTAATATTTACAGTCAGAATATTTCCTTGAATAATTCTTTTAAAGGCCTTATTTAGCGATACCTTCATTATAGCGTTAGAAGTATTGTTTTTCACATCGATCCATTGGAAATCTTCGATTTCCCTGTCTTAGTAGGCTTTATAAAGTGCTATTACGTCGATTATTAAGTGCTTTTTACGAGTGGTTTCAAGGTTAAAAAGGTATTCGAATGGAATTTCTGAGTCGGTACAGACTACCACCTAGATAATGGAAATATTTCACAGCCTGGTGATGAATTTAAGAGTTTCCTATCGTTTTATACCTATATTAAAGTCAGATATTATACCATAAACATTTAAAGCAACTGGGTTTATATAATGATATTATACTCAACTTCTACTAAATGGGTTTGTTCGCGAAGATTTTGTTTGCGGTTACAAAAACGAAGATTTTATTTAGTGTTTAGGCTTCACAAAAACAAAACATTATTTTCACTTCGTATTAATTTTCATTACGTCGATTAAAAGTACCCAATAGCTATCCATACCTTAGATTATTTTAAATGTGTTTTTATAAACTGTATTCGTCTTTTATAAGGTTTGATGAAGTAATGTTTAATTTTTGAAACTTTTTTGTAACTCAGCATGGTTTTTTGTTTTTAAAGTTGTATTAATACCATTATTATGACTTTTGAATTAAAAAAAATAGTTTCAGACTTTGCTTGTCGAGAATTTGGGTATTTCAAAAAATATAGAGAACAATATAATAAGGTATTAAATATAAATGCGATTTACCCTTTCACTTTGGGATAAAATTGGTAAATTTTTTGAAAAGAGTTTAAAAACTTTGAACGTTGGTAAAAATAACATTACGACCCATCGTAACGATGCTTATATTAAAAGGATCGTAGTAATTTAGGTTATAAACCCCTATTTTATCCCTTTTTGAACGGAAAAGAGTGTTAGAAAGTAAGAATTAAGAGGCCAGAGTGACCTGATTATCATGAAGACGTAAAGATCTATAAAGATGAACACGAGGAATTTAAAGAAAAAGCGAAAGGTTATAAAGACATGGATTACCCAGGCGACAATATTTTTTTCTTTTACAAGTTAGTGCCTCAATATTACGAGTAGTAATATTTGGAAATCTTTATTTGTTATTACAAACTTGTATTGATAGTATTAAGACGTTTACTAAAAGTTATATTTTTTGTTGTTGTTGTTATAGGCGTCTGGATTTGTTTATTTATGGGAAATATTTAAAATGGTACGATAGCGGCGTTAACAGGTAACAGATAAAGAAGAGACTGGTAGAAGAATGCTTGTAGGAGTAATAGCTTTGTAAATTTATTACAAGTGCAGCGTATAGTGGTAGGCATTTCAACGAAATCTAAGGTTCAAGACCATAATTCGCGTTTGATTATAGGTAATTGGTAACGGCGAAAAGGCGATAGGTTTAATAGTAACTATGATAAAAACAGTAGTGGCAACAATGATGATGTCGATGGCGTTAGCAACGCTAATAGCGGTAGCGGCGAGACTAATGGCAGTTGCGGTTAGGTGAAAAGGTAGTTATGGGAGTTAGTGGTAGCGGCGAAATACGGCGGCGGTAGCAAGCTTAACTAAGGTTCAAATAACTGCGGGAACGATTTAAATGATGAAAAATAGCGACGGCGACGGTAACAAAGGCAGTGTCGATAAGGAGAGAAACAGTGAATTGGCAAAAATGACTAGTAATGCTGGAATTAGTAGGTAATATGTTACGGATTATAGAATTCTAAAGTAGGAAACAAAGTTTAATGGGAAGGGGGAGGAAGGTGTTATTAACTTTTATTCATATAAGGTATCAGAACCGGTAACCTTGTTTTTTATGTTTTGTCTTGTTCCAACTGGTAAAAGGCAGTGTCTGGTGATTTTTCGGCATTTTTTGCCTACAACTACCAATTGTTAGTACGCGTGTATGGAAGCAACGTAACGTTGTAACAGTGTAGTATTCTAACGACTGAAGAGGAGGAAACTAGAACTAGAAGCAAATTTTAGAAGAGCTTAGAGTAGTAGTCACCATTGTACAGGTATGCTTGATCTTGTCTAATCCTTCCTTCCATGTATCATCTATATAGTCCCCAAATGATATAAAACAAACGGCCACTTCATACCATACGTCGTCGACGTAATAATATTTTTTTAGGCCGCGAAATTTATCCCAAAAGATTATTGCCAACTATTAAGATACTTTAATAAAGTACCAGTTAAACCTTTTCCTAGATACTCTAAATTGGATTACTTAAGATGTTGATACAGCCTTTGACTTTACCGAGAAACATATTGAAGTTAAAATCGCCGATAGTTAATGTAAATAAACACTGGTAAAAGTACTCATGGGTATCGGAAAATGTAAGCAGTATTATAAATCATTTAAAAAAGCATACATAGCATTATTTAAGAAATTGTAAGGTATCTGCTTGAAAGAATCAGTTTCGTAAATAGAGGTTAGCACCGTAATTAACATATTCCGCCTGAGCAGAATGATCCTAACACTCCCTGTTTTTGGTATTTATCTTATAGTTTACGAAAATTTAACACCATCGCTAATCATAATGCAAAGAGTAAATACTATAGCGTAAGGTATGATACGTTTACTTTTTTATGGGTTAGAAATGGTATTTCAAGAGAATTAGCTATAAAAAACCGCTCTCGTAAGACTAGTATTCTAGACTTATAATTACCGTTTAAAATGATAGTTTGGAAAGCGAAAGACAGATAGATTAGTTTTCAAAGAATGAACGGGTTGCAGGGTTACGACGAGGTTATAAACCTACCATGTAGTAAAATTTTATTTGGTTGGATAATAGTACGAGACTATAGAAAGAAAGTGGTAAATTATAGAGGCCCAGACACGTAATTTAAGGAGTGATATCAACCGAAATATCCTTGGGAACATGAATCCAAGCCGCTCCAAAAACATGTATACTCCCCGGATAGCCTTTTATAACATTTACCACCCTATGGGACCGGTCCACTTATTTCGATAGAACTAGTACCACGCCACCATGGGCCCCCAGTTGACTCCAAAAATAAAAGACACTTTAAAACTTCTGTTAAAAACTTTTTTATTGTGTTGAAGGAAACGGAAAGCCGTAAGTTAAAATTTACGCTCTACCGAAAAGACATTATTACAGCCTTAAGTATTTCATTTAAACAGTTTACCCAATCGTAATTCTTTACTTCAATTATAAAAGACGCTTTGGGTTTCAAAAGGTTTAAACTAACAATTTACGACATCTATGGACTTTTTCTCATACAATAAGTTTACGAAGTAAAAGATAAATCCATAAAGTCCCATAAAAAGAGCCGCCTTATAACTAAGGGGTACGATATCACCGATAAAAAAGATATTATGACCTCAACGCCTACTTTGCAAAAGAGTATGCCATTACTTGATTTTGGCGTTTTACGCTTTCATACATATTCCTTATAACCTTTATGTCGAGTTCCGTGATATTAGAAAAGCTTATAAGTAATTAAAGGAGAAGTTTAAACATTGTATTTACGCCTGAATACCTGAGGAATTCCAAAAATATTGATTAACCGAAACGGTTTCACGTATTTTAAAACCGCTTTATAGGCTCATTAAATCCGGCGTATATTAATAAAATACCTATTAAAGGTATTATAAGAAGTTGTTAGAAATACATAACTTGAACTTTGACATGTACTGTTTTGTTATAACATTAAGTTTTAAGGGGTTTATTTTTTTTGGTATATAAATTGTCGATAGATTAACGTTGTGTAATACATAGTTTTCTATTACGAAAGAAAGCTAGTTTATTAAGGCCGGCCTAAAAGTTAAACCCGAAGTATTTCTAGCGAAGGACTAGGTAATCGATTGCAACAGCGTATCAATAAAGCTTTCATATGACATTTGAAACCTCGTTTAAAAATGGTTATGAAAAGAAGTCACCCTTATGAGCCTAAGTAGTATAAAACTAACTGAAGAATAAAGGAGTTAACGTATACGTAAAGCTTGGTTCGTATTAGTAATATAACTAAAAGAGGTATTTAACCTTTCGGTCTCTGTATAATGCTTAATCTACCCTTCAGATAACGTATGTAAAATATTTATCAAACACCTCATGTGGATAATAAGTAATCCGAAACTCAGTCTGTAATTTGTTACGCTTAATATACGTACCTTAAAAATATTAATTTTTACTAATTCATCTTTTGTTAATAACACCGATCATAGCGCGTAAATAAGATTTGTTTTAGTTTTTAAATCCGATATACCGGCTCGAGACGGGTTTTTCTTTATTAAAATACTATTTATTGAATCATTACTGAGTATAATGGTATAACTCAAAACGCTTGGGATTTCAAAATTTACGGCATAATAAAAGGATTCGACTTCAGAGTTATTATGGAGATAAGGGTCCAGATAATCAATTTAACCTTTGGTTTAAAGTTCCTCCCTCTATTAGTTTACACTAGTTTTCTTTACCTTTACTAATACCCTATTCAACTCGGTATATTGAATGGAAAACGCTTTATAAATGATATTATAGACTTTAGCAGATTGTACGAATACCTCGAAATTAAATAATAATGATAAATTAATAGAAAGTTTAATCAATCAAATGTAATTGTCAAAGGTGCCTCAAATAAGGTATTAAAGGCATTCATATTAATAAACACTCTCTTCATTACTTTATTAAAAAAGTTTTACGACCTTACCTTAATTAAAGCCGTCGACACCACCTTTAATAATTTTTCTATATTTGGATTTACCATTTACAATGCTTTTAACGCAATTCGAATCTACCATTTACACCGTTCTTTTTGAAAAAAAAAAAAAAAAATCGCTACTAAAATTTCTTATTCGCATCGCTTTTAAAATATTATTACTGTCATTTAGCCACTTACAACGTTATTGAAACATATTTTACTCTTTCAATTTAAATTCAACATTTACGTTAGTGTTTCATTTCTTAAACAGTAATTTTATTACTATGTAGCACACTATATTTGGGCTGGATATACCAGCTGAAACATAAAAATAGGAAATTAGTTGCTGCCGACGAAGAAAAGGGATGGTGACACCAAGTCCTCATTATCCTACTCCTTGCCGCCCTCATCGATGCCACCCTGGGCGCCGCCTAACGAAGGTCCCCGCGCTTTAGGACGCGTTCTCTGAGGCAGTGGAACGGGGGAATCTTTACCCTCTTTATGGCGACACTCGATAACGTCGTGGAATTCTTTTACGTAATATATGCGTAAACTCGCTTTTCTGGTCGTAACATCGGTTGCCGTCTCTTTAAGCCACCAGTTAACAGCTACTACTAATTAATATCGGCTTATGTTAACTATAATGGTAGTAGTTTTTTTAGTTTTTTTTTTAAAAAAAAAACCGTTCTGAATAATATATTTATATAGAGTAAAGTATTATTCACGATAAAAATTCGGAGTTTGTAGTAAACTTACTGTAAAAACGGCGAGCGCGTAATAAAGATTGAGCCTATGGTTTTATGACCACCGGAATAGGGGAGTATCTGTTATAAGACTGCTCGTAACGGTAATAACGAGCTGACCGATCCCTGTTCCTACGGTAATCGCTAATAAGATTACACATGGTCGTGGAGGCGATATATGGCAGGTAAGACGTATTTATTAGCGGCTCAGGCTATGGATCCGGGCACACCGCTTTCACGCTTCACACATCAAAGACGCCTCGCATCGTACCTTAGCCAACCGTAACTCGAGGCGATAGGTTAGGTCGGCCAACTGCACCTCATTTATAGAAATATTAGTTTAATATATATTAAAGGGAAATCTGGTAATACGGACGGCACTTTATTTCGGACAAGCTACGCTTGTAACGGAGGGGAGTAGCCGTTACAGGTAAAGGGGTTTTAATCTGTGACGAAAATTTAAAGTTAATAGACTTAAAAGCTTTCCGCTCCTCCCCCAAGGAGGTAAGACAATGAGGGGAAAGGGTAACAGGAGGAAAGAGAATAGGGGTGTCGGTAGCGGCGGCGGCGGGGGAAAATTGAAAATAAATTCAAAGATTAAAAACATATTACCCAAAGAAGCTGGGTTAGTAATATGGCTTACGGCGGCGCGTCGACCGGTAATAACGGATGCCTCCTTCTTTTTACATGAATGCGTCAAACGGCGCCTTACACTCCTATTTTGGCGGGTTCCTTTTTTTGAAGTACGGATAGAATATGTACTTTGTTAAGTAATATAACTAATAAAGCGATTCTAATGAATAAAAGGGGTAGTAGCATTTAAGTTTATATATTAATTAACTAGCGAGGGATTTACATTGCAAATGTGACTCAACGCAAAATAGAAAAACATATGTTTTACTTAAACCGATAAAGATATATCCCTTTATATTAACCTCAAAATACGTAACACTGACAATCACTCTATACTCCAACATCTTTACACTTACATTTTTTCATAAATCAATAACTTTACCGTTTTTCATAACGATACCAGCTCTCAAACACTTAAATGAATCAAAACGTTACTATAATCATTACCGCGGTTGGAAATGCTTATCCAAACCTTCACAACTTTTACACCGTAATTACTACCTTTGTTAAAATCATTAATTGGAACTATAGCTAAATTATTACTACCCAACTATAGGAAACGAGTCATATAATTACAAACGGTTACTATTAAGTTATAAATATAGACTATACTATGAACTAAACTGTCACTATTGAATTACGGATATGAGCCTCAATGACAAAAAAATGCCTGTGTATATATTATCATATATATTTATAGATTTTAAACGTTCACATTACAACTTTCACCTTTTCACAGTTAAAAGTAATGTGCCAGTTTGTGAAATATATTTCTGTCAAGTGTATAATAGCGTATCACTGCTTAAATGAGTTATTTTCCAAGTGTATAGTAAAATGGAACTGACCAGAAAGGATATTAGCAAAGGGCATAGTAGAGTGCCACTGTTCCGGTGAAAGATTATAAGTGCTCACCTGGGCGTGCACTCTCCGAATGCCACTTCTCCCTTCTATATTACTATCAAATTCAATATACACTACCAATCCTTAATATTACTCTTCTACTGTTAAATTTACGTAAAGGTATTAGAACCTACCCACCACCATTATAATTATTTAAAAATATGCAGTTTTGTATATTCTGTTAATATTAATCTTTTTTATCGTGCTTCAAGAATATTATTAACTTTAGCAACCATTTAAAATTGACATAGATTATAGCAATTATAATCATCAGAAATACTCAATGAATTTGTTGGAATAGTAGTATTTTCAGTGCTATAGATCAACTTTAATTATAGTATAGTTGAATATACTGACTGCAAGTTGAGTGTCTTGTTTTGTATAAGGTATAAGTCGAGTACAGTATACCACATGCCACACTATAGCACGGGACAAGTAAATAGCTATACAAATTACTGTGCAGACAGGCTAGCGGTCTAACAAACCTAGAACAATACATCGAACACTTGACCACGTAATACGACTGTTACTTCAACCAATCGAATCGATATTGTTACAACGTCTAAAGCCCTACCAATACTAATGAGTTTGTATTAGGTAAAGCATCGATAAGTGGAGTAAAATAAAAAGAGACTTTCCGGTTGAGCTCTACGTTAAGAACGGTGGCTAGATTAGAGGAAAGATTTTTTCGAAGGGCCTTTACTGTTGCGTCGGTTTCTACGGCAGCTTAGAAGTAGTGAAGATATTTATATTCGAAAACACCAAGAAAACTTTATAGATATTTCTTAAAGAGGTTGAAATTGACTGTTAGAAGTCTTAAAGTTCGGTAAGTTGGTAAACGGCTAAGTTAGTACTATTGCGGATAATACTTCTAGACAAAAAAAACCCATTAATATTACAAGTTAAATAACTTAAAATAATAACAAACGACATTCAACCTTACTCTTTATACTAAACTTTTACCCTTATTTCACTTTATTTATTTCACCTATGTTAATTTAATTACGAAGTTCGCTGTTATGAGCGAAAATAGAAATAATTGCCAAGTCGCACCGAGAAAACAATGTCATGCGATTATACGTTCAACCGCCAAGTTCTCAAGCGACTTTACGCCAAAACACCATGTTGAAACCCCTAAAGATAACTTAGTCTCTCGCCTTATACACCACGCCACAAAGTCATATATAGAACAGAACGTGAAAAGAGGCTAACATTAGTATTAACTTTGAATCTATTGCCAACCCTACCAGCAAAGAAGAAATTAAGGCCCTTAGACACCTGTTCACCAAGCATTACAACCACGATCTTTGAGGACACGAAGTTGATAAAGAATTAATTGAAGAGCATCAAAACAACTTCGTCGACTGTTTTCTATTGGGCTATGATGGCGGTGAAAATTCTGACCGCGATTTCCGTAAGTATCGTAAGTTTTTTAACGACTGGACAATTGATACGTGAAAGGCAATCCAGAAGACCATTAAGTTTAAATTGAAGGCTAAACTTAAGCACCGAGGGATATACGTACCAAACGAAATCTCGACTAGATTGGGAGGGACCCTCTTTAAGTTGACTCACCTTGAAGAATGCCCTTAAAACTCATTGTTTAAAGGAAGGACTTCAGGAACCTTAACGATCCTATACGCGATTTAGGGGACCTACCCTTCACATTTAGCTGAGTTAAGCCTCTTTACGCGTTGGCGATAAGGAACTTGTTAATTTGTTCAGTAATCCAACGCTTTTACATAATAGCGCGGAATAAGCTTTCAACGGCGGCAGGGTACATGAAGTAACAGCCGCTCACGCGGCTAGATGAATTGACGTTAGCACTTTATACCAGTCAATTAAGTAAGATCGTTAAGCCTTTCGAAACCTTTAAGTTCCTCTTGCCCCTTAACACTTGAATTAAAATCGTTAAGCCCCTTAAAAGCTTTTTTATAGTAGGTTTGCCTATACGCGAAAGCCTACTATAGGTTCTATTAAAGGACTTTACCCTTCAGTCTAAGCGACTGGTAACTACCTTTAACACCGTGTCTCAAAAGCTTTAAGACTTAAATTGCCAGTAAATACCAATAAAAACTGGGATAACTATCTCGATCTGCCCCTAAAAGCTGTTAAAATGGTTAACATTAATTATAAGCTCCTTACGAATTTCTCCAAAATCTGGAACGATACAAATAAGAATAAAGGGAAGCCTTAAAACCTCCTCAATACGAAAATGATGCCTGTTTGAAATATCTGTAATAAATGAAGGTTTCTTCTTCTGGTTTTCACTTACTATTTCCCAGTATCCTTACAAAGTACGCTAAGAACTATTACCTAACCTTCTTAACCCGAATAACTACATTCCGCGAGATTAATAATATTATGAAAGGTTACTTCGAATACGACGTCCACCTTTCGTAATACAATACAGATTGAGCTATTACGAGGTTGGCAACGATGGTAATTAAGAAGAAAGTGGAGGGAATACTAATGGATGTGCTTAACCAGATGATTAACAAATTGATTCTTTTCCAAAAAGTAATGGGAAAGGTTTACGTTAGCGAAGTTACACATCGCGAGTAGGTACGGATAGCAGTTACGAGCGTTAACGAGTTTAAATACGCCTTTTGACGCCCAGATACTACTTGCGAAGGCTTTTTTACTAGTTTCATGTTTGATTTGCTATTTTAATAACACGTATATCAAACTCGCTTGGAATGTACCTTTCAGCAGGCAACTTCCCTAAGGTTAATAAAAAAAAAAACCTTGTGGTGATTAAATACATCGACTGTAAATACTGCTATAGGCGCCCTTAACGCCCAAAGTTTGCCTTATTTACCATAGTCTGGAGGTAGTAGCTACGTTAGTGCTAATAGGGCCAAGATTTAAGCGGATCTACTAACTGTAAGTACTATAGTTTTAATAGTGGTAAGACATATTGGATTCGTATCAAATCAAACTATTATTTACTTCGATATCCTTCTGCCAAGTGAAATCATAAAAAGGTGATATGTTATATTGAATACCTTATTACTTTTAAAGGGAATATTTTGACCTAATAGATGATTTGGAAGGTGATAAAATAATTAACGGCTATAATATTCCTTAGCAAATGAAGTAGCATAAAGATAATGCTTCTAATACTGCTTAGTAATTAGCTAATCTTGCCTTCCTATACCGTTTAGGTGGTAAAGATCTTTACATTTGACATAACTAAACCTTTAACCCCTTATACACCTTTAATTTTCGTGATCATTATGCGTATCATACATTTTCAGGTATTATACTACATATAAGCGCTATAAAATACTTAACAAAAGGCTATTCGTATTACGTGTCATTGTGGAGAGAAAGCATGACGGCTATTAAGATTAATCGTTACGATGTAGATAAGACTAAAATTGGTTTTAGACGAGGGGAATAATTATTATAACTAAGGATAACAGTAATTTAACTTATTATAAAAGAAATTGCATTTTAAATCTTCAAGTCCCTTACCCCTTTCCTTTTATAATTGAAGGATACAAAGACACTCGGCGTTAACTTCCACGTTTACATAAACGAACTGGTTAATAATAGCTAAAGGTTTCCCCTTGGCTTTAAGTGGGGGCACTTATAGTTTTATCCTTAAGGCCTAAAAAAGTGGTATTAAACCTGACGAAGTTAGAAATAATTTGATTATACCGGCATTTTAATTACTTAGTCGTTAATAGGTTATTTAAAATTCTGAAGTTTGTAGGGTATAGAAATATAGAATATTTTGTTTTCAAAGCTATTGAAGACCTCAGTCACTATTTCCAAATGTATATTTTAACCGTTCGAAGATTTAACTTTATATTGGAAGACGATAAAGACTTTAACTACGAAGTTTTTATAAATGTGTTTTACTGGAATAATAAGCCTGTTTTTTACGTCGGGATTCTACAGCTTTTTTTTACGAAATTATGTTTCTCAAATTCCTTTCAGCAAAGGATACGTACGAAACAATGAGAATGTTGTGGATTGACTCGTACTTAGGCCTACTGAACGTTTTTTTTTTTACGATGTAGATATTAAATTTGCGGCGGCAAAGTTTTATAAAGATATATCAATAATAGGCATTAAGTGTGAACAGGTGTTTTCAAAGGCTCATTGAAGTATTAGGAAGGTTAAGAGGGTACACATCCTTTTTTGATGCGTATATAACATCTTTACATTTGGAAATTGAAAGCTTTACAGATTTAGAGGCACGTCATTAGATGGAGGTAATGGGCCTAAACGATGTTATAGGCTCTAAAGGTTTGGTGTTAACATTGCAGGTTTTTAAAGCGTACCCACGCTTGACGAGTAAATCTCCGATATTAATAAGTACCTAAAGGCTTGTTATATCTTATAGTAAAGCTTTAAGATAACCACGAAGGAAATTGGCACGACTGCAGATTAATAATCTCTTTAATATTGTGAACGGTGTTATAACAATCGATGTATTTGCTTTACCGTTATAGAGTAAAGCTTTTGTGTAACGGAAACCGGTTAAAAAAAGGGGTCCATATGAAATCTTTAATATCGTAAATTCCAAAGTATTTTTTTTTAAAAAAAAACGGTCTTATATCCTTTCGAATTACTTAGGTTAAGCGTTAAATAAGGTTAATTAACGATTAATGCCCTTAATTTAGACGACCAAACTAATAAGAACCTCCTCCATCCATTATGAATAAGCCGATGAAAAGCCGTTGGCGTGGACAACTACTGAAGAATGAAAAACGTTAAAGTGGAGGAATATACACCGGGTTGTATTTACAATACTATTTGGGTAAACAAAAAAAGGAAGGATAACGAAGTCTTGGTATTAAAGCTCTAATATAAGGGATTATGAATATTTCCGAAAAACCTTTTAATAAAAGTGATAAGTTCGAGATTAAAGGCTTATTAATTGGAGGAGTTATATAATTTGTGCCGAAAGCCGATTTTAACCTTAGAAATTTAAATGTTACGATTTTTAAATCGAATATTTTTTACGAGGTTAAGAGTAAAATTTCGGGGCGTCTGTATGAAAGGTTACGTCTCATCGTTTATAAGTACAGCAATAAAGATGAAACCTAAATCTTCACGTAATAGCTAACGATTTAGAAGATCAGCTAACGCGTAGTAGCTTCTTTAGCAGAAGATTCATTAGCCAAAACGAAAAGCAAGTTTACGCTTAATAACCATGATATAACGCAGGTCTACACCTAATTAGTAATGGATGTATAGCGGATTGAATTATTGGAATTACCACGAAACATATGGATTATCTACCTTTTTGAAATGGTTAAAAGGTATGTTTAATTACTATTTTGAGTCAATAAAGTAACTGTTTATTATTTTAAACCTACAGATTGTACTTTAAAATACGGTATAATATAAAATTACAATATATAACCCAATCTTATTAGTAACGTAAAAAAGGATTTCGACTTAATTGGTAGGTAAACTAATGATACCCTTTCCTTTAGAATAGCTAGCTCTATAACATGAAAACAACAGGCAATTAAAGACTTTAAGTTTTAAAATTACAAACCGGTAACGAAGTTATCAAAGTATAATTAACTTGATCTTAACATATCGTTTATCCGTATACTCAGTGTTAATATTAGCCTTAGTTTTCGCTAAGAGGGTAAAGGAACTCATTTGGCTATAATCGACAAAACTAACGTGATTGAGACCTAATAGTACCTTAAATAACGTGCCTATGACAGCTATAATGCGATCCTATACTAATCTAAGGACTTTTACGAAATTTGTATCGCGGCGTAAACACGGGATATTATCAATAACAACTTTAACCGATTGAATAAGAGGATCGAGTAGCAAATGCGGAATTTAGATCAAGTAATTGATATGGTTTTAATCTACCTATCGAGAACTAAGTAAATAAACTTTAGAACCGGGTCTTTTTTTAACAATACCTACCTGGGTTTACATATCGGTTTCCTGATAACTCTCGTTGACAAAGATAAGTGGAAAGACTAGTTTAATATTATCGGTAACCCAATTTAATAAACCTTTGTTAAATGTAAGAGGATTATACGAATCGTATTAGCTTCGGAGATCTACGGTATCACGGTAGGCTTTGACGTAGGGATAACATTTTGGATAACCTTTTACCCTTTTACCAAGCAGTTGAAGATTCCTCTTATTCTGGTGGTAATTTATACCGAGTTGAAAAGTTTTTTCTAAAGCCTTTCGAAGCTCGAAATTAATAGGGAAAAACGCTTAATAATCTACGTAATAGCACTTTGTAAAGCTAACTAAAAATGAGTAATTAAGAGGTTTCTATGGATCAACGGCAAAAATAATCTTACTAATATTATGATGAAGGTATCGCCGAAAAAGGCCTTGAAATAGTTTATAAATAGCAATAAGCTAATTATACGCATCGAAGGTTAAGTTAATAAGCCGCCGGGAAATCTCCGATTATGTAACAGCAGTTAGCGATATTCTGGAAAACTGTAAATCTGCTAAGGTGGTGGGGGAATTAATGCTGGCGACTTGTTTGATTGACATGGTTAAAGTGAAAATTTATAAAGGCTTGTGTCAAAAAAAATTATTATGTAAATCTATAAAGTCGGACCTCGGGCCCGTAGGGAAATTAACGGAAGTTGGAGGTAATTCACATGCGAATAGGTGCATTTTAATGCGGAGGTTAATTGAAATAAACAGGAGTCTATCTAATTAACGAAGTTGCAGTTTAGCACTTACCAGAATGAAAAAGTCAACCACACTAGTGTACGCGTACAAACTAAAAATCTTCCAGTACTAAAATCGTAGTATTTGTAGTTTCATAGGTCAACTTTACTTACAGTAAAGTTAACTATATTGACTGCAAGTTAAGTGTATTCTTTTGAATAAACTTACTGTGTTGGGTGTAAGTTAAGTACAGTAGTCCACACTTCCCACTATGGAACGAGCCAAGTAATTAGCTATACAAATTATTGTGCAGACCGGCTAGCAGTCTTCAGAACCTAAAACAATACATTCACCACTTGGCCACATAATGCTACTATTACTTCGACTGATCTAATCGGCAACTTTGCAATGTTTAAAGCTTTACCAACAAAATTAAAATTTATAATAATGATAATTCAACTTTTACGAACTGGAAATAATAGTGATACATAAAGTAAAGACAAACCAATAGTAATTACATAAGGGTTTTGACTACGTGGACGTAGTTAGACTAAGGAAAACGAATAAAAAATCGATATAATAGATATACACCAGATTATTATAACAACTATCAATATATTGTTCTACTCATTTCAAACGTATGTTATAACTCGTCGCAGATTCAATTTCATCTTCAAGAATCATAGAAATTTCAATGCAATCCTTTCTTTTTCAGTGTATTTTAACTTCAATGATAAGTTCATACTGTTTATAGTAAATGTGAGCCCTTCTTTTTAAAGCTGAATATCAGTCAGAAAGATGCTGGTAGAAAGATTCTGATGTACCTCTTTACCCAGAAAATGGAAATCTAGTTTGAACTGCAAAATGTAATAATTTACGGTACCTGCTAAATTTAAGAGCAATGGAATTCTGAATAAAGAATAATATTAAATGCATCCATAGTAAGTAAATACTTATGGAGATACATGAAGGTACGGAAAAAATTAAAAAAAATATATTCTTCGCATTAACAAACATAAAAATTCCACTTCTCAATGTGGGAAGCGATGTAATCAATGATTTTTTTTCTAAAAATAAATAAGAAGCTGAAGTGAAATTTTTACCATGGACTAATTAATATAGACATTAAAAATTTTGGAATATATTTTTGCATAATCGATATATCACTACCTATAACATAATCGTTGAAAAAATGGCAGTTCATACGGAAACTCTAAAATAATGGTGGAAGAAACCAGCCAAAACAACACTTGAATGAAGCTCTAAACAATGAGAATAAATCATATGTAACAAATTTTTTATACCGTTATGAAGTAAACTATTAATATGAACGAAGTTAGGCAAATAACACGGTCACTTCAAAATATTCCAAATTATGGACAAAACTATGGGAACAAACACAATTAATAAATTTAAAATATTTTGTATTAAGTAGGTTGAACTATATTGATGTAATGTAGGCAATGCTGATGACACTGATGTCAACATATCTTTAATCAATTATAACAACATAAATCCAATCAATATTCAGAATAACTACAATTCATAATTATACATGACTCAGAGAATCCTCCAAGTAAGCAAGCACAATCTATTCACGCTGATAATCAATAGATTAGTAGAATGCCAACACTACAAACATTTTGCTGAAAAATTAAATGCCGAATAAAAATGATAATTAAAAAATTGGAAAATTATAGATGATAGCTAGAGCCATTAAGAATATGGGAAAGGGTTTCCAATTCCCGATGATATTCTCAAGATAATATTCAACAATATCGGGTTTCAAAGGCTAGTGCTTGGGTTGGTAGTCGCCAGTAGTTTAGTTATGGCAATTACCACGTTTTTATGATGCTTCTATACTGCTCCCGAGAATGTTTGCGCCACTTAATCAATAACATAACAAGGCTACATAATACTAAAAGCATTATAGTAGTTTAATAATAGGGTATTTTCCCCCTTGATATAGCGAATTATTTATAATATCCGACTAATTTAAGCGTTAGCTTTAGCTAGTCATTTTATACATAATATGAGACGTTTTTATCCTTGTTAGTGTTTTAATTGCGTTTGAATTTTATTGGCTTAAAACTCTTTCTTCTTTGATAACTCGTGTTTAAATCCTTTAACTTTGAAAAGGTTTCTCGAAGCGTGATTCCAAAACTACTTATCAAGCGTTTTGAAAAAAGAAGTTGATCCCCTAATAGAATAAATTTATTAAAACCTTGACAAAAAAATTTATCAAATGGGATCATGTAATTCACAGCTAAGTTATAAATATCAAAACATATAACGTTAACTAGTTGACTCCATGTAAAAATATAATTTAAAAGCTAAAAGTTGTTATCGATACGTTCATATTATCAAAGTCACGTTTTCCCAAATAGGAAGTTATTACAGCGTAACCTATATAAGATACCAATCTTATAAACGATACTAATGTAGTTTTTGCACCAGTTCATATCAGGAGTCACGCTATGTTTCCCAATGCAAACGAGGTTTCGCAATTCTCTGATTCTAATCACGGACACAACCGAAAGTTTAACGGCGTTAAACGTTAACAAGCTAAACTCAAGCCTAACAATTAACCTATGATGATTTTCAGTATCACATTTTTTGTGACAGAAAGAGTCATAATGATGCGAAAATAATATGAGGACAAAAAAATGATTGTACAAAAAAACGATTATTTGAACGTTTTGATTAATGAATTTGAGGGAATAATTTACATAGTTATGAAGCGTTATTACGTTTACGGAAGCTATAATTGTAATAACAACCCTGATGATTTTATAGTGATAATTTACACTTATTATTACTAATACGACACGAGTTCTTATCATTTTATTGAAAATCTAGATATAGGTCGTTTGTAAACAGTTTTATGTCTTTTTGAATATATGCAAAACTTTATTATCTACGTTCGGTAGTATATTTTAGAAATTCGGTTTTAATCTCTAAATTTTACTCAACTTTATCAATCATACATTCATAAGAAAAAAAAACCATTTAATATACCAAAAGAATATAAAGAATAGCTTATACGGACTTAAATTATTCATTAATAGCTTTGTAATCGTCTTACCCGATAATTTTTCTGCATTTTACTATCTCTGGATAGTACCACTGGAAAAGTATCGTACTAGCTGCTACGACATAAACCTGGAGATACCAGCGGGAGGGATCGTAACGAAAGGTCCGTGGGGTCAATGTGCCGCCGCGACTTTTCGCTATTCTTCTAATCAAGACCTTTAGGTGCCCACAGTTTAGAGACACGGAGGCGTTTAAATTGTAGCCCTAGCTGGACCGTGAAATGCGGCCATTTCAATTTCCGCCCGGCGCTTACTTGCGTTGGAGATATAACTATTGATGTCTTTTACAAAAAGTAAAACACAGTAAAGAAAAAAGTGTAAGGTAAGAACATAAATAAGTGGTAAAAGTAAAACGTATGTATACTGATGTGAAGGAGTTGCTGGATAGGTTATAATGATAGGGTGCCTTTGTATACGCCGAATATTTCATATATTGCGACCTAAAAGCAAAAGGGATCCGTTATTAACACGGCCTATGATTGTCAACCATTGTTAAAGAATAATAACATACCGAAAAATGATAAAGATTATAATGTACCTCTATACCCTTATATTCCTTGATTGTGGTGCCTATACTAATCTCAATTAGTATATTTATTACGTAAAAAACGAGCCGTTTGTATACGGTTCCGTCGTATATGAGTGTCAAAGCTGTTGGTTTCTCAGCGCGCCAAACGCGTTACAAACGCCACCCTCTCCCACCCTCCTCGAACACCCTTCTCTCTTTTTTTTCACTCCCCTAGACTTCCGCCATCGATTCCCACCCCGTGATCGTGAACGGGGAGCAACATTACACGAATTACGTACAATCTCTGTTGGAGGGGGTTGGTAAAAGAGCTTACGCCGGTGGAGAAAAAGACGTAAAATATGTTTGTTACACGTGTATAAATTCAGAAAGCCCCGAATAAAAACGTGAAAGAACTTATTGTAAAAGAAAAATAATAGTAACATAGTATAAAGACAGATTTATTCCCGTTGTGACCAATATCATTAATTCGTGAGAAGTAAGCTGCGTTATAGTCGTGGTTCAAGAACCCACCAAGCGTTTAATTGTTTTATAATGGCTCATTGGTGTTGGAGTTAAGGCAATTAAAAGGCGGTGCGGCATAAGCCGCTATAGTGGCCTTGTTAGCGCGACGGATTTTCGTTATCAAAAGGGTTAGAGCCGGCGTAAACGGCGTCGATAACGAGGCTAGTAATGAGAGAGAAACTGGTTTTATCTCTAATTAGCTCGTAACCACCACTCCCGTCACCGCTCCGGCTACCTTTTGCGCCAAAGATCTTTTCGAAGGAATATTATTTATAATGAAAGAATCGATAACCAACATTGATGATTTTATGTTACACTTTAACTTAATCAGGGAGGAAAAGTAGTTAGTGTATACCTAGTTTTTCACTCTTCTAACTACACCTTTTACCATTTTAGGGCCGATTTAAGCTAATATTTCTCGTTTGTAAAATACCGTAGGATACATCACGTCGGCTATAAAGTAATTGTAATAGTCGGGTTAATCGACTTAAATTATCGACCTTACGTCCGACTTTATTTAGATCGCAACTAAGATTTGGTTATTCAAGGCCGAATCAATCGCGACTCGTATTAGATTTTTACCTGCTAAAAATGGGCGAAAACGACAAAACTAACCGCAATTAGACATAATGACTTTTATGTAGGTGGTGACGCGCCAAATAATCTAATTAAGATTAAAAGTAAATAATGTTTAAATTATAAAAGATTGGTATAGGGTTTTTTACGTATGGGATTATTATACAGCAGCGCTAAAGCAGGGGGTTATAATGTATTACGAAGCCGGCAGATATGAAATTATATATATTACAAGCAAGTTTTTAAATTATATCGAAACTATTTTTAACGACTTCAATTGCGCGAATGAAACATTAGTCAAATTAAAGGGATTGGTTATAAGCTATAAAATCGTATGAGTATTGTTCGTTATTAGGCTCGATATACATTTAGTTTAAGTAGCCAGTTGAGATTGGCTTTTGGGTGTAAAGTGAAATTACTAGCGTTTCCGCGTATCGTTACGTATCAGCGATAAATTTATTACGTTAAGTATTAGCTAGGTGGAATATGTTGCAGCTTTAAAAAAAATACCGCGAATTCGTGGATGGGTTAAAGTTTTCCAACTTAAATTAACGTTTTAATTGTTAATTACCAGGAATCGTACGAGTTCAATAGCTGGATGGTAATATAATTATAGGAGATTTAGGTTTTTTATATGTTTTCATTGAAAGGCTGTAGTAATTACGATTCATTATATGAATATCGCGACTAGTTATCTTAATATACCCGTTTAATACGCTTTTAGGAGTAAGTACGTAAGGCGATGTAGGTAATGGTAAAAAAACGTTAGGCCAGGTTCGTTACAAGGCGTTACGTACGTTGTAGCTCGTCAGATTATTACTTACACGGTTGCGAATTCCACCCCATATTACCTTTTATGTTGGTATATGAAATCCAAGTTGAAAAGGTGAATAAAAGTTTTCTATACGGCGGCAGAGGCAACCTAACTATTATATATAGTATCCTTGAATGGCTATATAGTTTCAATAACGTAGTTATAGAATCGTGTAAAAAAGTTCAATTTAATTAATATACGTATAAACGAGGCTGAATTTCTTGTTTTTATAACTTAAATAATACCTATCTTTTAGATATTTAGGTTGATTTGAGCTATAATTTATATTATATTATGAAGCAATATTGAATATAACTGTTAAAAAAAAGTAAATTTGATTATCATATCTTCGAAATCTTGATACGATATTAGAGTTACGGTAAAACACGCGTACTTCCTAAATATCCAAGTTTCGTATAAAGATTAAGAAAGAGTCGAAATTAATCTCAATTTATGTTATTTGAGAAATAACGCTGGATATAAATTTTAGAATATTTTAGATTCGATATTAATTGGTAACCTTACACTTTAGCGGTAATTGTTCAGTCATTCATAATTAAGGAGGCTTAATTATCGATGTGGTAATAGTATGTTCTGGGTCGGGGATATACGGCACGTAATATGATCGGTTTTAATCGGTTTTCATCGGTTTTTATCAGTTTAACGAAACGTTTATACCACTAGGTAAAACGTCCAGGGAATTTGTTTCGGTTGAGTTTTATTATAAGTCTTTACGAAATAACGCGGAATTTGTAAATAACAACGACAACTACAATTAAATTAAAAAAATATTATTAACGTTCATGACTAAAATTGGAAAAATTCGGCGACTTATTTTATAAAGACAAGTTTACAACTTTACCCTATATAAAAGTACAATGGATTATTATATTTACAATAAAATAAACGAAGAAATTTTTTTATGAAAACACCCATGGATTCAAAATATGCTATATTAAGAAATTTATCTTTTAAGCTTTCACGATAGTATACGAAATGAATATATAAATGTTTGATTCAGGTATTTTTTTGTTGGATATAACGCTGGTAGTATTCAT